>VXAV01000932.1:100026-183461 GCA_013399715.1 Alectura lathami
TTTGAATTCAAACTAGATAATACCCAGAAATCTTCCGCTTTGTATCAAGGCTGAATCAAAAGCCATCCAGATTTTTCTTTTAATAACATTACAAATCTCATTCAAAGTTTTAAGCACCACGCGCCTATCAGCCATCTGCTAGTGTTGGATAGGATGGATAGGAAAATAAATATTTTAGCATGAATTCAATTACTGGCTTTTTTTACCCAGGCAAAATAAAATCTCTTTATAATGCTATGAAATACAGCCAGATGCAATGGGTAATGAGCAAGCTCTTGCACTTAAGGGACTGTGGTTCAATTCCATTACCTGCCAATCAGGCTACTAATCAGAGAACAAAGCTTCTGGTACCAGGAAGGAAGGACACCCAAAAGAAAAAAAAAAAAAAAAAAAAAAAAAAAAAAAAACAAAAAAAAAAAGAAAAACAACAACAAGAACAACAAAAGCACAAAGAAAGATAAAAGCAATTGCCCTTTAAATTAAAGCAATGCAAAGCAACAGTGCCAAGCTGGTAACAGCCCTAGAGCTGACAGCTTGCCTTAGAAGCAAAAGGAGATTCCAAACGCTTCTGTTAAGGAGTAATACATGATTACAAACACATCAAAAGCACAATCCGTCAGAATCGAGAGAACAAAGGTGATCAAAAATAGTCTGAGAAATGCGTTTTCTAGAAGTAGCCATGAAACAAGCTCGATGGTAACCTGTTCCAATATATCTGGCAGGCAGTTAGTGCAGTACATTAGTGAAGGAAACATTTCCACAGAAGAATATAGGCGAGAAGAGGTCAAACCTGAAATCAGTGCTGGCACATTGACTTTGGAGGAACACCACTGATATCTATCATGACAAGATCTCACCTAGAAAGCTCAGTAATAGCCTACCCAGGAATCCTGGCTCCACAGTGATGAAGATCAAGTATTGTCGATAGAAAATACGTGTTCGAGCACACAGGGCACACGAGGAAACCACCGCCCTGTCAGCTACATGCAGTGCACGCAGAAAGCACAGACACATCAAGATTCATTAAATAAAAATATCCACTCATGCACACGTAACGTCTACAGAAGATGCAACTCACACCTTTAAATTCCGTGGGCAATAATGACACTTAGGTGCATGTACTGAGTTTTCCAATATTTTCCAATCTGCGCACCATCAGACATTTTCCACAGAAGCTGCAAGTCCCTCTGTATTCACGTTAAGCCTACACACATCATGTTTTCTTCTTTCTGTGTTTGTGCATTTGTTTTCTTTTTTCTTTTCCAGACATTTATACACTGGGTACAGATCACAGAGGAGATGGAGACTGTAGACTGAACCCTGACAATATTTAACAACATTTAACACACAGACCCAGACCAGCTGTTTCCACTCTTGTACCCACAAGGTCAGACCAGCAGTGCTATTTTCCACATTTTCCTTCAACAGCATCAAAGCAACTTAGGGGCACAGGCTTGCAAACCCACCCTCTGTTCCCTCAGCTCTTTCTGTACATTTCCATTCAGGTCAGAAAGGCTCAGCCACTAACAATTTCACACGAGATGGTAGTTACCATATATTTTCTGTGACAAGAAAACTAAAAAGAAGACAGGATATCCATAACTGAGAGGTGCTCCCTCTCCAAAGGCAGTCCTAGTTCCTGGCGAAACAGCTATTGAGCGAATCTTGTGACAAAATTTGTCTGTGTCACTTCTCTAATAAAAATACAGCAGCTGCACTGTTCATTTTACAGCGCAATTGATAAATCGATTGGAATGTTTCCTGCAGAGCTAATAGCACCAGACATAACTTCTCCAAACTTTTCCAAGAGAAAGGATAGCATCAGCAATATCTGCTCGCGGAGGGGATCAAACAAGTTTGCCAATAAAATCAAACAAGTTGAAGGAGCAGTCCAACAGCAGGCAAGATGCTCAAGCAAGTTTTAGCCAAATCATTAGTTGTCAGAAAGGTAACCCAGCACTGCAGCCACAGTACTGGAGTGGGTACCTGGCAGCTAGTGAGAACCTGAAACCAGTTGCTGTCTCTGCGGTTAACTTGCCTTTGTGACCTTGGCTAAGCTCCCTCAGAAACCCGTCCTCTCCATTGGCTGTGAGACGTTGAACTGGGAGGTTGTATGTCTGTGCCGGACAATATCCTGCTTGCAAAACAGTGAAGAAGGATGAGAAAATCTTTTCTGCCTGGAATATTCAACTGTACCTTGTCTGCCACAAACTGTCGCTCTCCTAGCGATGCTCAGCACAGAGCATGCAGTGAGACTTTGATGCTGGTCATGGTCCACGGGTGTATTTTTAATACAAACAATAATGAATAAAAACCATTTTCCAAAGTGTCTTTTATCTTGCTTAGTATAAAACTTACAAAAGCAGTAGACAAACACTCAGTGTTCTTTAAATATGTCCATAAAATGACTTTGAAGTCAGAAAGAATGGTTTGTTATTTTAAAGTGGTGCAGCCTTCAACACTGGAAAAGTACTCCCCACACTCCCCCCTCCTCTAACAATGGCAATCAATGTCATACATCTAGTTTTAAATCTAGCAGTATGTACATATAAAAAGTGTTACATTTATTCTAAACCCACAAAAGGTTACTCAGAATAAATCTCAGGCTAAATATATTTATATGCAGTGATAAAATGTTATTTTACATTAAAATCACTCTGACAGTTTATGAATTCAAGGCTTCGCCAATGTAAATAAAAGAAAGTCTTGTTATTATAAAAATGGAATTGGAAAGAGAGCAATGATGGAATAAAGCTTTGAGATAATTTAAAGACTTGATAAAAGTCTCTCATTCTGAATGAACAGAACAGCAAAAGTAGTGAGACTGCAACTCAGTTCACATGGCTACATTTTCCAAGAAAGTTTTTTAATGAATTATCCTTTGAGAGTAACAGTCAAGCACACACACATAAGAAAAGATGATATTAAAGAGGAAGGTGACGGGGGGTTGCTTTTCAGGATTGCTGCTCTTGGTTTTGTCTCCGTGGTTCTTACTGAACAAAGGAGCCATGCGGCTCAGATCTCTTTCAGCTCCGGAAGGTGCCGGCGTGAGCCCAACAAGCTCAGCCAACAAAGGCAGGCTCCGCAGATGCTGGGCAGCAACCCGCCCACTGTGGAAGGGGCTGTGGGATCTCAGTGGGCTGCCTTTCTGCCTTTCTCCCCCTCCCCTAGCCTGTCCTGTAAGCCTCGCAGCGCACTGGATAGAAAACCACTTCAAGTCGCGCGGAGGCAGCACCTGAAGCGCTGCCAAGAGTCTCCAGGTGCAGCTTCAAGCTCCAGCCTTTCGTCAGCTCTCTTTGCCACAGTGGGACCCCATCTTTGCTGCCCCACACACCACAGCGATGTATTTCCAACTCCAGTCCTCTGATCCAGCCCCTAGACACTTCAGCCTGTCTTCCCTGCCACTTTGAGCCCTGCCAGCCCTCCTCAGCTGCCCACAGGAGCCACCTCAGCCACACGCCCCCCCGCCCTCCATGCCTTCTCTTTCCCACATCACTCATCCTCTTGCAGCTCTGCTTTGTTTCTCTGTTTCCCTGTTCTCACCGCCATACCCAACCTCATGATCTGGGCTGCTGGCCTAGCCCCTTCATCCCTGTGAAGAAATGGCACAAGAGCAAACAGATTTACTGCTGTATTTTCCAAATGAAAAGACAACAGAGTGGCAGCTAGCCCAGCGGCGAATTCACCGATGCCCCCGTGGTTTCCCTTTTCCAGGTGAATGCCTAACCCACAACTTGTTTGGCCTTGGGTTTGTTTGGCCTCATCTAATGTTTAATTGTTTACACAAAACAGAGCAACAAGAAATAATAACCATGGCCTAAGTTCCCTCTGGAAACTGGGAAGGCAACAGCTTCAACCAGGATCTCTTAAACTATATGCACTGGTCCCAACCAATCACACCAAATTTTTGACTGAAAAACAAACAAACAACAAAAAAAACCAGCAAACCCAAATGCACAAGCCAACAGAACCAATGCATCTGGAACAGAGATCCATAATTGACCGGGACATGCAGAGACTAGAGCTCTAACATCTGTGTAAGGAGACTGAGGGGATGTGTGAAGAATGGAGGAGAAAGTAGAGAAAAAGGAGACAAGAAAATCGGGGGGCAGATCTTGAGGAAAGAGAGAAGAGAAAAATGAATACAAAGAACAGCAAGAACAATGCAAAAGGGGGCAGATAAAAGGAGAAAGGAGAGGAGTAAGACAGAAAATCCATCTTAGCAGGAACAAACCTTTCTTATCAGTTAGAGGCAAGTGGTACCTCTGCAAAATCCAATTACAAATGTCAGGAGAGAAGTGATAGGGAAGGAATGAATCACCTACATAAAGGTACGAGCTTCTTAATGTTTGAAAACCAAGACTGGGAGGTGCAGAGAAGTCTGAAGGACACCGAGATTTGAAATGAAATGCCTAGCATTGGGAATGGGAACTCTTTCAGCACTTGAGGTAAAGCCCCACTAAGGTAGTAAGCAGCTCGAGAAGCTTTCAGGCTCCATCCACACCTCTTCAGGCCATCCAGCTGCAGTCTGACCACCAATGACACTCAGAGATATTTGTACGCAAGTGACGCATCAGTGACCTGAGGCAAACACTAAATGCAGGCGTGACTTTGGTTGCTAGTTTAGAAAAGCAACACATATTTCTCCTGTGAGGTCAATACCGATGGGCGTATCTACCTGGGAATGTGATATTCCAGGGGTTCTGGAGTCACCCTGTGGCACTGGCCTCCTGGTCCCCAACGATACTGGCATTGTACACTTGTAGAGATGTTCCTGTAAGCCCTATAAAGTTTCCTCCTGCAGTCCATCAGTAGCACACTCCCTTCCCTCTGAGCCCCATACCCCATGTGTGGCCTAAGAAAGGAAAAAAACTTCATATTCAGCTTCTAAACAAGAAGTCCTTTAAAAATGCTACTTAAATGCTTCCCTAAGGCTAGGATTCTCTGATGATGAAGGACCAACTATCTCAATATTGGCTTTTACTGTTATTTCTCATGCACAGTTGGCTGGAGCTCTACACAGAGTATACCACTACCTGCAAAGAGCTGAATATTTATACAAGGGAGAGCAAGAGAGAGAGTTTAATAGTCACTGAAATCCTTTGTTGCATTTTTCCAAGGTAGGCCTTGTAATTCTTTACATTCAAAAGATAACAAAAATCAGAAGCTATCCATAAACAGAGATTCAGTAGCATACAGTAACTATACACAAATGCGCCAGGTAACGAAGAGGACCTCAAAACACTGCTTATTCCATTAACAGAGAGTTTTCCTTTCAGGAAATCAATAAGAATGCAATTTCCATCTCATATTTGAATCTGTATGGGAAGGAGGCAGCATGTGTAACGGAAATTGCCCCTTGCAGCAGCAATCTACCCGGACGTTACAAGACACCAGTTAACAGTTAGTTGGGACACAGCTTCTTGGCTAGCTCTAAGACAAAAAGACAAGCATATTGCAGAGATGAAGACTTTATAAGCACTGAGTAGACATCTAAACTTATGATAGCAACAATACTGTTTATTCTTTCTTTTTTTTTTTTTTTTTTCCCCTGAACCATTTTCTTTGGAAACAGTAAAACAACAGAGGAATCTGCATGTGGCAGAAATCCATGCCACCACAGCATAGATCACTGAATGGCAGCAAACTGGCCGTCAGCCCTTCACAATAAACACATGCACCATCTGCAGGAGGCTCATCTCTTCTGGCCTAATTTTTGGAAGACGCTTAAAAAAAGAGGGACGGCACAACTTGGAACAAATTCTCTTTGTCCTGTCTATGGCGTGGAATAAAAGATGGACAGGATTTTGCCTGGGGGGAAATTCTGTGTTACAGCACCACATAAAACTTCTGGCAGCTAGACAGACACAAGCAAGGCGATGCTACAAAGCTGACAGCCGACTGTGCCCTTTGATCATTAGGCCATCAGAAAACATAATTTCTCTTTGTTATTTAAAGAGTACACAAAATGCCACTAACACAAGAGTTTTTCAAGACGGTGATGAAATAGCATTTGTTCCTTTCAAAGCTTCTTTGACAAGACAGGAATACTTCATGCTGGGAAGGCTGCCACTACAGGAGCATGGCTTCCCAAAAGTGTAAAACTCCCATTGCTGAAACCACAGACCTGTCACATAACAGATTTGAAACATCACGCCAGCTTTTTTTTGGTGTTGTTTTGTTCTTTTTTTTTTTTTTTTTTTTTTTTTGCTATGTTTTTCAGGANTTTTTTTGTTTTCTTTTGCTATGTTTTTCAGGAGCAGAGCCATTGTACTTGCCCTACTTAATCCAATCTAGGATTTAAGAAGTTATGCTCTTTACCGAAAGCCCAGGGCTCTGATTGTTTAGAGTCTTGATGAAAAGAGAAGATGCTTTTCTGCTAGGCTATTTTCACTACCTTCATTATTTCCAATGGTTTTAACTTTGAAGAAAAGAAAGAACACTAAAAGAAGACAAACTGATTTGCGCCAACCGGAAGTGTAAAATGTAAGAGTGACTTTTAAAAAGCTGGCAGAAGCTCCTTGGGTCACACTGGATTTATAAGGGAATTTAAGCTGTGAGTTGTCACTGATGTGGATGAATGTCTCCTACTCAAAATGACCTTACTGCTTTTAAATTGCTTGCAACAGGACTAAAGCTCTTCAGTGGTACTGGATTAACTCATATCATCACTGAGGACGCTCACTCTTCACTGTATATAAGTAGCTGCCATTCATAAAGTAGTCAAAGTGCCCACATTTTAAATGAGATGGGAGGCAGTGGGTGCTCTCAAGAAACATCATCCATGTGATATGTATGCTGTCCTATTTTTCAATCCTCAAGTTTGCAAACGGGTGACAGAAATCATCAAACCGTGTGACAAACTACCAAAAATGGGAATGTCTGCTTTTCTGTTTGTCACGACACAAAATACAGTTATTTTCAAAGGGGTAGTTTTTATATAATTAAAACAACTTACCTAAACCCATACACCTTCTTGAGCTCTACAAGATACGGTAGTGCTGATGGTTTATCAAGAGTATCAGCTAGCTGAGGAATGGTTTATGCCCACTTCACAACCTCAAACAGCTTCTCTTCTGCTTCCCCGAAGGTGCCCTGGCCTTCTTAAGAAGCCAAGGAAACTTGGCCCTGGAACCACTGCTGCTGTTTGCCAACGACAAAGTCTATTTTCTAACATGACTGGAGTTCTGCGGTTGCAGGTTTCCAAATCTCGCAATCAGGGAGTTGCTAAACAATACTATAATCCCCATAGAGTGCCTGCAGGAGCTGATATTTGAACACTTTGAAGCAGAACATTTCTCTTTATCTGAGCTTCAACTTTCTGAAGCTTTCTGAATACAAAAGAAATGAAGGTCTGGCAATCAGCAGTTGATGAAAGCATTTTGCCTCCGGCTAATCCAGTTTTTAGAAAAGATGGCTGCTTTGTGATCCCAACTACTTCCACGGATTGTTACACTAGCATTTTATTTTCTCCCAATCTGGCAGAGTGTAACTCTATAATTACACTTCAGGCTACTGATAAAGTTAGCTTCTCCCCCTGTTCATTGACTGATCACTGCAGTAAGCGGCTCTCCAGTCATTTTAAAGTCTCCTCTTGTCATGGCAAATGGTGTCATAAAGAACTGCCCTAGGATTTTGTTCTACTGGCATATGAAAATATCATGTAGATGATATAATCTTCTCTCTTCCTAGATACCCTTAAGCTGGGTATCTCTTCGACCTTTCAAGAGAAACCAAAGCAGCACAATTTTACATAAAGGATACAGAAAAAACAAAAACAAGTATCATAAAACAGCAGATTTCTTCTAGGATGTCTGTGGCTTTTCATGTTTCCATCATGATACCTGGCTGAAATCATTCCAAGTGTCACAAGCACGGGTCTGAGTATGGGGAATTCCTGGGGATCAGTTCAGAAATTGTAACTCAGGACAAAATGACAGCAGAGAAATACAGTTCCTATGTACTACCTGGCCTACGCTCTTTCAATGGCAAGTGTGTTTTTATAGCAACAGAGTTGCAGAAAGGCTCTACTTTAGGTAGCCTCATTTCTAGACGTATACCAGGCTGTATGTTAGCTACAAGTGCCCTTCCATCCCTTTGCTTCGCCTGTTACGTAGGGATAACAGTTTTCACCCTCTGCTGTTTTAGTCTTCAGTTTGTAAGAAGCTCGCTTTCAAAGAGCAAAATTGCAAATGTTGCTATTCATGCATCTGGAGCAACTTTAAAGCAGAATAAGCATCCTGCTAATAACATTTTACAGATAGCATTCAACCTGAATGTCAGGGACGCTGAATGTCAGGGAGCAAAAATACAATTGACTCATCTTTACAGGGAAAGAAGGGAGTGGAAAGATACAAGATCAAAATCTGAGTCACTTGAAGCAGGGATTGTTCAGAAAATGTCAAATATTTTTCTTGGGATATATTAAGCATGGAGACTTTTTCTATCCGTGGCAGGGTGGATCAGAGGTTTCAGGGAGAGGGATTAATTTTAATTTCCTTAAGTTAGGAGTTTTCTTCCTTCTGGATTACACAGAATCTGAAACACTTCACAGTTTTGCAACACTGGAAGCACTTGCAAGGAAGAACAATTGCATAGATCAACACTTTTTCACTAGAATTTGTGTTTGAAGAGAAAAAAAGCCAGGAAAATATCAGTGTTAGAAAAATGTTGACCAACTTCATGAAGTGAGAGCTTGGGGAAAAGTCATCAAATATCTGTGAGAGATAGAATCTTGAAAGAAACAATACTGAAACAGATCTTGGATGGCAAGAGCCTAGATATCTAGAAAACTGGCTTTCCAGGATGAAGTACTGCTTGGATTTCTGATGTGGTTCTCGGTGGCACATCTAGGAGGAGTTTAAACATTAATAGGGGTTTATCTCTAGCCTGCTGACATCTGAAAGAAAGCATTCTACTGCCCAGAAATCTGTGCAAGCTATTAGTTACAAACAGTGAGAAAAGCCTTTTTATCTACAAAAAAAAGGTTGGCTTTTTAATCAGAGAAAAAAGCCACCAACATCTACCCATAAAAGCTCAAACCTCCAAATAAGAGAAAAAGAAAAAGCTTCCAGTTTTCTGAAAAATATGCCATTAAAAAAAAAAAAAAAAAAAAAAAGACTTCCAAAGCAAAAAAAAAAAAGACTTCCAAAGCTTCCGTCAATTTTCTCTTTCAAACACAGTATTTCAACAGGAAATTTCTTACCAGCTGATGGGTGATCAAAGAGCAGCACTGTTTTACAGGTAAAGTCTGCATTACCAAAAAAGTAGGGTAAGAGCGAGAAACCAAAGGGTGTGAACACGAGTAATGGGGAGGAACTATTTTTGGCTTCTCAGAAGCAAGTAATGGGGAAGAGATCCGCAGTGAAATTGAGAAAACCAATCCTAAAGCTAGGTTCCAGGGGATACATCTTGGTAGTGACATAATGAACCTCCCCATCTTGTTATCCAGCTTTAATGGTCCCAGGTGAGCAGGTGCTAAAGCAAGCTATTTTGCTCACACTGAGCACATGATCTGGCAACCAGTGGTCTTTTAAACCTAGTGGGCTACGCCTGCAAAGCCAGTAAGAACTGGTGCGAGTCCCCCAGTAAAGCAGTGGATGCTCCATCACGTGCAGCACCATGGAAAAAGACTTTCAGCAGCGCTCTGGAGAGAACAATCCTGCACCAGAGGGGAGATTGACGGGGAGGTCTGTAAATCCTTTCCCTCCGTAACTTCTGTAATTAAGCAGAACACGTTGCTTGTTCTTCCGATTCAAACGTAATCCTACTGTTGTCTCGACCGTACAGGATTTGCAGACTGTAACTGTTTTAATGACAGTGCACCAAAGAAAGCTTTTTCTTCACTTTCACAAGCAAATCCAGAGCCTGCATCAGAAGGGAAAGAATCCAGTGGCGTGTGAAGGATTTTGGCCTTATAATTATCCTTCCAATTCTAGCGCATTCCTCTGTTTGAATTTTACTTCAACAGCTTTAAAGCTGGACCTAGGAGGGGCTGGAACATGGAGGAAGAAAAAACATAAATTTTCTATTGCAAAGAGATGCAGAAACCTGTGTGATACAATGCAGATTCATGAACTCCAGTACATACGCATACAGCTCTGGAAGTATAATAGGAAGTGCGTGCATAAAAGAGAACAGCAACAGTCTCCCTTCTGCTCTCGGGTATTTGCTAGCCTTTGCCAGCAAACGTTCACATTGCCAGAGGAAAGTAAAGCTCTGGGCAGGGTTGTACCATCATGTTCATGGTGCCCCTGAGCTCAATTTATCTACTTTCTCCAGGCAAGAAGGAGTTCTGCCCCTTCCCCTCCCCTCTTCTTCCCAGCTTTCAGCCTGGAGGTTTGTTGGGTTGGGGCTTTTGGTCTGGTTCCATAAATCCCATAGCTATGGCGCTCCCAAAGCAGCACTTCCCTCAGAGGTCTGCTCACCTCCACAACCTGTTGGCTCCTCTAGAGGTGTTTAATGATTGCCAGTGACTTCTAACTATTGCCAGTGACTGTGAGTGGGGAGAAAGGCTGTGAGAGGGTCTGTCTTAGTCACGCAAAAGCACCAGAAATATTGTGTGTGTCACTGGGAGACAGCTGGTAAGCACTGGTTTGCTTTGAGACATTCTTTAATTTCTGCAAATCTCCTCTCTCACTACAAATACCCATGGAACAGCAGGAAAACAGTCATAGAAGAGGTGCAAGAGTTATTTACTGTGAATTCCACCCACAGGATAATCTATCTTTAATAGCATCAGTAACCTGTGATCGCAATCTCCACCTCTCTTTATGTTTTTCTATACTCTAGTAGAAGTATCAAAATAAGGATTTTAAATTACATTTTTACCTCTTGCTACACCACATAGATGGCAAATCTTTTTCTTACTGATAGCCAAGAGTTCTTTTTAATGCCTTTTGTCAATTTTAATGACCCTGACTGTGTTAACCTGCCGCGGTGTAAAAAATTAAATAGTTACAGGCCCTATGAAACTGGATTGCAGGCTAGGTCTGGGCCATAAATCCTCCATCCTTGTTGGCTTATAAGGTAGATGAGGACTCAACCTAATGGAAAATGATGTTTTGTTTGTGAAATGCATCAATAAAAAGGCAAAGAGCTGACATCTGTCAGAACTGAGCACTCCCCACCGGCCCCTGCCAAGGGGTCTGCTCACTGTGGTGCAGCTCTTCAGCAGCTGCACAAATATCGTAAGTGAAATGTCTGATATTAACTTCTCCTTTCAAAGCTGGTTTGTTCTGATCAATAAGCTATCACAGATACGATGCACAGAAAAATTTTCTCCTGAGGCTATATCACAAAGTGATAGGCTCTTTTAAGATCTTATCCCAGAGCGCCCACGGGTCCACATGAATGCGGACTGAAGGCAAATATCGATACCGCCAGAAATGCTTCACACACTTAGTGATTCTTCCACCTGGAAGAGAAATAGAAAGAATTCCTGTTCGGTGAGTGCTTAGGTTCTTATGTCTTATTACAGATCCTCCACTTCTAGGCTCCCAGTCTGAAGAAGTTGCAAGAAGCACTGAGGAGGAGGCAAACATACAGGTGTGGGAGGAGATGTGCTCCTGTTGTGCTGGCTCTGCAACCAGCAGCCTGAGGCAGAAATTTGTCCTACACCAGCCAGGGTTTCCCCTGGGAGTGTCACTGCCCAACTGCTTGGCAGTAGCAGGGCTTTTGCCCCACTTCCACTGCATACAGATACACAGCAGTACCAGTGCTGCCTGCAAAGACTGCTGAAATTAAAGCAAGGCCTCCCCTCTTTCGTAGCCAGGGGACTTTAGAAAAGCACACAAAGTTGAGGAAACACCATCTCGAGCCTAAATAGTGTTAAGTGCAGAAGAAATCCTATGCTTTTCTTCCAATCCATATGGAAAAATCTGAATTCATTACTTCAGTTTAGGATGAGAATTAACAAGGTAAGCACCTAATATTACGTTCCTCCCTGCATGCTCCTCATGCAAGGCCACTGCATTAACTCATGTGTAATCCTTCCTCTCTTGCTCTCCTGAAGATATCAAGACAATTTATGTGCTAAGCCTTCAACTGCAGGCTAAACTTGATTTACCTTGTACCAGCTCCTGATTCAGGGTCTCTGCAGCCACACGAGGCACCACTCCACCCGAAGGCTTTCCTATGAGTGCATCACAGAAAGCTATGAAACACGGAGGACTGCTGGGCTCCCACCTAGAACTATTCTCTTAACCACTTCAGAAAAGCTACTTTTCCTTTCAGTACACCATTTTCCTCCTCTCACCCTGCTACCATTTAAAGACAAAGAGACTATAAACTCTTCACACCCACAGTACAATTTTTGTGCATTGGTACAGGACCTAACACATCAGATCTCAGCTGGCTGTATTTTTTTTCATTATTTAGCATTTAAAGTTTGACTGATTGACTGCAGGAAGCCACAAGCTACTTCCACCTCACCTACAGAGATCCCAAATCCCATGCAAATGAGGGACAGATATATTTGTTTATCTGCACAAGCAAGGACTTTAAATTCAAGAGAAGTGACAGTAATTCAGATAATGCACAACCACTGCGTAAAAATTATGTGCTGAGTTGCTGCCATTACTCTTTTACTAGTCTGCAATATCCAGAAAGTGTGCATTTAATGAGCTTCATAATTATTTTGTTCTCAAAAACCCTTACTTTTTGGTAATGTCGTTATTTCAAATGGTAATTTTTACACCATGCGCCAGTCGATCATGTCAGTTCTCTGAAAGATGTACCTAAAGTAAAATGGGAAAATCAAGAGAGAGAAGGAGAGGTTGATTTATCTCAAGGACTTTTGCACCTTAAATAGTCAGTAAAATATTAAACATCCCTATCAATAACAGACAGATCACATTATAAGTTTCCTCATAACCAGAGTTTTTAGGAACAAATGACATCTTCCTGAAAAGGTGTCAAGACTTTCGTTTAGTCCTTTTTATAGTGGGGACCATCAATCTATCTTAATGTCTATGGGAGAGAAAATAATTGTCTCTTCCTTTTGATGATGGCATTTCATTACATTCAGTAGGATAAATAACTACAGTTCAAAGCAAAGTAAGATGAAAATGTGCCTGTATTTTTTCCCGGGGTTTCTCTTCTTCTTCTTGTTTAATTTCATGATGAAAAAAAAAAATATAATTAAATTAAGAACAATTCTGATTTAAATGCGCATCTTAAAGTGAAAACAGAAAAATGATTTTCGTTTTCAAAGCTGTTATATCCCAATTGATCTTCCGCACATTGGCATTATTATCTGATTGTGAAGATATATGCATTTATCAAAAGCTAGAGCCATCTGTCTCCATTCTATGTAATTTCATTACATATTCATCATTTATCTAGACTGAGTATGTGACATGGGACCCTACTGACTAGCAATTCTATACTTATTATCACTTCACACTGCGTTTGGATGGACATGAGGATGTCGACTTCCATTAATCTACTTTTGATGTAAAAATCATCATCTTGGGATAAGCCTCAGAGCTCCTGAATAATCAGGCAGCAATGCTATGTAAATATAAAGGCAGCAGATTTTTTTTTCTAAGAAAGCCTGCAGCATTTATTCCTGCTTGTCGCTCAGCACCAGCAGATAGATGTCACTCAGTGGATACATCTGGCAATGGAAGGATAAACGTAGGCAGATATGCGCACCTGTGCATGCAGGACCACACCATCCAAAGGGTACTGTCAGAATGGCAAGTGTGACTGAATGTTGGAATAAGCAGAAGTTAATGCATGCAGGCAGGAGTTTTCTAACCCGGGAAAAGAGTCGGTTGCTGGAAGGTCTAGCATAACTAGAGCAGCATCTCCAACAGCCCAGTGCAAATCGGGAGGCATTTAGCCTAAATCCATTAGAGCAACTCAAAACCGCCAGTTTGTTCCAAAACGGACCTTGGAGAAGCTGTTGCCCGTACACCAGTATTCTGAATGCTTGATAGCTGGCCGCTCCAGCCACGCCGCGCAGCCGGCCCTTTTGCTGTGCTTCAAAGGGCAGAGGCTCTTGCAGGAGACAGGCTCTCAGCCAGATTCTCCCAGGGCACAAACCACTGGCACCAGCCGACAGCCTGGACTCCGAGTGCTTCTTGTGCTCATGAATTATCTACTATATTGAGACAAAGATGATGGAGATAACAAACGATGGATCATTATTCATGTGGAACTGAACTCCCATTTTGAAACAAAGACAAAGTGATGCTAACCACTGCTAAGACAGTTATTTGTATAATTCAAATGAATTTACTTTGACTCTATCCAATTCTAGGTTGCAAACTTTTTGAGTGGGCTAGTGAGCAAGCTGCCAGGCAAGAGTATGTGCTTATATCTATGGATGCTGCAAAATACTTAAATAAATGGAATTTGGTTTGGTGAACATGAATATTCACACTGGAAATGTCATTTTAAGAACCAGGCTCATCCTACCTGGAAAAACAAAGATAGACTATGATTTGTCTGTCAAAAAGATGGATATCAAAACATGTCTCATACTGCATGCTATGCACACTTGAAATTTATGAAGCCTACGCAGGGATGGTAAGAGATGGGATTTTATTCCCGATGCCTAACTACCAGCTCTGCTGCTTTTCAGAAATTGCTTTTCATTGCTGTTTTCCCATCAGTAAAATGGGGATGAGAGCATTCACCTTCATTTGCAGAGCACTCTGATCTCTACAGACAAAAAGTTTGCATCACAAATCAACACCAATAACAATCAGCTCACTTACACAAGTGACAATGACTGATTAACTCGAGAGCAGGAAAAGAAGGGCTGCAGTTGACAAATACGCCTTGTCACTAACCCCAGGCCTGACTGAACAGCTCAGTGCACTGTTCTGGAGCCTAAGCTCACAGGCCAGCTGCTGAACCTAGTGGTAAGATGCTCTTGGTGGCAGGCAGTCTGCCCCATGTGCCTGGCGCAGGGATTTGCACAAGAAAAAAGAGTGCATACGTTTGCACGCTGTAAATTCACATCCTACTTCACTGGGCCTCACCATCTTCTGAATTTTGGGGTGAATTTTGAGTGGTCCTGTGTGGAGCCAGGAGTTGGAGTGGGTCCCTTCTCTGTCAGGATGTTCTATGATTCTGTGATCCTCATGCAGACAAGCCTCATGCCGCTGGCTTTTTTTTTTTTTTTTTTTTTTTTTCCAAGGAGGCACAATTTTATTCTAGTTTGTGGAGGCCAAGTCCAGGAAAACCCAAATGATGCAGAAAACAGTGACAGATGTATGTACAAAGCTGCCTGCTCCCACACTGTGGAAAACAAAACCCCATCAGCCTTTCTGCAGCCATGTGGGACCTCTTAATGGTCCTCTGGAAGCACTGGGTCAGCAGCAAAACCAAAAATCCATCATCAATCCCAGTCCCCAAAGCAAATGGGCTGTTCTTGTGAGAGCAAAGCAGGGCTACGCACAGTCTTTGAGATAGCTCTGAGCCTGCCAACGCGTGTGCACACGGTGGAGGGGCTCAGGGATCTCTAGGTCTGCAGCAGTGCAGCCAGGAGTCCCCACCTTTGCATTCAGCTCTGGCATCAGATGATGGCTGCTGGGGGCTCTCGGCACCACATCACAGTGTGCAGCGTACAAATGCTGTAAATCACTTGGATGCCTTTAAAACCGTTACCCACACTATTCCTAAAACCAACTTCCTGACCACTGAAAGCCATTAAACACTCCATTACATTGCAAATTAACTGTGAGGTTGTGTTCAAGTACTGGTTTGGATGACTAAATTCCTCTTGCTTTCCTTTCTGTACAGGAAAATTGTCCTCTCTTGTGTTTTTCCTACCTTACAGAGTTTCACTGAATAGCCGTACCCTGACGAATAATGGTCTTCTTCACCTTCGCTATTTAGCTATATTTTCACAGCTGACCAGTTAACCTGTAGTTATTTAAAAGTGGCTTCACTGACTTTACAAACTGCTTCACAGTTCTGAAAGAAATAAAGCATATTCTGGTTAAAATAATTAAGCTAAGTATCTGTTTACTTCAGCTCCATTTTCACTGACCCTTGCCTGTGAACACATACTGTATTTAAAGTGTCCGTCCTTCACCTAAGTCACAGATTCTGGCAATGAATCCTCCTGCTACCGTAACATTTAGACACCTGTCGGTCACAACTGGGAAGGGAGTGTGAGCTGAGTACCACCAGAAAGCGGGTCATTTGTAACTGTAACTGCAAGCTCTCATCTTCAGTTACAGTCCAGGGATTTCTTTTACCTCTTTGCCAAGAATTCCTGTTAGCTTTGATAATTACAGCAAATACTCGCTAAAAATTAAGCCACCTACACAAATCTGTCCCCAAAATCAGTGCTGGAAGCAAATTATAACATCTCCCCGTCATTCCATGGGTATCTGTATTGTCACTAGATTTATGTTCTAATGCTACATTATTACCTATTACCATAGTTGTTAAAACCTTACTTTTCATGCTAATGAAAATGATGAAAGACAGGGGTTTTGACATAAATACTGTAATAAGAACCATATTAATGTGACAGACGATTGCTCCTCTGTGACAGACTATGAAATCCTGTGCAAGAGTTACAGAAGGATCATCTACATGTCTGCACATCTCTCTCCCCACAGGGAAGCAAAGGATACATGCACAACACTGGAGGGAATGAGAACCATAAGTGAGGTCACAAGCAGGCAGACATACTAAAAAGAAATACATCCCAAGACATACTTCTCTTCAATGCCTACAAGCAAAAGATGTCAACTACAGGACCTAAGGTCAGGCTACTAAAATCCTTTTCAGGTATCTAATTACATAGCTCTAGGCAAGGCTTCCAAAATGCAGAACGAAAGCAGTGCCACCAGCAGCATGGGATCTGTGCTCCCCAGCCCCACCCTTCTGCTCCACATTTGCGGCAATTTTCTTTCACCACGTTTGACATGAATGCTGCCATCCTACAGCCCCAATTCTTCCTACAGCTCCTCTAGCAACTTTCAAAGCAGAGCACGTGCTCTGCTTCCAACACAAGCATCCTAGCTCTCCCCAAAGAAAGACCTGGGTGACAGGCAGCAATGGAGCCAAGGTGCATGTTCCCAAGCCCGGACGATGTGCAGTAGAGACGAAACCACTCATCTCCCTTCCGTCTTTTGGAGTACCACGTTCAGTCAGAACATGCAGAAACATGATCAAGCCCTACACCGCTGACTCCCTTTTTGCTGATCACACTCGTAACAGTTTTACACCAGTTGTGACCTCACAGATTTCAGCCTAACCAATGACTTGGATTAGGGGATTATAGTTTTACTCCAACCCACACTGCTACCTGATTTGCAAATATAACAGCATCTGTGCTGCTGCACGGCAGAGGTTGAACACTGACTATTCTGAGACACCAAAACAAAACAAATCCACTCCACAAAGGTACAGAAAGTCTTGTTTCCAGGCTTGTTTCAATTTGCTTTTCAACAGTAAAACACTACTTACAGCAGTGATGTTCTTGAAAGAGTTACTCTCCACTCCAAGAGAAAGAAAATTGTGATTTCATAGATAATTTATTATCGTAATTCTCATTTAGCGATAACGTGTAGATGAAGACTGTTCTCCCCATTTTTAACAACGTAAATTTAGGTACCTGCTCGAGGGGCTCTCTGGAGGTTGTTTCAGGACTTCGCAGTCTCTCTTTCTATCCCTTCTTGCTTTGTTTTGACTACATTTCTGCAAAGTTTTAGCCTTATTAGCGCAGTTTCCTACACATCCAATGTTCATGTCTTTGCACTTGGGCCTTCCTTGAAGAAGTGAATAGTACTGATTTCTGATCTGCCTTGAAAGTGAATTTGCCATTTTCCTCATTGAGGCAAGTAACATAAAAATATTCTCATGTTTCTTATCCTTGAAAAACTAAATGAAGAGAAATTTCCAAGGCTGCTGGTGGCACCACCTTTCGCTCTACAGTTTAGCACCTCTCGCTTTCACAGCAGTTCAAAAGTTCACTACCCAGCATCTGATGCCTTCCGCTCACTACAGATGTCTGCAGTACAGCAAAAAGTTAAATGATTACAACACACAGCCCCCCATGAAATCAAGCGCTAGTATGCCTAAGCTGGACAGCATCACACGGAATTCCCAAATGCTCATTTGCTTTTGCACCATGTGATCAGCTGAAGTTTAAGCTTTGCTGTTTTTTGTTTACTTTCATGATATTTGTATTTTAAAGCTTTCCTCTGCAGGCTGCGAGGTCAGAAAATCTAATGCTTTTGAAAAGGAACAAAGGCCAAAGACTTAGTAACGATTTAACATCTTCTAAATCTCAAGCAAAGTCTCAGTGAAGCTGTGAGATGCAATGCTGCATCCTTCCACCGTTGTGAGAGCAGATGCTGAGCAGCAGAAATTTGCCCCAACACTGTCAGATACCCATTTTGTGGCACGTGTTTGCCTTCACAATGGGATGCTGCAAAGTCAGCCAGCTTTGATAAAGCTGTGAAATAAGGACCTTTGCATCACTGCAGGGTGAGTTTGGGACTCATGACTTGTGCACTGGGGAACTGAGCCCTGACAATGATTTATTTGTTGGTGCACTACACTGACAGACAAATCAGCCAGAGAGCAAGAAAGAAATAAAAGGGCAGAGAGAAAATATTTGGGTTTGAAATTGTTCTGAAAATTTCTGATTAAAAAATCAATGACAAAACAAAAAAATGTTGTGTAGTGTCTAAGGCTATGTACACTGGGCTGCAGCAAGGAGAAAAGCCATTTATCTTCAAGGCAGTGATCACAGACAAAAATAGGGAGTGCCATTTTTTTTCCTCCCCTTGAAAATCCTAGGCAAATTGGGTTGCTAATTTGATTTTGCCACTTGCAAGAAACCCCTTCAATTACTGGCCCTATAGCTTTGTGATATCAACTTTCAAATGGCTTCCAAGACTCTCAGAAAAGCTGTGTCATGAGTTGAAGACTGCAGCTAACAACAGCTCAGAATAACATAAACAGCAGAGAGGAGGGATCATGCATGTGGACAGACAAAAACCAAGGCATCAGCAGACACCAATTCCTCTGTCTCAAACAGTTAGCAAAGCACCTTCTCAATTTTCAACCAGAGAGCCAACAATCTTGTTCTTCTTCTGACTACTTGCTTTTTCAGACATAGACCTGACTCCTCCTAGCTCTCTGCTCACAAGAAGATGGGGCAGAGTGGCCTCTAACAGCCTTCACACAGGCAGCAATAAGAAAACAGCTTGTGATGTCAGGGGAAGGAACCCAGCCAGCGCGGCTGCTCGCAGACCTCATCTCTAAATGGCTTTCCCACATCTTCAGCCTTGCTGCTGAACCTAGCACGCTGAAGAGATGTTTCTGCTCCGACTGGTGACTGCTGAACCTCAAACCTTCCTGGCTCCGTGCTCGAGGTCTGTAGCTGCTTAGATCACGGATAGGAGCAGCAGCACTGGGCCCTTCCAGTTGCAAACCGCCCCTCCGGTGCCCATCCCTGCTCTCCGTCCTCCGCGTGCCCTCCTGCTGGGCTTATCTCGTGATGTACCAGACAGCCTTTCTGTGCGGCTGGATTTACTGGGTGGTTTTCAGGACACTGGGCAATACCACGCACGTGCTCTCCAGCTCACTGGCAGTGCGGTATAAATGAGCACCAAACCTATCCTGGCACCTAACGAATGCAGTAAGGTACAGCCACAGTGGTATTTTCCAGGTACTTCAGGATATATAAGTATCCCTCATTCCAAGACAAAACATGCCTGCACTCATGGCATGTTTGGAAAGACCTGGAATGTTAAAGCCTTTTTTAATGCATTGAAATAAAAGCTTAATTAACATAGCAACTGGATCACCCATGCCACATACTTATTAAGTCAAGAAGTGGTAACCTGAATACTAAGGAGCAAGATCCATTAAAATAAGAGAACTTGTACATTCATTGCTGACTTGCTGCTGACTTCTTTTGTCAAGAAAAATTCTACCTCTCCACAAGCATTCTGCACGCATTATATTTCAGCTGAAATTTTCTCATTTTTTAAGCAAGATGTAAAACAAATACAATTTTAGTTTTCAAAAACTGTTACTAGTTACTAGAAGAACTAAATTGTCTTCAGTATTTTTGAAGGACATACAGCGTGTAACTTCATGGAACATTTGCTCTTGTACTAACTAGGGGAGGAAAAGTTATACTCTCATTATCAGATCTTTCAAAATGACAAAACGAGGCGCCAGCAGGTATAGCTCAGTGTTTATCCTTCCAAAGCACATGAGCTAAAGGCAGAAACGACCCACACGAGCATCTTAAAGGAGGATTTGTCTTGAAAAATGATTGCATAAAATCAGTGTCGTCTTATTCAACAGACTAGCTTGCCATGTGTATTCACACACATCTGCTCATTTTCTTATGAAAAATGGACTTTTCACCAGTATTTTCTGACAACTATTGGCACAGCTTCCCAGGAATGAACTCGAGTCTATTTTTTCTTGGAATCACATGAATCCTTTAGACTGTAAAATTAAATGATTGGCTTCAGAAGAGATTTTAATGGAGATGGAAAAAGAAAGACAGGCAAGTCCTTTCCCTTTTCATTTATTTATTATTTTTAAATCTGTGCTCAACATGAGGTGATTTCCAAATATCTCTTTTAGGGCTACAGACTTAGTTGACTGGATTCAGCAAAAACAAGATCGAGGGCCGTGATAAATTCTCAAGAGATGGGAATGCTGTGCTCAGGGCAGGGTAGACTCAGAGCTAACATGCAAGTATGGCACCAAGCAAGTCACCTTTCCAAGTACAGCCACCTTTCAAAGCTTTGTAAAGCAAGCCAGCTCCTGAGATGTGGCCTAGGAAAATCACTTCATGAGCTACAACAACGTTTTAAGGTTGAAGGGCTTGGTCTGGTATTTCTCAACTGCAACATTTTCCAGCGCTGACGCTGCAGAGACTATCAGGTCCAAGCTCAGCCCTTCACTAAAATGCAACACCTAAAATCAGCAGCCTAGGCCATCAGACCAGTAGACCATGGAGAAGAAACGGCATCTCCACACGGACAGCTGCCTTTCAAACATCCCTTGAAAACTTCCTTCCTGCTGCGAGTAGCTTGCCCGGGGAGGGAAAGCACAGTGGGATGGCTCCAAGCCTCCGTCATTGATAAAGGCAATTTATGGTGAAATCCACTGAAATCAACACAGCCAGGAGCTTGTCTTTTATAGCAGGTATTTCTGTGCATTTAAATGCCGTAAAATAAACATTTTTTTTTGTTACATGAAAAACTGTTTATATAAAAGGTAAAATTACTGTGTTTATATCCTGGTCATGCCAGAATAATGTATTTGACTAAAATAGTTACACTAAATTTTTACACTGTAAAACATGCTGCACATTAGACAGAACTGCGAGCCTTCTCTCCTTTCATGTTTATGAACTTCAGCATGGAAGCTAAAAAGAAAATGATTTGAAAAGATGTGATGTTGATGGGACTCTGCTCTTCCCGGAATTTCATGCTGTGCTATCACAAGCCAGCTGGGAGACTACAGAAAACAGCCTTCAAGAGATTCCTTCAGCAGCTTGTGTTGAGCACATGAGATGTTTATAACACACACAAAAGCCTCGAGAGATGCAAAACTTTGGAGAGGAGTATGGAATAGCTTCTGCCCAATGGATCAGTGAGTAATCTGGAAAATCAGTCACCCTCACACAGATGTAGGAAAAAGCGTAACCTCGCTCAGCAGAAACAAGGAAATACTTCAGTTATTGGTGACATAACTGCAACAATACTCTCTCAAGTCATCAAAGGTGCTTTCACATGATACTGCAGCATTTTAATTAAGATATTCATTCACATTACGCAGTACCTGAAGTTCCCAACAGAGTCGGTGTCCAGTGCTGCCAGTACGCAAACACAGAGCAAGAACACGCTGCAGTCTGATTACCGGGGCCTCAAAACAGAGCATGGGCAAGAGGTAATTACTTGTCCGAGGTGATTACTTCTCAGCTTTTTAGGTGGGCACGGCACCAATGCGAACTTACAGCTAGCAGACTGAAGCAGGCAGCGTGGATGCGATTCTCCCTGTTTAATAGTAATGAGGGCATCGTGGGGACCTGTCTCACAAGCTTGCTTCCAGTGAGTTGAGTGGAGATAAACAGAAACAGGCTTCACAAAAGCTCTGAATACTAAAATCTCTGCTAAATTATTTGCTCTATCAAACAAGATGATGTCCCTTAAGAAATTCTGGAAGAGCTGTACTTTGATTTGTAAAACCTTATTGTTGTAGGGTCAGGAGGAATTCTCCATCTTAATATATAATTAAACTTAATGGGAAATGCTTAATTAAATTAAGAAATGGAAGAAAATTCCCTCAAGGCTACAAGAAATCCGATTACAGCTTGCAGGAAGCCTAAACAAGGCCAAACATACTGTAGGGCACACAGGGCCAAAGCTACCGGTCTACTTTTAAGATGTTACAGAATATTGGTGATTAGAAGTAGGAAGTGCTAAACACACCGATATCAGGTTCACAGAGGGAAACTCAACAAGCGATAACTGAAGGGCTTCTGTTACAGCGGTGTAACACCCATGGTTTTAGGAAGAGACCAGACGACTTCATTAACATCTGGATTTTGATTTGGGGAGCGTGGAAAAGGCTTGCCTTCAGGAGGAACGAAGTAGCTCCAAGTGGAGACTCTGGTTGCTTCTTAACAAACAGGCCCAGCCCTCACTAACAAGGGGTTTACATTTAAGCTTTGTGATCTCCTGCACGTTCTGGTGGAATCCATACACACTGCACATTAGAATAAAAATGCACAGTGACCAGGTGATGGAAAGGATATAGTGAATTACTTGTAAAGCAGAATATGACACAGAAGCAAAAGGAGTTATTAAATCACTTATCAAAAAGTACGCAAGTAGAATATAAATGAAAGATATGTGCAAAAAATCGATAGTAAATAGCAAAAGAGAAATTTACAGATATCAAGATCTGACCAGAAAATCATGTAAGCAGCAAGGACTTTACTTGGCTCAGCTGGAATAGATTCCTCTGATCCAAGCTGATGTACCTACATTAACAGTAAAGCTTTTGCAAAAGACCTCTGCGGATTCCTTACAAATGTAATCTATCCCCATCTTCATGATGTAACATGCTCAAATTGCTTACACGCCACTGAGGTTTGGATTTACTCCACCGAAAAGAAGAAAGCCAAGCCACTCATTCTACTGAATTGGGGTCAGCCACGTAGGCGGATGACCTGCCCTCAGATTTTCAAAAAACAACAACAAAGTCATCACCAAATTGCCAAAGTTTTAGAAACATTAGAGGGAAGGACAGGGAGAGAGCGAGAAAAATGCTCCTTTAATGACACTGAAGCATTTCGTAAATTCCCCTCAATTTTGCTAAACTTCCTGAGATTCACTAATATTTTTAATGCTCCTAGGCTTCTTTCAAATGTATTTTTATACCACCACCAGGCCAACCCCCAACATCAGCAAACCAGAAACACACCTGAAATCTAAGTAAAACATTCACCCAGACAAATAGATTCAGCACTGATGATCAGATTTGTATCCTACCGCACGACTACAGAAACTAGATTTCTGCGAACCAGAACAGCATTGCTAGGCAAAGCTACAGTTCTGAATCCCATGGTCTTCTAAGGGCAATCAGTCATCTCTCCGTTCAGCAAAATTCTCCTTTCTCTGTCATTTCAGAAGCAGTCATAAACCAACGCAACATCAAACAAAACCCCAAACGTACTAAATGCAAGGATAATAAAGGGAAGAGCATTTTAATGAGACACACAATTATGCTGCACTGTACAACTCCTGAAGGGCTTCTTTTGATTTTTTATTTGCTCATCCTAACCCATAATTTTTTTTTTTTTTTTTTTTGATGGCGAGTTTTCCTGTTTGGTTTTGTGTTTTTTTCTTTCATTGCTTTTCCTAAACAAACTGTTAGGAGAGAATCACAACTCTGGAAACTACCCTTTTCTCCACAGTAACATACTTGCCCCACCTCCTCAGCACACAACAGCTTGCATGAAGGCACCGAAAATCAAATGGACAAGCCTTCAAAATGAGCTCCTGTCAGTTCCTGGTGGATGGAGAAACAGGGACTAGTCACATGGAATGCCTACACCTGAAGACAAAAATGTTTTCTAAAAAAGTATTTTTAGCAATCTAGTGCTCTCTTACTGCTCCTGCATTCCTTTTACCACCTCCTCTGTTGATTTCCTATTTACTCATTTCTTTTCTGAAGTGCAGTACTTCAATGAAGAAAATAATAAAGCATTAAGGAGACAGGTTTCAGAACGACTTCGTTAAAAAAAAAAAAAAGTAGATTGTGTTTGTAGATCTGTGTGTCATCTTTAAACAAGTTTGAAAGCATCACACTGGGTAAAATCCTTACGCTGTAGATTGATGAGAATGTAGAATAAGCAGGTACAATTATTTTGTAACTGTTAGAGGCAAAATTAGATTTAAGCCCAGCCTCCAGCAAGAAGACCCTGAAGTAGCATAATTTGCTGCAGAATTACAGCTGCAGCACAAGTTCTGCTACTCAGAAGAACAGGTTGGTATTTTTAGTTCTTAACTAACACTGTAATCATTTGTGTTCTTCACCCTGACAGAAACTGCACCCTTCAAGCTTCTGTCCTCATCCTACACCACACTCCTACATGAGGAAAAGTACGAATGTCCTTTGGACTTGGGACAACAGAGTACCAAAAGCCTGTCGATTTTTATCCTGCCCTAATACCTGTGTGACAAACCCAGGCACTCAGAGAAATTTTCTTCTAACTGTGAAGTTCCAGGAGCAAAACAAATTGAAAAGCGTATCACTGGTCTTCAGACATTGGCATCTCCAGACCCTTTTGCTTTTGTGAGATGTCAAGAAAACTCACGGCACAAGCTGTTTTTGTCAAATCCTGACTATTTAAAACCAGACTCCTCTAAAACATTTCAGTTCAGGCTCCGGAGTTCTGCACACACTGGTACACCTCAGGGCTCCTCTGCATGTTTCCAGGGCGCAGTCTGACGAACCAGTGCGCGGTGTCACGGCACGCTGAGCAGAACCCACAGCGTTCACAGGGTTTCCAAGCACAAACCTCGCTTCACTTTCAGCAGTCTTCTCTTTGTCTCTACCATTGCAATTTGCAACTTGCAACACGGAGCCAACAAGCGTAAAGCAACCCACCCTCCTGGCGAGACAATGAGTGACAGGGAGGTGAGAACTGTTTGCAACAGGCTGAGGTCAGCCTCACGTGTCCCTCCTGGCCTTGATGCCTACAGACACTACCCAAACCTTAGGGCTGAGATGTCACACCAACACCCAAGGAACAACTAAATGACTTGAGGGGAACAGTGGAAAACTGTAATAAGGAACGGCCATAATGGTTCCAGACACATGCAGGGCAGTGCACTGGCTGGAAAATCATGACCCAGTTTTGGCTTTTCGGTCATTTCATGTCATCTCCCCTGCATTAGTGACCTTAATCTGTACTTATTGTTCCTACTACAAACAAAAGAGAACTGGTGCTGCCTCCGTCACACACTCCTGAAGCCTGTAATTCATGGTATAGTCTAAGCATGTCCCTCATTAAAATGTCCTTTTTATTACTCTTAATAAGGATCAGATTCACATGTGCGGTGTCTTGTCTGACGGCAGCACATCTCCCGAGGACTTCTGAAATCACAGAAGGAAAAACAGCATCTTTGTGAGAAGAGGTCTGAGTGTCTCGCCTCGTAAAACCTTCGGCTTCTAAAATATTAACTTTACTTGACAGCATATTTCCAGTTTGTACAGCTTTAAGCTTAACTCTCTGTCAGAAAATTATATAAATCTGATTGTCCCTGTCAGAGCCAGATATGCTTTAGCTCTCAGACTTCCCAGAAATGATGTTACTTATCCTTTCGAGATGGAAGCAGTGCTCCGCCAGTACAACCAGCATGTCATTATGGACCCTGAAGCAGTCAGTGCTGGTTGTGCAGGGGAGCAGTAACAGCCAGCCCCGCACACAGGGAAAGCGTCCCATGACTGCTCTGCCTGGTGTCATGTAAGGCAGGGCTGGGAAACTGCAGGAAGCTCCAATTTGGCCGAACGGCTGCCGCTAGGAATCTAGAACAAGCCCATCTGTTTAAATGGAGAAAACGCCTGGAAAGGGATAAGCTGGACCAAGATGAGTTCCCATGGCAGTTGCAATGCAAATCATGGAAGATCCAGGCGCGGAGAAGACCTCCATTTGCTGGCTAGCCCCTCGGTTTCACTCACAAGCAAGATCAGTTTGATGGAATATTTCTATTTCCAGTAAAGTCAAGGCGCTCCTGAGCATGCACACCACCTTGGGAACATATCTCCTCCCCTTTTCACCATGTTCAGCCATGAGACAGTGGGTTTTAAATACCGAGGGTCCCTTCATACCTTCCCCCATTCTCTTCCCAAAGAGAGAGACTCCAAACACACCTGTTTGGCCCAGGATGGTCCCAGTTAACTCTCCCGTCTCTATTTCTGAACTCAGTACTTGTGTATCTCCTCTCAGAGGGTTTGAAGGATTTCTGTGGTCTCCAGCAGGAAACAGCCCCACTCACGGAGCAAAAGGAGATCCAACAGGGAGAAAAGCAAGGCAAGATCTAGAGAGTGATTTCTAGGAATTTTCCCATTTGTTTCACCAAAGCAAACAACAATTGTTTATTTTCAGGTTTAAAAGATGTCTTTTTCCCCCCAGTGCAATCTTAATTAGGTCACATTGCACATATGCATTTTGACAGCCTTTAATTAAAAAACCGTATGTTACATTTCTACAGGGTCTCAAAATATTAGCTTATACACGCCCCACAAATGGAAAAGTCTTGGTAGAAAGATGATCAAGGGACCTAAACAAGCAGAATGATTAGCTTGAACTGCAAGACTTTTTGACTGATGGGTCTGTTTGGGTGTTTCTGTGGTTTGCCTTATCAAAGGGAATGCCACAAATGAGAAGCATTCTTTAAACAAACCAGTAAGTAATGAGAATTGCAAGACGAATAACCATTCCATGGAAGTTTCTTCCTAGGAATAAAAACAACGTTCATTTTTATCACATGCTATGTTTTTCTAGCACAGTTTTCCATCTTTGAGTAATGACTTGGGTATAAAACAAAACTGCTAATTTGCTACACTCAAGTTTTCACTCTCACAACTGCTGTGCTTTAAGCTGTGTCTGCTGAAACCTGAATTTTGCATATGCCTCAGACGTACCGCAAGATATTACTGTATTGCTTCAGAGAGCTTTAAAGTGCTCAAAAATTGTTAAGGTCCCCCAACGACAAGGCATACTGCATGAATTCTCCACATGCTGGCAGAGCAGCTGCTAAAACCAATTAGGTCATTATTCAATTTCTCAATCTTTGTTTAAAATGAGAGAAAAATGCAAACCTTAAAATCTGTATGTAAAACCTTCCTGTATGACTCCAAAAAAAACCAGTCCTTTTAATATATAAACCCAATTAATTTATGAATGGAATTAGGCCTATCAACAAGACCTGTACATTAAAATGAGCATCAATAACATAAAGATTGCATGTGCTTGGGGGAATGTACTGGGTATTTCATCTCAAGAATACTTATTTTGAACAGGTTCTTGGACTCATTTTAGGCTGCATTTAATCCTGTAATTCCTAGTGCATTCTAGTGTATATATGGTGAAACCTTGATTGCTATCTGCATCTCATTTCCCCACCTTAATTTAGGTCTAAAAATAATAGTTTCAGAGCCATAACAGCTCTCAAATATTTCCCCATTAGCAAAAGGCTAATTCCTGAGCTCTTTCCAGGGACAATTAAGCTGGAAAAGCAATTAAGGTTTCAGAAATCCCTGACAGTGGGAAAGGTTCAACCTAATATCCACCATCACATTAAAACAAAACATATTTTAGGGTTATTAGGAAAATACAGTCTCAGACTGTGGCCAAGAGCTCACAAGAGTTGGGTTATTAATAGCCTTGCTGTGTGAAGCACGTTTCCACAGCAGGTGTCACATAGGTCTCACAAAGCAAACTGCCAGCTCAGTGCTGAGTTAGTCCATGCCTCAACGAGAGCTGAAAACATTTCTTGCTAGAGAGCAGCCCTCTGAATGGGCTGTATGCCAACCAGGCCTTTCATTTAGCTAAAGACCTGCTGCCTTTCCAAGAGCTCCTCACCTTTTGCAATGTCATCTAACAGCTTTCCTGTTTCAAAAGGCTTAGCTAAGCCAGTGGGTTTTCCACTGGCTCTAATGACAGAAGGCTCTAATGGACCCCAGCCCCACCGCCATCACTCTGGGTTATGCCAGTTCCTCTCATTCACATGCTCTTCCTCCCCACTGAAGCTCAAGTGGGATGGAGAAGAAGAGGGCCAGGGAATAAAAGCATAACAGAAACAAGGGGGTTTTTTGTTAGAAACTTAAGCCACATTTCAGCAGAGGACCACTTAGAAGTGGTGAGCAGAAATATGAAGTGTAGCAGGAAAGTCTTTGGGCACTGCTCACAAAAAAAAAAAAAAAAAAAAAAAAAAANNNGGGCACCGCCCAAAAAAAAAAAAAAAAAAAAAAAAAAGTTTTATTCTGCATCTTTAGGTGCCTACACACAGAAATGGAGCTTCAACCTTGTGTAAACTTCTCCAGTCAGCTTAAAGTTTGGAGGCTGGATTCAGCTAATGCCCCTTACCCCAAACCTTGCAGTCAGCCTGAGATGACCGTGGGAATAAGCTTTCCTGACAGAGACTGCCAGTATTGCCCATTGGCAGCCAGACTTGGAAACCAGGGAAATACGCCCTACCCGTGGCACCTCTGCCCTTCTGCGGTAGGTCCCGGGTGGACTCTGGAAGTACAGAAGCAAACACCAACAAAACAAACCCAGGAGGAGCACAGCAGCTTTGGATTTCAGCTGGAAGTGCTATAACTGTTACAAAGCACATGCTACAATGGCGGGTAAGATCGGGAACTGTTCATAATGAATGCCTGACACTTTACAAGCACAGAAAGGAAACGTCTCTGGATCCCAACAGCTCTGCTATTCAGAAGGAAAAAAAACAAGAGTGTATGTAGGAGGAGAAAACTAATGCAAAAAGTGAAAATGAAATAAAATAAATTCTGCTGTTGGTGTCAGTACTTGCTGGAGGTTCTCTTCGGCCAGAACCTGGTCTGAGCCTGCCAACGCTCTCCTGTGTGTCGCTGTCACCATTTTTGTGTTATTTGATGCCATGGACTGCCTATGTCTTACGGGCTCCAAGACCGCCTAAAAGCCCCTCCAGAAGTAGTTAGTTATCATCTAAAAAGAATCATCACCAGCAGCATGCGCCCATGCGTCTTTCCTCTGCAGCACTCATTAAACAAAAGGGGGAAAAAAAAAAGAAAGAAAAAACCCTCATAACTTGTTTGTGGGTTAATTAAAGATTGTCCCATGACAGTCCCTATTCCCCTTCCCTCACAGGGGCCAGGTAGAGGAGTATGAAAGGAGGAGGCATTGGATTGAGATAAGGAGAAAACTGTTTTAGTTAAAATGGCAAAGGAATGTGAAAGAATACAATACGAAAGGAATTGAGAGCAATAAATCTGACAGAAATGGAAAAGATATGTATAAGGAAAAAGGAGTGTCTCCGGACTGTGTAGTCCACAATGCCAACAGGAGACAAAAGGGCAGAGCCCCAGAACAGAGATGGCTTCTTGTCTCCATCCTGGAAACCACATGGGAGGGACAGAAGCATTTTGGGAGTTGTAGTCCTTGTGTCTTCCTCCCGGAAACCATGTGGGAGGGACAGGAGCATTTTGGAAGCTGTAGTCCTCCCTCAGCAGCTCTCCCAGCTCCGTCAGTTTATTACATACTTATGGAAGAACCATGACAAATACAGCAAATCAGCTGTGGTTTTAATCTTGTTGTTGTTTAGTTTTCAGTCAGGAAATCTTCGCTCCTGGCATAGTTGCCTATAGATTTTAAACATGCAAACAAATGTGTGCATGCCCTCACCTAGTCCTGCTCTCAGCTACACCACAGATCTCCTTACTTAACAGCCCATCACACATTCAGCAGGAGGCATCTCCTCGCTCTCCTCCCTGTGAATGAAGATGTTGGGACACCTCCTGGATACGCATGGGTGGCAGAGAAATGCGGATCATGTTGTCACTCCTTGCTCAATTCAGGTTCCATAGAAATGACCTGAATGAAGATAGCAGCCTGCTTGGTAAGGATAATAAAGTTGATGAATAATGGTACGTCTTCTATGATAGCAATTTCATTCACTGAACAGATTTGACAGTACAGTGAGGTTATTATGCATTATTTTTAGTACTAGAAATCAATGGCACTATTGTCCTTTTCAGTTCAATTTGATTTAGATGAAGCTCGGTGTGCAGAGAGAATAATGAGGAGCACTGCCTCACATTAAATGGAAACAGAAATCATGTTCTTAGCAGGGTGTGTTTTATGATAACACGATTGTTCTGTGAGCAGCTTCTTACTTCAATATTTTGGATGTTTAAATAAAGTGAGTGCTCGAGACATATGGGAGTCTTTTAGGTAATACACTTCCCTAGCGGAAAAATGCCAAATTCTTCTGTGAGGAGAGCTGCTGTCAACATGGTTCTCAAGAGTTGATGGACAGAGGACGCCCCAGGGAAAGCAACCTTCCTCAGGAACAACGTGTGGTTTGGGCACCTGCCCAGCCTTGAGTTCGAGCTCCTTCTTCTAACAAGAGCTTGAACCTGGCGCTTCCATCACTTAACAAGCCTCCTGGCCTATCCCAGTGCCTGTTGTTCTTGGTGAAAACTTGATAAACCTCTAGTTTTATCTTACTGCACAATGGATTTTTTCATATACCCTTTTAAATGTAAAAACATTTTTTTACAAGGCGGAAAAACTGCTTTCTGCTAATCAGGGGAAGCAGTAGGAGAAATTTTCCTTGCATAGTTCTGTCAGAGACCTCCATGAAAATAAATGCCAGTTACCTCCTCTTCTCTTCTGAATAAAAAGAAATGCAGGCACTTTTACACTGCAATTCCGGATGACAAGTCCCCCAGGCATACCCTGCCTTTCCCCGTGCTCTAAGATCTACCTGTCTCCTACACAGGCAGGATGGCCCCTGCACCTTTGCTGCATAGAAATCTGCTGTGCATGAAAAATAAAGCCGAGCAGCATGAAGTAGGCTGAATTTAATATTAGTAATAAAAAAGAATGAGGAACCTCCTGGTGCTGATTACATTGATATGACTCCTGTTTCACTAAATACATGTATAAAATTAATTAAGCAAACTACATTTCTTTGGAGCTGCAACTGAATTTCATGGCTTTTCCACCCAAGTATTTAAAGACCCAAGGGAGCGTACCTGAGAACATACTGAGAAGCAACAGCATATGCAGTACTTTTGGCAGAAGCCAGATATATACAACTTTTTTGGGAGACACCACAGCACTTAAACAGGTTGTCTCAATGTCATCCATCAAACCAGCTTCTCCAGGCAACCCAGGGCCCCAATTCATGCAGCAGCAAGTGGCTGTAGTCTCTGAGCTCTGCCACGGAAGCATGGGGATTGTCATGAACGTTGTAAAGGCTGGAAAAGGGGTAAAAGCTGTGACCTGCTGAAGAGCTACAGCTAGACTGGCCCCTAGCATTCAGGGCTCACCTGGAAGCCATTTGATGTGAGCTACAGCACTCACTTCTTGTGTCCTAAAGACGCAGACAATAAAGACACTGTGTGCCGGTAGATGGCACTCTGTTAATGACCTACACACACTCAGAGCCACGCAACACTTCGCAGTAAATACAGAAGCCTACAGCTGTCTGTCTGCTCTGTCAAAGAGGAAGCATTCTGCTGGCTAAAGACACCCAGCTCCGGCCCTGGATCCTGTACGGGAGCACAGTGCAGTTCCTCTCCGTACCGATCCAGGCTCTGCAGGTCGATGCCCATCAGGGCAGCATCTCTGCCTGCCTGCAGCCCACTCCTAGGCACAACAGGGAGGCTCGGTGCCCCCTTTAGAAGCCACCCAGCCCCTCACACCTTAAAAGAAGGTGTAAGAGAAGAGGAATAGCTTTGCAGCAGTCATTCCCTTCAACGCAATCAGTTCTAAGACTTTCCTCAGACACTCTGCACACTGTTGAAGGGTAACTTCATAGCAATTTTAAGTCACCAAGGCACTAACTTTGCATCATTATTATCTGCTTGCTGGCATCATCCTAATTAATGCTATTTCTTTTCTCCTAAGAGGCAGCCTTGAGTATGGGCACCACTGGATGCCTTCAGACAGAAGATCTCTGAAAGCAGCACACCTGCAGCACTGAATAGCAGACAGCTCGCTTGTTTCCTTATAACACCTTCCTCCATCTGGCTGTGAAGCAAAATGATCCTCCACTTTGATCCCACTTCACTAAATGATCATGCTTTAACTCTTTAACAGTATGTAGGGCAGGAGAAAAAGAATGGAAAAAGGCTCTTGGAAAATAAGACTTCAAAAGTGCCTCCAACAGAATGAATATAAACTAGACACCCAGAAGCCAGAGGGGTAACAGCTCCCACATGCCAGTGGCTTTTGTGTATCCCAACAAATAGCCTCATGTTCCCGTCCTCCCCAAACCAAGGTTTTCAACAGCAGATTGAAAGCTGGCTGACAGTTGAATCCCAGTTTGTGCAGTACTACCCACAAACAACCTGGGGCACACAGAGTGGAAATTCCAGGTCTGTCTTAAATGGGAAAGGCAATTTATTGATTTCTCAGTTTGGAAACACCAGCCTTCAACCAGAAAGCTCTTTTTTTTCTCCATCACAGCCTGAAAACACACACTTCTGGTAGCAGTTGAGCTTTCAGGTAATGGGGTTTCAGACTGTGTAACAAATCAAAAACCATTAGATGTTCTATTTAATATTGTACAAAAAAAAAAAAAAAAGCATAATCATTCAAATGACATTTAATGAAAATCTAGCCCACTCAGAGTTACTCAAAGTCTGCGAAAGCTTTAATAGAACTTGAGTTTATTCCCTGCAAATTGGTGAAAAGCTACAAACAATGCTGTTTAGAGTAGAAATGAATTTTTTTTTTTTTTTTTCCATTAGACAGCAGGTACCTATTTGAGTTTTCCACTCTTGTGAATATATATGTTCAGAGTGATGGATTCAAAATCTGGCATGGAGTATTGAAAAATCACATGGAAAATACGCACAACAAGGCACTGTGAGACCACCTCCTCAGGTATTTTTTACAAAGCCTGAAAGCTATTTTAGCACATTCATTTGCTAACCTATGAGCATTTGAAGTGATCATCCAAAAATCTGGATGTTTTTACATGTAAATGTGAGCTACTTGAAAATAAATAAATAAATAAAGCCCCTCAAGCTGCCCATAAGAACTCAAATACTTCAGCCTGGTTTACAAGAAAAGAAAAATGCTAATGGGGCAACACTATAACCCCTGCGGTGGACCATACTGCTCCTTGAGATACCGAGAGCTGGCAAATGCAAAGGAAACTGCTTCTAAATGTTCAAATATGGTTGTGTACTTCAGTGCCCGTTTCTAAGTTACTGCTTTCTCTTCTGTACCTGTTTTTGAGGTATATTTCAGGGCAAGAAGACTGCAAACACAACACGAGAGCACAAAATCCAGGTGTCTTTCACAACTGCTTGTGCAGCAGTGCAAGATGAAATACTGTACTCACAATCACAAGGCAGAAGTTGTTGGTCAAACCTTATGTTCTGAGGCAATTTCAACTGCATTTTCTCCAAAAGTTCCTTCTCACCGCTTACTTGCCAAATGAACTTTGAGAGTCTATTTGTAAGACAGCAGTGGTGCCTCTCATCTCGCATACCTTTGACATGGGTTTTGTAATTGTGGAGCAGCTGCACGGCTGTGTGTACGTATTTGTGAGTCTGTGCACTCAGTTAGGTGGCATTTTGTAGCTTCATAAGGCACATCCCAAAAATTATTTGGGCTGTTTACCTGTGCTAGATGTAACTGAAAACAGAGTACCTTGCACAGACCTCTGGGCAGCATCTGAGTAATTAACTGCATTACGGGCGAAGCAGACAGTTGCCTACTGAGAAAACGCACACTGTCAGTCAAGGTAGCAGCATCCAGTTTGGGGGACAACCTTACCCACCCCTAAGGCATCTCTAAGTTGCTTGGATGTGCACAATGAACTAGGTCTTGGTTTCTGAAGCCTTGTAAATTATTCACTGAAATTCTCCTGCTCCTTGTCCTCGTTGGCTCTAGGGAGGCTCCAAATACATACAAGCCATCCCATGGGAGCACCTCTGCAGGCGTTCTGTTTGTGAAACTGCTTTCAGGAATGGCTTATTTTCCTTGTCCTGCTATACAGTTTCTAGTACAGAGATGCTGCTTCTCTTTGTAGCTCAGGCCAAGGGACCAGGTTGATCTCAAAAGCCACTGACTTGCAATTGTCTTTACTAAAGGTTATTTGCACCCATTGAATACAATGTCCATGCTGCAAAATTTGATAGATGAAAAACGAATTTTCTTGAAGAGGATGAGCAAGCAAAGAGGCACTTAAATTAGCACATCACTGAGCTAATACACTACAATTTTACCAAGCTAATTAAAGATGGAAGAATGTGATGATCAAATTAAGGTCATGGTTAGATCAAACCAATAAATTAAGATGTTCAAGCGATTAAATTCCCAGAATGTCAGGATGTAAAATCAAACAACAAAATTTACAGAAAAAAAATAAGATCTTTTGTTCAAACTTTCCTTTGGAAGATGGCACGAAAAGCAATTTATTTCTAGTTTGAGCCCTCAGCTCCACTTCCGTCAGTAAGCGTGCTGACTCAATTAAAGAAAAGCACAGATGGATGCTTATGTCCTACAACACGACTTTAATGTTCACGGTGATCTAATGTCCTTGGCAGGCAGATTTAAGCAAGTACTGCACTACCTCTGCAGCATGTTACAGAGACACACGTTCACACGTCTGCGTTACGCTGTGGGTAATAACTAGTAGAAGCTCTCAAATTCCGTCCTCTTGCTGGGAGTACTGTAGCCATCCTACCTGATCTCTCCTCTCTCCTAAAGGATCAAGACAGCTTTGGGGATACAGTCTATATTCATTTTATCCCCTTCTTATCCATGGGATAGTCTATTCTTTCCCTGTAGTTTAAATGAGCAAGGCTTCTTTTCCTCTTTATTTTCCTCTTTATTAAGAGGCAAAGAAGTACTTCTTTATTAAGCTGATCACTGTATTCTGTAGTTTGCTAGCAAAACAGTAACTATTTGACCATCAGAATGAAAATATGATTTCCTTTAACTACAAAACTCCCTGGCGTATTTCACGGTTAAATATCTCCTACCCTGGATATTACAGATACAGCTTGCATTCTGTACCAGTTACGTTTGTCGATGTAGACTGACTGACACAATACATTATCAACAATACAGCTGTATCAGATTTTACCAAGACACACCCTCTCTGTAATGAACCATCCCAAGCAGACTGATCTCAGCCACCTTCTCCTTTTCCTTCTAGTTTTTCAGGTAGAGATATTATGGCTTAGGATTTGCTAAAGAACTAAAAGCAAAACCTTGCTGGAGATGAAAGACCTGATATATTCATTTTATTCTTAGTTTACCTGTGCACGGCCATGAATTTCACAGCAGTTACATTCTTTCACAGGAGAAATAGTAAGAAGCCAAGTAACCACTGCCCAGCCCTGCATCAGTGCCACCGCTGCACCCCTGCTGCATGTAAGGGCATGCACTGCTCCTTGGAACAACTCTACCTAGGAACAAGCCTGGCTTGGAATAACTCATGGTCAGTATGACCATGAAGCCTCACTGAAAACAGAGGGGATGAATGTTTGCAACTATTTTCTTATATCAGTAAGAAACAGAGAGTCCCTAGGAAAGGATGATCAGAAATTGGATCTTGGTCTGCCTCATTATCCTGGTTCCCTTCTCCTAACCTATTATTAATAAATGAAACATATTGCTGTTTGGAAGTAGCTTACAGAAGAAGCAATACATCAGATAAGACCAGTGTGCCCTCCAGCCTACCAACTTACATCTGATAATGACTAGGCACAAGATGCTCAGAGAAACATGAAGGTAAATCTCTAGCAGACAGGTGTCACGAAATCTTATGTTCCATTACAACTCTCCCTCTCATCCCAAACAATTTCTTAACTTCAAAGCAAGGTCAAGTATTAGTTAGTATTAATTCTGTATTGCTCGTAAACTCATTTTTATCACTGTAAGAGTCTTTGCGACATTTCCAGTATATTTTGCTGGTCTATGACAGCTTAAATTATGGCGCAGACCACAATGCACTCTTTACTCCTAAACTAACTCATGCATCACTTTTTGTAAACCTCTGCATTCACAAAGAAAGTCGCTATCTCAAATCACTTACATTCTTGTTGGAGGGGGCTTTTGGCAACTTGATCTAGTGGAAGGTGCCCATGGCACTGCCCATGGCAGACAGGCTGGAAGCAGATGTTCTTTAAGGTCCCATCTAACCCTAACCATTCTATGATTCTAGGATTCCATGATTCTTCAGCCACTTTTTGAATAGCATGCTGTTTCATGATTTATCAGGACTGCTAGTTAACATACATCGACTATCACACAAGCATTGCTGTCTACAAACACGCTGCGCATCATCAGTGTTCCTTACTTCTGGAAGGAAAAAGAGGAATTAATTTGATGAATGTCATGTTCAGTTCATGCCATCATGATCCATTCTGAAAGATGAAACAGAGGTATCCCACAAAATCAGATTCATTTTAGTCAGCAAACACGATGCACATTCTTTCACTGAATAAATTTACTTCACCTGGGCTGTCTATAGTAGCTTGCTACAGTTAGATCTACATGTTCTGATTGTGGTTTTGCACCCTGCTTCTGATCAGTTCACAGCCTGCTTCAGCTGTGTAGTACCGCACAAAGAAAATGCTACATACATCCCATTGATAGCAGAAACAACTGTGCATTTCAGCAAATCATAGAATCATAGAATGGTTTGGGTTGGAAGGATCCCTAAAGATCAACCAGTTCCAACCCTCCTGCCATGGGCAGGCACACCTCCCACTACACCAGGTTGCGCAGAGCCACATCCAGCCTGGCCTTAAATACTGCCAGGGAGGGGGCATCCACAGCCTCGCTGGGCAACCTGTGCCAGTGTCTCACCACCCTCACAATAAAGAATTTCTTCCTAATATCTGGCCTAAATCTCCCCTCTTCCAGTCTGTGGCCATTAGCCCTTGTCCCTGTCACTACACGCCCTTCTGAAGAGTCCCTCCCCAGCTCTCCTGTCGGCCCCTTCAGGTACTGGCAGGCTGCTATCAGGTCCCCCCAGAGCCTTCTCTTCTCCAGGCTGAACAACCCCAACTCTCTCAGCCTGCCTTCATAGGGGAGGTGCTCCAGCACTCTGGCCATCTTTGTGGCCCCCCTCTGGACCCCCTCCAACAGCTCGATGTTCTTCTTCTGTTGGGGACCCCAGAATTGGACACAGCACTGCAGGTGGGGTCTCACGAGAGCGGAGCAGAGGGGCAGGATCCCCTCCCTCACCCTGCTGGTCACGCTTCTCTTGATGCAGCCCAGGATGCGGTTGGCCTTCTGGGCTGCAAGGGCACACTGTCAGCTCATGTTGAGTTTTTCCATCAACCAACACCCCCAAATCCTTCTCCTCAGAACTGCTCTCCAGCTATTCTCCGCCTAACCTGTATTTGTGCTTGGGATTGCCCCGACCCAGGTGCAGGACCTTACCCTTGGCCTTGTTGACCTTCATGAGGTTGGCATGGGTGCACCTCTCCAGCCTGTCCAGGTCCCTCTGGATGGCATTCCTTCCCTCTAACTACAGATATTAACCCTGGAAGTCTCCAGTAGAAATATTTTTTAATCTAAGGTGGGACAGGCTCATAAATAATTTACAGGGAGTTATGACTTTATATTATCTGAGTAGTATATCTGAGAGGCAGGACTAGAATCAGCAGCGTGGGCTATTCCCCTTTGAGATCTATAATAAATTTCTTACATTATAATCTGTTGTGAAAAATATTCTGCTTGTCACGCTCTATACTCTGGAGGCATTCTAAGTGGCCTCCACTGAGCCCCCATTGGATGATAACACTGTCCAAATTTCTCATCATTTCACACTTTCACTCCATAGCTGTGTGCTTGTTACAGCTCACTGCTGTAAAAATGATTTTTAATGGAAAAGATCTGACAGGAACTTTATGCTTCCTTGACAAAATTTTTATTGGGCTGAATACTGGAGCATTACTGACGTAGCTTTGGATAGGCAGCTATGAGCTGAGGAATTGCTTTGGGAGGAGGGTGGAAAGGAAGCTTTTATTGCTGTACTTATATTTCTCTGGAATGAAATGCCCCCAGAGCAGAAGGAGGGTCTTGGATGCTGCTGTCAAAGAACGGTTTGATCCCTTGGGGCTTATCACCATGCTCACACTATCAGGAAGAAAAGAAGTCACAACTTTCCTCAAAAAGTTTAACATACACCGAAGTCTTATGGTCGCTTAACACCGTAAGTACTTAAATGCTTCCCAGTCTTATGCTTATCCTCAGCTGACACCTATGAAATGAGAAGTAGGTAGAGACTCCTCCTGGAAAGATGGGCCCATTTTCTGCATCCCCTCAAGACACCTAAGTGTGGGATTCGGGCCTGCCGCACCTCCTTGCCATCAGCAGCCTGGGGTACCAATGCAAGGCTCTATCCCAGCCACAACTCAGATGCTGTAACTCTGCAGACTGAAGCCAAGTGTGGAGCCAAGCAGCCTAATTACTGAGAGCCAGGTTCCCACTCTCAGCTCTGTCCTCTCCCTCCACAGCAGTGTGCCCTTGCACTTTCCTTTGTGCTGGCAGAGTTGTTTCAGAGCAGCAAATCAGGAAAAGAAAAAAAGTAGAAAAAGTTATTAAAAAAAAGCATTTATTTTTGCAGCAGCAGGACCGTGCTAGCTGCTGCTTAGCTTGGCTAAGCTGCGTGAAACTAGAAGCTGCCCCAAACTCCAAGGAAAGCACGGAGGCAATTTCCAGGAGTTAAGCTGCCTGGTTGGCCAGGTTAGATGCCTCTGTGTATTTCCTGCAGCTGCCGGAGAGCTCAGGAAAGGGCTGCATAAAGCAGTCCATGAGCTTGCCAATACAGGACTACTGAAGATGCATTCATGTTTGCAACAAGCACCACACGTGGGGTGCATGTCTGGGGGCTTCGTCCCCTCTCAAGCCCACCACTGCCATCTCTTTTCTCAGGGTAGGTGCCAAGGCCCGCCGTGGGGCAGATGCTAAGGAAATTGCTGTCCAAGCTCTGAACAATGTAGCGTAGCACCCTCTCAGGAGGACAAATCAGAACTGTTACCATTTCTATGGCATTAGTGGCCAAGCACCTCAAAGCAAGATAAACTTAGTTCAAGATAAACGTAGTTAAAGCAGAAAACTTGTGGGAGCTCAGCACACTGCTAATCAAAGTCCGACCTTCAGAAGTTCTGACTAGCTCCCTTCCAAAGAGTAGGACGTTTATTTAGTTTCACCAGGAAAATTTAAATGCTGAAGTCTAACATTCAGAAGCAGCCTAAAGATGTTAGGTCTAGATTCACAGAAGTATTCAAGGGCTTAAAGATGCAGATACAGACTAGCATAATTTTGAAAAGTGCCTAAGTACCTAATATTGTGAAAATCCTCTGAAAATCTGACTAGGTAGATATCTGTATCTTGAAGTGCTTAATGTGGAATCCAAAGTTCACAGCCCCCCAACACTCTCTTACAAATACTGCTAAAAACTCTGGCCTTAAGGAGTCCACGGCTTTTAAAGAGACTTAGGGAGTTTGGCTCAGACCATGAGAAGAATTTACATGCCTATAAGACATGTAGATACTTTCATGTCTTAAATCTGGCCCTTGGTATACACGTTGCTGTTTCCCTGCTTTTTTATGGTGGTGGTTTTCTTCAGGTAATATTGTTCAGTGTGAAAATTCTAATGCTGCTTTGCTGGCATCTGCAAGCTGAAACAAAAAGATAACACTTGGAGGAGCTTTTTGATAAAGACACATCAACAGTAACTGAAATTATGTGCTTAATCAAAAGTACTGCATAAGGCAACACACTGTATGGAGGCCCCTTACTGTTCTCCAGGTACGTGTTAACCCAGTACTAATCACCATCTGTTGAAGAATAGGTTAATGAAAATGTATAAACAATTTAGAACTCTGAGCTGTCTCTCCAGGGGCTCCTCAGCTGCATGAAAAGTATCATACAGGACGACAAATACTTCAGAAACTTCAGCTAAGAAATACAGAATACACAGCTCCATCTTGTAGCTCAGAATATGACCTTTTGCCCTAAAGACTTCTAATGCATGTCCTAAAACTTGCAAAGACTCGCTCTTCCACACACAATGATTGACTCAGTTTTACAAGACGAGGACAACCCACAGTCACTTGATCCACTACATAGTTCAAGTGGCAAAAGGACAGTTATTCATCTAAGGAATTATTTGATGACTCTTAACACAGCTTCATGAAAACAACTAAACAAGTGGAAAAAAAAAAACAGTAAAAGCATCATTTCCTTCTTGCCTCACAAGCAATGGCACAAACTCTTTTGCCTCGCTTGCTTCCCAGACTGTGGATTACAACAACGTACCGTTGTTAGCAAACATTAGAGGTACTTCTATATGTAAGAAATTGAGGTTTCACATTCCCTAGCTGTGTTAAATGGGGGTATATCACTGTATTAAAGGAGATTAAAAGAAAATTAACATAGGCTGTGCACTACCCACTGAGAGTGCTAGCTCTTCCTTCTCACAGTAGCACTAACAGCTATAACACCACTTGCGTTGTCTGGAATAAAGAATTATTTGCTGGAACTGCAGTGGTAAAACCACAAGAGATGCAATGGCATCTGATCATATCTGGAAGTCCTTTGTTCCGTGGTAATCTCGTTATTGGTACCCACTGGATGTCTAGTCCCCCTGCTGTGAGGTAGTGATGTCTTGTGTGTGGAAGCTAGTGTAACAGACAGGCAGCAGCCACCTGGGCACCTGTCACCAGAAGTCCAGAGCAGTGAGAGCTCAGGGTCTGGGTTTCCTTTCCTGACAAGCTGTGTCACAACAGTTGCTTTGTGCTGCCAGCATTTCTATGTCACTGGCAGGCTCGTGTGGGAAACAAGAACCACATTTCATCACAAATGCTGAGGCTCTAGCATTTAGTTTTGTTCCACAAACAGCAGTGCATCAAGAACTTTCACACAAAAATGGTGATACAACATGCAAGCCCATCACACTCTTCCAAGACAGACAGAAGCAATTACCTACGATACGAGAGACAAAGAAGGAAAATGCTCAGGACTGCAAATGCAGCTGAACACAGTCCCACTGAACACCCACAAGCTACTGAACCAGACACTTTCTCCATAGCCATGTTTAAATATTTGCTGTGCCAAGAAGAAGAAACCCAGACAGACAGACTGCAATAAAGCTACGTTCAAGTCCTTGCCCCCAATCACCTTCAGCAGACCTCTACGTCTGGCAATCGTGGGCAAGAACATTAATTAGCTGTGCAGAGGAGTCTGCTTTTTCTTACCATCTCTAGCCAGAAATACCACCTTGAGTTTGAAGTAAACCCATTTTTGAAAAAAATTCTGATACAGAACCTCATCAACCCCACTCGCACTTCAGAGAGTATTTTTTCTTCTTCTCAATACCAGCCCTAAAGAAATTTCACTGGATAGACCAAAAGGTGCTCAGGCAGAGAAACCAATGCTAGCAAAATCTCAGCAGCAATATAAAAAGCAAGGGAAGAACAGCAATTCAGGGGAATTTATGTTTTCATTTATTATCGTAGTACCTTTCTTTACTCAGAGGGAGATTGAAAATAAATGACATGCTCTGGTAAAATACTGAATGGATCAGGTTTTTGTGTTGTGAATATAAAATCATGTCTGCTTTAAAGGACTCTGGGAGAATGAACGCTTTAGATGAAATTGTGTTTTAATTTGCACATGAAGTTCCTAACGCAATAGCCACAAGTACACAGGCAGACCAGAGAAGACAGCTCTAGGACAATTTACTTTCAATCACTTGTCCCAGCCGTAAGCTTACAGCCTGTCCACTAGCTGGGAACTAAGTTAACCCCCTTAGAGAGTTCTGTGCTGACAGGCTGAAGCTACAAAGCACTGTGCTGCAGACCCCATATCGTAATTCACGGAGGGAACAAAAACTGCTTGAAAGCATGGAAGCGACCATATAGATTCAGACCAAACATTCTGCCCAGGATCCCATCTCTGACAACAGCCCGTCCTGATGCTTAGGACTGCAAACAAGAGCACTGACTGTGCTCACGAGTGGTACGTTCCCTAATATTGCAAAGCTTAATCTTCCTAGCAGAAGATTACATAAGGACCACGATGTTGACCAGCCCTGGACTGACACATCCTCTACAAATTTCTCTAATGTCATCTCCTGTCCTCTAGGGCATTCTGAAGCAACAACTTGCATTCACATTTCCGTTATACCTGGTGAAGGGAAAGCTTTCCTTCTATTGCTTTAACCTGATGCCTGCTTACTTAGCAAGAAGCCACAGACTAAAGATTCCCACTCATCCTCTTCACACAGCATAATTTCATAAAGAAGCTTCCTGTAATCCCCCGTCCTCAGTCATTTCTCTCTCCCAGCTAGGGAATCCTTGTTAATTTAGTCTCTTCTCAGAGAGTTCAGTGCAGTATGGAGCCTTTTAACATCTGGTCAACCAGGTTAATACACTAATTGATGCTACTTGCCTTTGTTTCACAGGCTAAAGTTCACCTCACCGAAATACACGTCCAACTGCTGAAAGAGCAAAGAACGAAAGGGCTGACTGGTGTGGAGGTGACCTCTGGGCCATCTCCCTTCAGTGTGCGACAGCAGGGCATGGTGTGAAGGGGGGAAATATCTCACATGGAGTTCCCACTGCTTTACAGCTTCCGTATGTCGTGGCACAGTCTCCTTCCTCTTCTGCTGGCTGGCTGACCTCAGTCACTTATGGCTCTGTTACTGCTTCAGGACGACAGCCCTTGACCTTTCTTCGCTCACTAATGCCCAGAAATTAGTCAGTTCAAATCCAGCTGTTGACCTAAACAGAGTCCATCATAAAAGCTGTCTAAAACAGACTGAATTTGGCCTTCTGAGGCCCCCTGCAAAGGCCTTTTGCTAGGCAAGTTGCTAGGTTCCCAGAGATAACGGCGATTAAAGTGATGGCAATTTGTGTGTGCACAGTGGAGTCGCTGGCTGACCAACTTCATTTGCTGCTGAACAACTGCTTTCTAAAGCTACTGAGAATATAATGCTGTTCAAAGGTCTAGTACATGTCAGCATGCCGTGGACTCCTGGGTCAGCATTGTACAACAATACAAATGGAAGCAGCACAGGCACAACAACCAACACCGGAATCCAGCCTCTAGGCTTACGAACTCTGTGATGCTCCCAGGAGAAACCGGCCCACAACGAGCTCTGGGCTGCTGTGAGGTGACAGCTGCCGAGGCCTGAGAAATCACCATTTGGGGGATCTGTGCCCTTCTGACATGAACCGTTATGTGTGAAAACCACAGAGAAGATCAAAAATTGCTGAAACTGTTAGCAAAAAAGAATTAAGGACATTTTGGCCTGTGTACAATAGCCTTGGCAACCATGCTTATAGAGCTGGACTTCCCAGAGACACTGTGCTCCTTAAACTTCTGCTGTTTTAGGGCAAAGCATTGCTCCAGTACACGTGAAATCCCACATGACTTTCAACTTAAACTTTCCAGGTAACTTTAAAATGTTTCTTTTCTCCAGTCATCTTTGTTAATAAACTCAGAACCCAGGAAGAGTTAACGGCCGTTTTATTCCTACTCGATCTGGGTTGTATTTCACAGGAGGAACATGCAGAATTCAACGGGTGATGGCGTAGGTTAACCCTCACCTACCTCATGCTGCAGTGGAAGATTGCTTTCCTAGATTTAAATTAAGAAGGCACTGATAGGGACCAACTGAGCTTACTGCCTCATTGTGACTATAAAGATGCTGTGAGTGACTTAACAAAATGAAAGAGAGACAAAATTGTTCAGCTTTGTGCAGCAGATGGGTAGCAGAGCTGAGAGCCCAGACCGCTGCCTCACCATCCTCTCCTAGCGACATACCACTGGCACACCCACTGCCTTCTCTTCCTTCTCCCCGTTCTCGCAGAGAACAGGCTGTGAAGTACTTACACTGTTTCACAGCCACCTCTATTTAGTTACCTGCAAGCGGCACCAATTTGTGCAAGTTCCCACAAGACTTTCAGCTGAAAAAGGTATCTGAAGAAGTTTTTTACTCGTTGAATCTAAATCTACCCTTTACTCCAGTCAGGTAAAACTGATTAGAAAGTAACAACCAGTACCTCCATACACTTTATGAGCTTGTGCTTCTAAGCCCTGCACAGAAAAACCTGTTAAATGATGAGGAGAAACTATTCTTTCCTTGCTTTCTGCCAGGTAAGCAAGACTTCCCTCTTCCTTACTAAACAAGCTGTGTCACAGTCAGCATGGGACACGCACACATTAGTTTGATGGTTTTAGTGATTTACTTCCAGATCCTCTGTTATCACATTAAAGTATCACTGAAAGATACAGCGGTTGATATTTGTGTTTGATATGGCTGCTTTTTCTAAATTAAGGAACAGCTTGTTGATTACAATTTCAAACTCTGGGAGTGAAACTCCACATCACTGTGAATACATTTTCAGCTATTATAAAATTGCATCATTCATACACTATACACATAATAACAAGACATTTGGTAATAAAAATTCAGTACTCAGTGCTAACTCAGAAATCCATCCAAAATAAGACTAGATTTCCAATATGGTGTCACGCACAATATCAGTTATGTTAAAGCTCATGAAACCATGTGTGTGCATGCATGTATGTGTAACCGTTGCAACTAGAAGCTTTTTAAAATATTCTAAATGAAGTTTCTTTATGGGGGTGAGCTAAGATACTGTTCAGATCACTTGGAGACAGCCTAAAACGTCAGTCCCCTGGTTAGAAGCCTAACCACAGGCTTGGGCAGATCCTACCCTTTGCTGTTCAGAAGAAAAGGCCCACCACATGTTTTTGTCTTTTCGTAACACCCTGCAGAGCAGATCGATCCCTTGTTAGGTGGCAGCAGAAACCTGATCCTCATCCTCAGGCTCTGATGCCCCAGCGAACATCCCTTACCTGGACCAAGCCCTACATCTTCAGGGCTGGGAATGAGATTCTAATGAGATCTGGGCCCCTGTGCAGGACATGTTATGGGTTACACAACAAATGTCATTTTCAGAGCTGTGGATTGCATTCCTTAAATTACGTGACAAAACCAGAAGGAGGAAGATGGTCCTATTTTTTAAACAGGTGTATGTACACTTCATTCAATCCCACTGCTTTTGAAAAACCATTGTTCTGAGGGCAAAGAAAAACTGAGAAGAGTAAACATCTGTTTGTCTTGTATAACTATTTGTACAGAAGAAAAACTACCAGCAAGGAGGGATCAAATGCATTCCATATCTGGGTGGCCAGATAACGTACATTAAAAAAGTCTTTATTCTAAATTCTTTAGTTCAATGGATGACATACATTGTTTAGACTGTAATCAGACTGGAATTGCACCTCCTGTTCCCCTGACTATTCACTCAAAACCAGCATTTGCTGGTGTTGCATTCACCTTCTTGTTCTCTATCGATATTGCTGGCAAGTGAATTTCCTGGCAGGGATGTTAATGGGAGCAACAAGTTTTAATTTAACATTGGTGAACACAGACAGAAAGTGGATTTAAAAACTCATAAACACAACGATTCATAGCAGAAACTCACTTTTAAGAATTACTCTCATTATAGTCTGAATTCATTAAAGTGCTTAGGAACATACTTACCTTTAAGCATTTTCTGAAGTCCCTTTGAAATCTCTGTTTTAATATTTTCCTGAACTGGAACCTCCATCTGGGGAGAGAAACAATATCTTATTATAAGCGATACGTCTAATAAAAATGAATCAGCACAGCTTGCATTTTGATTGCCAATTACTTGCAATCAACTGCTCACAAAAACTCACTGATCAAGAAAATACTTCTGGAAATATTCATTTTAAAAAATTGTGAACAACTGCAAGTGCATATAGAAAAGAATATCTGTGAACAAGATCAACTGAATATAGGAAAGAAAACAGAAATGTTGCCTCCTAAGCCATGAGGTGAAACTTCAGGAATGTTAATAAATGCTTTTATAGCAATGATTTACTTAGCTGTTAATAAAAAGCTGTACAAACTAAGAATTCAGTTCGTTGCTTGAATTACTAACAGTGCAATTGATACTACTGGCTAGTTTTGGAATATACTGCAATAAAATGTTTTATTTGAATGCATCTGTATTCACTATCAAAAACCTTCATTAAGTCTCAGTTACTACAACTGCTCAGTATTGAAGTTAGACAAGAATATATCATAAATACTGGGGGAAAAATTAAGCCTGTAAAAATCATGGCAAGTAATTGGAAAGGGAAGCAACACAAATATTCAAATCTGTTTCCATTCCATGCACATTTCTGAATAACTATGAGAGTGGAAAGTATCAGAAAGACTAAACCGGCCATAAAAAATTAACTCTGACCCCATAACATAGCCCTGAATTGAGCTGAAAGAATATGCTTATTCAGCATCTGTGTTACGAGAGGATGTTCAGAAGGTTCAAAGACAGAAACATTCAAGTTCCAGTGGAAGCTGAGAGGCTTTGCAAACCTGGTTCTCATTTGGGTACTAAAATCTTCCTGTGCTTCTTGAGAAGCTGGATCAAATAACAAAGTTGAATTGTCCAGCTTCTCCAGATAGCTCTTTTTTTGGAAAGTGATTTAGAAATAAATAGAGGTTTAAGAAAAAATTCTCTTTTTAACAGAACTGCACCAAGCTTTTGCTGAAGGATAACGAAATGGAAAATTTTTTTATTAAAAGGAAATGAAATATTTTGGTGGTCTTTCTAAAGTCTGAAAAATAGCAGTCAAACCCACCACACTTAGTATACCATCTACTGGTAGAGAGGAACACCATGGCAAGCGCAGGACTGGGACAGCTGTTTCAGGAATTATTACTGGGTGGAGGCAGATGATGGGGATATGTTCAGACATCTCCAGCTCAGTCACCAAGGAAAACAAGCACAGGTGCAGATGTGAGCATGAGTAGAAAAAGCAACTAAGAGGCTTTAGTGCTGACTCCAAATCTTGCCATTGTCTCCTGAACACAGCAAGCCATGGCACACAACACCCTATCATCATGCTGAAACTATAGCGAAATTCAGGGCACATTTTTACTGCAAAAGAAAAAGAGTTGCACTGTTCTTCCCAGTGACTTTCCCACTAGTGTCTTACAGTTTGGCACCACTTATCCCTCTATTATTTCCTTCCTGAGAGCAAAATATCATTTGTACTAAGCAGGTGACAAAAGCTTTAGATTCTTTTAAGAAAGAGAATGAAATTAGGAAGAAGGGGAATTGGATAATGACCGTATTATTCATAGGAACGCATATCTAATTTATACAGCGCTGCTAGTATGCTGTTTGAAATTGCTGTAACTCCAATTAAGCTCATTTAAGTAATGAAAAGGACTACTCTACTGTGTCTGAACATTAATTTCATGGTCTTCTTTACATACTAGGAAGAAAAAACGTGTTCCTAACTCATATAGTCATTTTACAACAATTACTAGCAAAACTTTCCAAGGTGCAAAGGCCCTTCCAAATAATATTCTTCTTAGATCCTATGACTAGATTTCCAAGTACTGGGGAGCAGACTGGCAAAAATATCACAGAGATGTTAAATATGTTCCTTAGCTATTTCAGTAAATCAGTTTTTATCCTGAAGATCTGCAGAAAGAGTGGTAAGTCAATCTGCAAGTAACTCTTCATGCAGCTAATGACTCAACTGCTGTGCATCACATACAGCTCAAGCAGGAACTCAAGCAGAAACTATCTGCACCATTAGTGTAAGTCACACACTTAAAAGAATTTGCATCTTTTTTTTTTTTTTTTTCCCCCCGCCAGTCCACTAGTTTCCTGGTAAGCCATATAAAAGGAATTTTCTTTTGCTTTCTCAGTTTCCTACCCCTAATGCCACCTCTGCAGGCCATTTCTCCTTCTCAGCTAGCAATAGATAAAAGAAAGCTGTCAAGTACAATTATGATGACATTTTGGAAAGCTTGAAAGTAGAATAATACCGAATACAGCACAACAGTAAAATGTGACATCCAGCCAGCCAGTGTGGAAAGGAGACGAAGATAAGATGGATGCAGCAGGAGTTAGTTAATGCAAAGAGTTAGGGATCTCAGCACCTGCACTTCATGTGCAACACCAACAGCCCATCTGACTCTGCTTAGACAGTTCAGGTCCTGCCAGAAGCTTCCCGGGGAAGTGAGCTGATTTGAGGGCCAGTGCTGACCCACTGCTTGCCCTGATGTTCCCTAGGGAAATAAAGTCAAAGACTCAAGGAGGCATATGTGCTCCTCACTGCTTAAGCCCCAGCTCCTTGATGTTCTTGCGTTTGTACTTTCAGTTGACAGTCAAGAGAATAATTTATAGGCATATATAAATACTTTTGGTCGCAAATGAAAATAAAGAAGCAAGGATGAGAAACTGTCTGAATTTTGGTGCCTCAGAAGATACCGTCTGTGATTCACATCTTGCTATCGAAAACAGACAGACAATGGAACGGAAACACTTGCCCCAACGTACCAGACCATAAATAAAGACTCTGAACATTTCCAGCTCTACACACAAGGAAATCAAGGAACAAAGAGAGGGAAACTGAACATGTGCTATGTTTTCCTGGATCTTCCAGTGCATACAAAGCTGAAGCTGACAGGCCAGCTTTGAAACTTACTCACTGCCCTCAGAAACGTGTGCCCTTGCACAAGGCATACCTATGTGCCTGGCTTTCTGTGATTAAGATCTGTTTTCTGTACTTCAGACCTCCCCTGTCATAAATCCTTTAGCTTCATCTCTTGTTCCCATCAATTACAGCTTGTGTATGGACACAATTCTCTCCCTATGTAGGTACGCAATTACGAAAAAGTAGCTTTTTCTAAATCACAGCCAGCATCGTCAGCCATGAACTCCCACTGGCCACACTGTACAGCCTCCAGCTTGTTTTTTGGAGCAAGGGCAGCCTGCAATATTTTACAGCTCAGTTGTGCCTAGAGGGATGCTTCTCCAGCCCTCCCTTCAGTCGCCCAGGTTGGACTTCTGATATAAGCAGTGACATCAGGGAGGCCCCTCCAAATTTCCACCAACAAGGTCTGGCTCCTGCTTTACCACTCTGATAACAGACAACAGCAGAGCCAGCATGGAAGAGTGTGGGATGACAAAAACAGGTGCAGCATGTGAACAATGTGATCACCTTAAGAACAGCATGGTCATGTACCCAAATAACCCAATTTCCAAGGGTAAAACTGAGAGAGGGCAGCTGAGGAGGGTGATCACAGACAACACACGAACACAGGGCAGAAAAAGCCCTCTAGTAAGAGGAAATAACTGAGATTGTGATGCCCAGTCTCACAAATATATTTCAAGGATGTAAAACCCCTCCATGACTGTCTTGGACATTTAAGCCTCTGCCGTCCCCTCTGCTAGGCCACAGGCTCACTGGCCTCACAGCAATGACTGTGACAGCTCCCAGAGCCAGCTCTGGGCTAGGTCAGGTCCCATTAGCCACAGACCCACAGCAGCACATACCAGCACACAAGCAGTCAATGCCATTGTAGCTCTTAGAGCTGACAGGTTTGAAACAACACACATGACCATCAGGTGCCTTACTTTGTGCACCTAGCTATGAAAAAAAAAAACAAAAAAACAGCAGGTGGCTTGAGGATTTAATTTATCGGGCTCTGCCCATATTGAAAAACCTCCAAAGCATTCCAGTCGTTCCCCAAATACTCTAGCACAGGACAAATGAAAAGTAGAGGTGTAGAGAGGAAAAAAAAAAAAAAAAAAAAAAGGCAAGAAATAGATATGTATTAAATACTCATTATAACTCACATTTCAGAAGTACAGGAATGAACAGTTAAGGTCACTCAAGCTGTTAAGAAATGTGATTGTCTCATATTTGTGCCAAGAAAACTTTAAACGAAGTAACACTGCTTTGTACAGTATTAAAGAGAGGTCGAGAATCAGATGCACACACTCATCTTGTGATGAATGGATTATAAATAGACTTTTAAGATGGCAATAAAATCATTCATTACACTTTTTAAATGAAAAATTTGGAGTGAAAAAAAGCGGTCAGTGTAATATTCACTAGGAATAGCCACAGCTGGCAAGCAGCTGGATTTCAAATGGGCTTTCTTCCACAAATGCCAAAAGCACTAATTCATCGCTGTGACTCTGCCTATGTGAATTACAACTTTTGCAAACACTGTCTGTTAGCGTGATATACGTAGCCCCTCTGTGTTCTGTGCAGAGCACACTGTATTAATCTGCGGAATGGCAAAACAGTGGGGAAGAGTAAGACCTACATCAAAGCCACAAGCACGGCATTGGCAAAACCTCATACCCCAGGTAAGCCCTAATTTCTGAAATCATCCTGCTGGAAACAGGAGTTTCTGAAAGACGTGGTAGCCTCTGGGAAAATTAAATCCCTGCATGCCCACTCAGGGAAAGAAAACCTTACCAATGAAAACTGTTTTTCAGATATACCGAGTCACACGCACAAGCCCAGATTCCCAGTCAACCTAAAAGAACACGATCAACTCAAACCAGCAAAACTACAATGATTTGCACCAAAGTTTTACCACCTTGCATTGAACAACTTTCTACAATTACCTCTGGAATTATGTACCAGGTTTTGTAAAAGCAAGAAGTACCCAAAATGTGTCACTAACCTGCCTACTAAAAAAATTGTACAAATTAAGCTATGGCTGGTTGTAACGAGGACAAGGTTGTAAAGTCATTGCAGTATCTACTAGAGTGAATTTCTGCTGAGCATTCTGGATAAGCCATGGAATAGATTGCTCTGGGGATCTGCAGACCTAAGGGGTCTTCAGGATCGTCTGCCATAAATAACATCGCAATAATGTTGCTGTAACTCCAGTGGTCTAAGAACACAAGAACATGATAAAGTTTGCAATTACAGATCTAAAGATCTATGTCTTTCCTTTCTTGGAGGAAAAAAAAAATGCGACTCTATTCTTTCCAGCTATAAAGGATAATTGATTTAGCTGGCCTTGCATTGCATCGGTGCAGAAGACTAGACAAAGGACCTCTTGCAGTTCCTTCCAGTCCTGATTCCTGTGAACCTTTGACTTTGAGATCACCGCACAGGATACATCTTTACCATTCCAGATGAGAAGGGACTAATAAAGAGCATGATGCAGAGGTTCTTAGGAAGAAAAGGAACACAGAGCAGATAATTTCACCCTCCTACCATACAAAGTCCCTGTGGACTGAGGTATGTAGGAAAGTTACTGCAACTGAAAGGCAGGGCAGATATCCTTGCTGTGCCTGTGCAGTGCTGCCCACAGCAGGACTTGGGCATCTACGTTCCACTGCAAACACCAGAGACAACAGCAGCTGTGCCTAAAGCTCTGTTTAAAAATAGAGCATGTGGACACACTCGTATTGTGGCAGCACAGTATGTTCAGGAAGGCTGCCAAACATAAAGCTATCTTTGAGGAAAAAGTCCCAGAAACAACAAGGAATAAAGTGGGCAGTCAAGCAACAGACCTATAAGTGGCTTCTTCTGAAGGCATGGTCTGAGTTCACACTTGGCCAAGACCCTGGAAAAATCCTTCCTTTGATTGCTACAGTCTGCCCTAAAGACATTCCGTTGGGCTTGCCAATGAAGCCTTCTAACTAACTACCGTATTAGTCCATCTAACTAAAACAATGCTCATTTATCACAATTTAACTCAACTGGTAGCCTTTGCCCCAAGCCTACTGAGTGAAATAACAAGCACAAAGAAGGAATTACTGTGAGTTCAATAAAGAATATTAGCCCTGCGGGTATTAAACATCCATTTCTAAGACACCATACTCCGCGTACTGAGGACATAAGAGCCTGTTACTGCCTGTGGTACTTCCACAGCACAGCAGCACACCCGTTAGCATAGTATTAGGGCATCCTGCAGTCTTCAGCTTGTTTCTTGCACGATTCCTAATACTTATGTCCCCATGCCCCCCCTAGAAGAATGAAGGCGCAGACAGGCTGGCTGCCCACATTCACATGAGAACACTGCCAGTGTGTGGAGCTAAACCTGCATCTCAAACTGCAGACAACTCTGCGAGCACAGGCCTGCCTCCTACCCCAATAAACACAAGTGTTCATGCGAAACTTTATTATTGTTTATTATTATTATTGTTGTAGTTTCTAGTACGGTCCAAGACGTATAGACTACATCTTGGCAAAACTAGACAGACTTTAATCCTAATACTGCTTCTTAACATTGCTCATTCAGGTTCATACCCTATGCTATATTGTAGGAAGAGCACAAAAACAAGGCTGAAAATATTTTAAAATACAGCCACAGCACAGACAGACATCAAGAGTCCGGTGAATCATATTTCCCATCAGAGTTGTCTTAAGCTGTTCTGGAGATCTCAGAGACCTAAACATGAAGCACGGCCTTCAAATCTGCATTCTGTAAGATGGTTAGAGGAGAGGATCTAGTCTGTGGTTCAAGTTAACATCTTTTTCCTGTTAATCAACAAATACTTTCTAATCCGCTTATTTCTTAGCATATGTCTTTTTTATGTTTTCCTTGAATACCGACCTCAGAAGTAAAATATCTGCTCAAATGACACAAATTTAGGTATTTTCTCTTCATGCATCAAATCTACTCCCTCTCCTCATATATTAAATGTAAGCAAACAGAGAACTAAAGGAAAAACACATGCATTTTTATGCTTCCTTTATATCATTTTCACAACAGAGTTGCTTTTAGAGGCAAGGAAATCTAGCACCCAAACAAATCAATGTTGCGACACAGACCTTTGAACAGCAGACAGCTTGAGCTCACGCTTCACACTCACATACCTGTTGTTCCCCAGCTGAAGATAAGTCAAGACTGAATGTTCTGGTGCTAGAAAAGACAAACTGTAATATTCTGCTATAACTCAAGCTGACAGCACGTGTGGATCCAGCACGATGTGAGGTGCAGGTAAGCAGCTGAGACAGCTGTCTGGTTGTTGGTTGGGTTTGGGGTTAGCTTCAAACACAGCAACAAGGAGAAGAGCTGCCAGGACAATTTTAGTCTTAGGGCCTTGTAACTGCAGCTGCATAGGTGTGGGGCACATTGAAAACAAGCTTTGTAAAAGCTGATGCAAATTAGCACCATGGCAAGTTCACAGTGGAAACTGGAGGTGGGTAAAGCAAACTGAGCCTAGGAGAGAGATCAAACAGTACAGGAAGAGGTATTTTTTTCAGTTGTGAACGGAAATGCAATGCTACATTCAGAGCTGCAGGAGCACAGGTGTTGTGTCAGTTCGCAGGACAGATAGGGTGCATCTCCTGAACATCCACCTGCATGAAAAAAGTGTAGAAATCCAAGAAATGTATTGCTTTCGGCAGGTGTATGTGCCCAAATCAAGCAAAATTAGTAAGCATTTACTTGTATTTGAATTACTAAACTTCATATTTCCCGAGTTACAAAAAATTCCATTTATCTCTGCCCCATCACAAATATTTAAACACTGTTTGTGGTTTAAGCCTGTGTTTTGAGCTGGAATGCAACCAGGGAGGTCAGACATACCTCCATGGGAACAGAGGTTGATATTTATTCTGTCAGGCAACAGACTCTCCTGCAGCAAGATGTAAACCACCTCTGGAAGATAAGTAACCCCTCCTCTGCAATCTCACCCTAGGAATGCAAGAGCCTCACGACCTGTCTCCCTGCCATTCAAACGTAAAGCACATTTCCCTGGCTCCCTTTTATAACGCAAACAACACATACTTCAGAATAACTTTTAAAAAACACTAAAATGTCCTAATTAAACCTCCTGCATGTGAAATTTTGCCCAAGGGAAGATAAGCCATAAGTGAGAGACATTAAATTCACAGTTTGCTCTAGTATTAGAGGGTGCGTAAGAATTAGACTTATGAAGGAAGACAGAACACGTCCAGAACACAAGAAGGAGCACATAACAGTCCAGGATGGCACCTGAGCATGACACCAAGGATCTGTCACACAGATTGCAGAGCTTTCTGCACCTGGAGCCCCCAAATAACAAAATATTCTATGATAGGATGGAGAAGAGAAGTAGTATAAAAACAAACAAGCAAGCAAGCATTCAACAGCTAAAACATCGAATTTAGGAAGCAAGACTCCCCGAGCTTCCTACACAAACAGTGAAGATGGATTTCTGCAGAAAGCAATACAGAGCATGTTTCCCAAGGCTCCCTTTACAGTCAATGGAGAAAGATTAGCCTAATTTGTACAAAGAAACCTAAACTACATGCACCAGATTGGGAGGTATGAATCTCCTTCTGCAGCGCAACACGCTGGTGAGTGTTTCAGCACGCACATCTGGGAAGACAATAAACTTGCTCAACAGTTTCCAGAAAGTAGTATGGAAGATGATTTAAACAAGAGCTACCCAAATAAAGAGGAACTGTGACTTCCAAAATTTAGTTCACGTGCCTGCCTTTTAGGGGGCAAGCTCCCCTCTACACCTTTTCAGACAGGATAGAGAAGGCAGAACTGTACAGTTTTCCTGGCTTCCAGTTGAAGCATGTAATTCTCTTCTCCATGTCAGCATCCAGCTCTGATGGCTGGTGTGTAATAAGTAATTGCCGCTTCGCATTCATAGGAACTATTCAGGAAAAAGACACACTATCTGTGCCTCTAGAAAATTTAAGTAGAGTGCAGTTATCTGCATGACTTCAAGACTTATGAGGATTACCTTTAGCACACAAAGACATGGGTAGAGGTGACTGCAGAGAAAACTTGTATCTTTTCTCTTGAAAAGTTGCTCCTCATTTTGACTGTAGAATCACTCAGACAAGGATAGTTGAGCTCAACTTTCATTAAGCAATCGGTGAGACAACTGCCCAATGCTTCTTAGCACATCTAGCCCTCCTGATAACTGAAGACTTGGGAAGGCTCATGCAGGTCATGTTACCACTGTGATCAATTCCATCCATGTCCTGTCAGAATCAAGAGCTGCAGCACGTATTTGGTCACTCCATGTGGCTGTACCAATTTCAGTTCACCAGCTCACACTTTTAACTACCATGAGACGGAAACTTTCATTCCAAAATATGGACACAGATGTACCTAAATGGGAAAGTCAATTCCTCATTTCAAATGGGATTAACAGACCAACTGAGAATGGAAATGGTTCCCAGACTCAAAGGCAGCCCATAATTTTTTGGGACATTCCTCCTACAGGCTAGTAAATCAAAGTAAGTAGGTTACTTTGGAGAAAGGTTAAAATTGAACAGACTCCCCAGAAGACTCTTGTAAAGAGAAAGGCAATAGGACTCCACATGTCCCACCAGAGTGGGGTCACTCAAAGCAGCACCGTGGAAAACACAGGACAGAGCGGAAGATCAAGCTCCTGACCACATCAGCCACCTGTGTCACAGGATTTGAAGAGAGGACAGAACAAAATCACGGATGCAAGCAAAATGAGTGAGGAGAAATTAAAATTTAAGAGGGAAAAAAAAAAAAAAAAACAACAACAACAAAATGCCAGCTTAAGTCTTTATTCAGTTCTAATTTAAAGTTAGTTCAAAAGTATGGAGATGGACAGTACAGAGAAATGTTAGGCAGATCTTCGGTTTAATAAACAAACAACTGGAAAGACTGGCCTGGAAAAAATAAAAAACATTGCACAAAGGAGACCTCAGCAATCATCAAAACTTCACCAGCAGCAGGTGTGTGACCTCTCTCCCCATCCAGTTCGCTGGTGTTTTTTTCCTCTTTTTCACCTGATTTGCCTTCTGAGGTTGCTCTTTTTCTTAAGACAGCATTTGGCACTAGGGAGCCCTATTTCACTGCAGACTCCAGGCCTCACCAAAATAAACTGATTATATTCATATTAATGAGAAACTGGTTTATCTCCCCATAATCAGTGCACTAAGGGCCATGCCCCGCTCCTGCTGTCACCTACACTGAATTAACAAAGCAGATGTACTCAGCTTCCAAGGTAACAACTTAAAAGGTGAGAAAGCAGAAGTACAATTCTGTCAATGTAATCAGGAAGCTGCAATGGAAACAAGGAAAGTATCAATTATGCAGAGTAAATCAGTAATTATTTATGCCGCATTATTAAATGAGACACTGCAGACTGCAGAGATCGCTGGAATCAGATGGACTGTTACTTCACTGAATACAAGAGCAAAGTCCCCGCACCTTATGCAGGCAGACAGCAAGTGATTTAGAAACCCTAAGGAAATTGCAGAATCAACAGAGAAGGAAATCACTCCTGCAGTTGGTTTACCTTGATGTTTTTCACTTCAAAGAAGAACAGTATGAAGAGGTGACATCTGAGACAAGAGATTGAGAATTGCAGTAAGGATCACTCTGAACTGCCTGCATGTCGCTGACAAGTTAGCTAGGGGCATTTCAACAGATAAGATCACAGCACGGGATTGCCTAAGATCAGAATTACTTGAAAAATCCTGCTATGATTCTACATCATAAACACAAATGAGGCTATTTCCTTTGAAGAAATTTACCATGAACAAATGTTGCTTCACTGGAAGTAAAACCTTATCTTGTTCTCAAGAGTCAAAAGCTTGTTTGCAGTAGCTAGGTACTTATTTCAGTTTGCCAGTTTAAGCAAGACATCAACATTTACCTTACTTTTGGTACTCACTTTAACATAAAACATTGCCCTCCTCCAAGAGGTCAGTGCACTACCTCAACTGGACTACAGTTTCTAAGGGAGCCAGGGGAGGTTCAGAAGCCCTACTTTAGCAGACTATGATTCAGTAGTCTCGTAGAGATTCTTTCATCAGATGGGTCCTTCTTCACAGCTTTCTTGATACCCTTGGGGTGTTTCTTCCAACAGCCTTGTGATTTTGTTACTCCTCTTCTCAAATGTTTTCACCCCAAACTGAAGGGTACTGTTCTCAGCTATTCCTACGACTTAGAGGATGCTCTGGCCAGGTGACCAGCAGCCTGAGACCTCTGGTTCATGTACCGCTATTTTGGTCCATTCCTTCGTAGTAGTTTACAAGGCCTCCTTTGCCAGGAAGCCACTGCAGCCACTGCAGTCCCCTAGAGAGATCTGAGTTACCTGGATGTCAAGGCTCAAGGGCTGGCCTTCCTGCCAGACAGCAACACTCCCTCTTCTCAGCTTGATAGGAGCGTGCTACTTTTCCCTTTTCCTTCACTGCACGCCCTTGTTTGCACATTCAAGGTTAAACAGCTTGCAAAGTTTGGTGTTTCACTCTCCTCACAACAGCAAAGATTAGCAAGTGGCTTGTCCTCTTCAGCAGCTTCCACTGCCTGGACCATGTGGGTATTTTTGAACCAGGTAAGAGCCACAAGAATTCTGGGTTTTGGTAGCTGTCACACATTTTCCTATTCTCTTGTAGAGGTACATTGCGTTAGAGTGAAATTTATATTCAATGGGCCTAAGAAAATTCTACAATGTGGGCAGGTTCTGTTGCTCCGTGCTTTCTCTTAGCATCCACGAACTTTTTTAATGCATTCAGGAAATAGAAGTGAGCAATTATATTCCACATAAAAAGCCATTAAAGTCTCCTCCTGCTTTTGACAGCGTGGTAAGCTTAGCAGAATTCAATTAAAGTTTATAGCGCACTTTACCAGGAGGACAATTTTGATGTAATCATAAACAAAATCAGATAGGAAGGTTGTCATAATGGCATCAAAGTATTCAGGGACAGAATAGCTAAAGGAGAGTCTTCGCTGTGCATGTCATGTCCAAAACACATTTCAGATTAGGCCAAAGCAGAGGCCTTCAGGGATATTAGTCAGATAAAGCCAGCCACAAGAGCAGGAGAAAGAATTCTATTCAGCACTCAGTTCTGGGTGCTTTCTCAAAATGAGAGACAGAGTTCCATGTTATTTTTACCCTATGAGGTTCTCTAAATGAGCAACAGAATTCAGCTTAAAGATTTTAATTAAAGAAGTACAAATTAAACCCTAATAACTCACTGCCACTTCAGTTAAAGCTCATTAAAATCTGAGGTTGCCTTTTGTCTCCATCACCACCTGGTTTCCTTGAGAGTCACTGCCAGAGGACGTAAGGAAAGAAGTATCCCCCAACAGTGCTTCCTGGACATGGAGGTATAAAATATCTATTATGATCTTTCCAGGGACTTCTGTAGGCACAAGGATAGCAAGATAATAGCCATATGCAAATGACAGACACAATTAAATGCTGAAGATCACCATGACCGTTTATGGATTATTTTCAAAAGAAAAAGTCAGAGTTTGGGGTTTTTTGTTCGTTTGTTTGTTTTTCAAGAAAACACAAGGGCAAAGCACAGATGAAGGATTTTAAAGAACACCAGTTCCTGGTGATGTTGGGCCCCCTGATCACAACGCATCACCACACCAACAGTGCCTGGGACCGAGGGCCCATGGATAAAACACCGAAACACCGACCCACACACTGAGGTGTGTAAGAACTGCACAGCCACAGGACGTTCCCATGAGTGCTCACCCACGGGTTTTTACCCACACTTAGAGTTGAATTAGGCTTTTCAATGTGACAAAAGCTTTGTCAAACTCCCCTGCACAAGGGGATCAAACACATGCTCCTGTTATGACACACAAAGGGTAGTCCTGAAGAAAGAACCCAGACCATCCCTACTGAATGAGAAGAGCCTCGCTAAACTTTGTGTCATGGGCTCATGCCCCAGCCTACCTGCTGTGGACAATAAAAACTGTTGGCCAGTTTACCTAATAGCGCAGCAGAGCTTGAACTTCTCTAGAAGCCTTTCAGAAATTCACTTTTCCTTTGGGGAAACACTGGATCAGGTCAAAGGTCCGTCTGAGCCAGTAGCCTCTCGCTGACAGCTACCAAAAGCAGATGCCTAGGGAAAAGGGTAAAAAGGGATTCATCCATTTGGTACTCTTACCCTTGAAGAACCTTCCCAGTGCTCCGGGGAACCATTGACCCTCAGCGTGAACACGTTATCTAGTGTTTCACAGAAACCACGGCACATTTAGCAGTCGCGGCAGCCTGTTAGAAAGACTTCTACAGCGTAATTAAGCCTCACACATGAAGAGTACTTTTGGCTCTTTGGCCCACAGTTCCGATGCTGAAGGAGTACTTATGATGCCTGCCATATCACTCGGTGTTCTTAACCTCCATCATACCCCTCAAGGTTGACTTCTTCCTAGAGGAGGGGCATGGTAGTCCCTCCACACTTCTGTTGGGTTGCTACTGTTCTCTGAATCTTTTCCAGACTCCATGATATCCTCAAAGGGACCAGAAACACACAAAGTCTTCGAGATGCAAGCAGGCCACAGCCTCATACAGCACCATGATGATATGCTTTGTTTTCTTTTCTATTCCACTTCTAATATTCCCAATATTCCCAGGAGCTAATGGCCAGTCCAGAAGCCACCATATAATATACAAAAGTGGGATTGTTTTCCCCCCTCCATGCATCACTTATCTATACTTAATTTGATCAGTTCTTTTGTTGCCAAGCCACTGAGTCTCATAAGGTCCTTCCCTAATTTTTCAGTCAGCCTTCATCTTTACTGTTATGAATAATGTTTGCTGATAGTACTAATGCACATCTCTAATAGCAATTTGTGCCTTTTCCAGCTCATTTATGAATACATTTAGAATGAATAGATGAATATGAATGAATATCAGCATTGATCCCAGCAAAACCCTTTGGAAGTCCATCGGCAATTTTTTGCTACTGTGAAAAAAAGATTACAGATGTTTGACCTCCTGCTGCCTAAGATCTGCATTTAGCTCACATGGAAAGCATGCATTCTCTGGACCTCAGGTGCGCACACAGCAACATCCATCTCTGCATGAAGCCGGAGCAGCCCCGCGCAGCACTGCTGCCGTCTCACTACACCACATTGTATTGAGGGTGAAGCCAGTGGAGGACACCAGAGTGACTCCAGGTGCCAGGAAGTGTTCTGCACTGAGGACCAAGATCATAAATTCCCCCTTAACTTCTGTCCTGAGGCCCACATCAGGTAGGCAAGACAAGATTATCAGCCTGGGGTCTGCACTGCTAGACTGCATTTCTGGCTGTGCCAACCCCACCCCATTTTGAAGGACTCAAATGTGTCATCTTGGGTATGGAGTTTCAGCCAGCAGAGTACAATTCAGACGTATTCAAACCTTGTATTTCACTGATAGCAACATAAACCACCTTGCCTTTTCATTCAGAAAACTTGACCATTAAGCCAAGAAGAAATATCAATAATTGTATATAAAAATTTGTTTGAGATGAATATATGAAACTGCAGTTCCATAACTGAAATCTGAAAAAACACTGATTCTTAAATTCTCCTGCACTTGCTTACTCTAAGTAAATTGGGTTCAATTGTCCTCTCACTGACACTGCTCTGAAATGTCAAGCAACTCTATTAAAGTCAATGGAGCTATACTTCAATACATCCTCTGGGAGCAAATTAGGTCTGCAGTTTTCATACCATCCAATCTATTTCTACATGATTAATTGTATTTTTGACATCTGCAGAAGAGTTCTTTAACCTGAAAGTACTACCTTAGCGCTGGCTGTTGCTACACACTTACAAACACCTTTTGGGCAGGTTTTTCACCTGCACCTCATCATTGTGGGAGGCCAGGTATCACAGGCTTCCGTGGAATCTGAACCCTGAACCTCTCAACTCTGAAAGCCGTTTACTGAAGAAAATGTGCCTTAAGTTCAGGAGAAGTAGCAGCAGCAGCTCTCTTAAGGTTCTTCTCCAGCCCATCACTGTCAGTTCTCTAATATTTCAAAAGGAAAACCAGAAACCTGCAAGTCAAGCCTCAAAACTGTAATTAACAGGAAATGCTTTGGATATTTATAGCTGGCTATTCCCATTTAGCAGGCTGTATTAATTTGCTTTTTATGACACCAATCTCTTTTTTGTGGGGATGGAAAAGAGAAAGTTAATCTTGGCATTAATGTTATCAGATACCGGGGAGGGGAACAGTCATAATAACTGCATCTCTGAAGATGGAAATAATATTCAACATAGCCATGCAAATCCACAGAGCAAATTGAAGTCTGCTGGCTACCTTCAGCACAGCAAGGGTCTATACTTAGTTGCTGTTACGTGCTTAAATTGCACAATTTGCAATCTTGGTAAAGAACTCAAGGAAACTTTGTTTTGATTAGGAAAAACACTCTTTAAAGAGCCTGAATTATCTGGAACTACAGATTGCATCACTCCCTTGAAAAACATCTAAGAGCAAACCACAAGGAACCATCAGAATATTTTTATTTTTCCCTTAAAAGAAATAACTCCAGAGTAACTCCTCCCCACTCCATTTATATTCTCTCTCCCATTACACAGCTAATATCCACACTAATCCTTTAGGCAGAACAAATAAATAAATAAATAAATGAAACAGAAAATTCACTCCCAGAGCATCTCCACACACCTTTCCACTCCTTTGCTGCCTTCTGTCCCCAGCTTCTGTCCCACACAAGTCCCATTTGTCTTACCCACCAGGAGAAACCCATTTAATAAGCAAGACTGCCTTGCATTGGCAATACTCAGAAACCCACTCTGGATTCGTCAGAAAAGCCCGCAGTAAAGGCAGGCAGGTCTCCAAGCGAGAGCCAGACATGGGAACAAACCAAACCACAACTGGGAAACTCCAACAGAAATTCTCTTGCACTGACAGATCAAGAAGTCAGCCTTTCCCAGGTACGAGAATATCAAGGTAGGTTCTCATCATCTCTCTAGAGAATTTTCTCGGCATCAAGATAAACTTCCAGTTGCCTTTACTACTTTACTATTTTTGGTTTTGTTCTTTTCTGAGCAGCACACTCAGGCTTTCAGCTAACTCTGGCTCCTAATCAGAGGCAAAAGTCTGCCACATGAGGCAATTATTTTTCACTTTCTGAGCACACATTTCCTTCAGCACTTCCAGCACTGAAAAATCAAGACTGAAAGTTATCTTAAATAAAGTGTGGAGAAAAATTCTCAGACTATGCCAAAGTATTTTTACGTTTTCCATAACTTCAACAACATATGGGTGGCTCATATGCCACTTTGGAAAGGTTAAATGAATATGGGAGCTTGAAACAACTTACATTTCTTTCATTTAATCTCATCTCCTTTATCATTACTTCTGCAGTGACCCCAAAATCCCCCTGGCATTCAGCAAGTGCTCAAAAGGGCAGAAAGTGTTTTAAGGTATCACTCCTTGAAAATCCATTGAAACCAAGGAACAAATGCCTCGCTTTATCTTGGGCTGTTGTTCAGAAATGTTCCTGGCCGTGACTCTACTTACAGATTTATAAATGTGTTTCCAAGAACTAGCATAAGCAGCTGGTGAAACAAGATTCACATCAGGCTCACGTCCGCAGTTCTCATTCTCATATCGCTTGGCCATGACCACTAGGCTGGGGGTAACAGCCCTCATTCAGCTAAACAATCCAGGCATGCAAGATCACCTGAAAACCAAAGTCTCTGGAATTCATTAGCCAGAAGATACTAACTCTGTGCCATCTTCTTTTCTCAGGTAGTTTCTGGCAAACCTTACACTATCTCAGGTAGGTCAGAGAGAGAGCGAGCCCCCTTCTTTGGACTATCTACACAGAATTCAGTTTCTAAATATGAAGTCTCAAGACTTAATGGATGACTTAGAGGCAGCAGAGGTCCTGGGGGTAGGGGAGGAGGGTGGGAGAGCAAATACAACAAACAGGAGTGACAACAGAGATGTGGGGGCTTACAGGTAGGCACAACCCCAAAAAATACCTGCAGCCACTCAGGACTAAGAGATGTTCATATTTCATGTGTTAGATATATATATATATATATATATATATATGTAAAAAAAAAAATAGAAAGCATCTGAAAGAGTTTAACAATTTGAGGTAACAGCTAAACAACTAAAAAACACATGCATACACAGTCAATTCATTAAAATAAGCCATTACAGCCAAGTATTTTCTAATCAGATAATTAGCAGTCCCTAATGCAATTAAGTTTACACAGCCAGCTAGCATAATTAAAAGACATCACTGAAACAGAACTATTATCAAAGGATAAGGGTCTTTTGAATCATTTGTATTTTTCTTTAGAAAGCTCTAGCCAAAACAGTATGTCCAAGGGATGCAGATTCCATTTAAATGCTAGATGCATTTCTACAGACGATAAAAGGTTATTCCCAAAGCGCAGGATGAAAAAATCCATTTAAGTGATAGAGGAATATTTTAAAACATTGTTATAATTGTGCTACTCTACAATTTCATCAGGGCTGTTGGCTGAATTTCCCACCTAACTATCTGCTTTCCCAAAAGCTGGCACTTTCTCCCAGGTCCCACAACAGGAAAAGGCTCACAGTGCTAGACTGCAGCTCAGGAAGATTTACAAGAGCTCCTTCAGCCATGGGACATGCAAACACAGGAGCCCACAACATACACCTAACATTTCTATGACTCAGTGCAGAAAACTGACCAGCAAGCATCTCCCCACAGAAACAGCGTGCAAGAGAAAACAGGTGGTTTCTGCCACTTGGGCTTGTTGAATACTTCTTTACTCGGTGCCTGGACTGGCAAGTAGCTGCCACTGAAATATGCAGGAAGCAACGAACTCTGCAGAAAGCCTTAGGGCAGATTAAGGTTTCACGTTCTGCAGTTTCCTGCTCCTGGCTCTGTCACATATCCACGGAATATTCCTCGGAATCAGATAAGCACAAGAGAAAAGGCTGCCCACCAGCCCGCCACTTGCCCCTGCCACTTTTCCTCCTGCCCGCAAGGGGAGCACATCGGTCCTTGAAGTGCTTCCCCTCTTTCAGTTTTCTGTCCATTGGCCTACTTGGGACAAAACCGTAAGCAACAAGAGAGCGAAGCAGCCTGCTGTTCCATTACCCATTAACAAACTGATTTTCTGAACCATTATGCCCTATACAGTTTTCTCATTTTGCAGCCTGCAGCACACAGCAATGGTGTTTTACATTTTTCCATACTGCTGGAGCAGCGGCATTTACTACTGCTTTCTAATGACCTCTTTCTGCTAAGCAGTGTTCGCTAGTCTTAAACAGTGTAACCTCCTACTGAATAAAGAGCTCTTTAACGTCCAACTCCTGACTTCTCCCAAAGAGTTTCACAAAATCGTGTTATGCTTAGCCAGAGTATACAGCAACTAATGCTGTTAGCAGAGTTCTGATATTGATCTTCTCCGTCTGATTAAATTTGTAATAGACTGTAAATTTAAGATTTTAATGGGTGGAAGTCAGCCCTTTGCATGCTGTACTTTTTCTCTTTTCTTTCATCTAGCAAAACGTCTGATGAGGGATTTTTAAGCATTTTTTCTGCTTCAGCTCAGCATGTGGCAAACTTCCAAACAGCAACTGAAGTTTCATGTGAGAAAGTGTAAGCGATGTCTCAAACACGTATTATTTCAACACCTTTCTCTGTCTCAGTAAACCTGGGTGATGACACTCAATGCAAATCATTTCTGGAGCTGCTCTAAGGACTTTAAGATGTTGACTGCAGTGCAGGTTTCTTCAGGTTTGTAAATACAGATTTGTTATGCTTTGTTTTACTGTGTACTTCAGAGAGAGAGTGTGCCCACACACCTGCCAAAGAAATACCACTGCTCCCTCTCATACAAACAGAGATTAAATTCATTTTTTGTTTCATTCGAAAGGATAACAGAAGCCTGTGTGATGGATTAACCTCTGTGCATCTGAACTTTTTTCTTTTTTCCTTTATATGTATATTTAATATATATAATATATATATAACTGAAGGGCAGCAGGATCTTTCACCTACAGAGATTTTACTGACATATCCCTTCCCATCAGATTGGGGATTCTGAGGTCCCCAAGCAAAATAGCTGTTGTCTTCTATCTCATTCACAGGAGTATGTGTGACCCACACCATTCACAGGAATTGAGTTTCAGGTCAGAAACAAGGAAAAATTGTCAGAGGGCGAAGGCAAGGTTAGGAGAAGAACAGAGGCTAGGCCTCTGTTTGGAGCTCAGACTAGTCCCAGCAAAGAGTTAAACCTGATTTCTAAACCCCATCCAGATTTCCCTTACTGCAGAGTGGGAGAATGTGCTGCATTATAAACAAACTTCCGCTGCAAGCCCAGGGACCCTGCAGGCTACCCTGTTAATAACAAGCAGTTTTTGAACTATGCAGCCTGGTTTCCTGCAGTGTGCTCCTGCACAGATTCTCCAGTGCCTAATTAAACTGGCTATGCTCCTGCTGCCCTTTTTTCTCCACTGTGGAGGCATCAATTTGGGTGTCAGTCTCCTCTAGCCCATCACAAGTTCTCAGGTATGCTTTAGGAACATTTTATTTTACAATCCCTGCCCTTCAGCCAACTTTTGTTCAAAGAGGCCAGTAAATTCAGACGCTGCTGCTGCTGAGGGAGCAGACAAGCAAGCAGTCTTCCTGGCCAAATGAACTTCATATCCTTGGGAAAGTGCTTGCAAGAATGGCTAAGGGACCTGCCACCCTTCAGTAGGAAAAGCTCCCTTCTCTTCCCCTTCCCTTCGAGAGCAGTGCGGCTCACACTTTACACAAAGGTGCAGGGCTGCATCTGATTTGTCACCTGCCGCTTCATGCGTGAAATCATGCATGCAGAATTCAACTCAAGGCATTTTCAGACAGAGCATCTCACAGTTTTAACAATCTGCTCTTTACAAAACTGCTGTTTCTACGCCCCCAAACTAAGGCTTGCAATTCTCAGGAAAGGATATGTCCAAAAAACCTCGAGCTGATTTCTCAAGGTTTTCCCTATCTGGCAAAGCCCCCTCCTGTCCCCAGTCTAAAATGTTTGTCTCTAGCTACCTGAACAATCAGAGGAATGAGGCCTGATGCACTTACTCGGCTTGAAAGCTTACTTCACGTCAGATAAAGAAATGCTACCGCAAGCCTAAGAGTAGGCTCCTCTGGCTCTTTCTGCGTTAGAGTTATCGCTTTGTAACTTAGGGTCTCAATTTAACGAATTGCCGTGGTGTAGTTAAAAGGGTATTTTGTGATGGTCATATCCCGAAATGTTCCTCTCCTGCCAATAAATATAAATTGCTATGTCATTGCAAACAGTGCCAGGAAATAAACAGGAGATGATCAAATTGACTTGCTTTGCTCTTTTCCCCTGCAGCTGCAAGTGGTATCCATTCAAAAAGTAAACAAACAAGAGTAGGAACGGGTTTGATCGAATTACCTGTGATTGGAAGGATGTGCCTTTAACCCTGCGGCTCAGTGCTGCCCAGCTGCTTTAATTGCAGCCAGTGGAAAAACTCCCTTTGATCTTAATGGGACCTAGCACAGCACTGATGCTGGGCAAACCTTGCCCTAGATGTTGTAATATGCTGATTGCAAATCATCTGTGGTCTGCAAATTCAATACCAGAGACTGTGCTACGTAAGGCAGACTTCCATGACATGTGCTTCCAATATGAAATACGAAGCACCAGTATTATATTTACAGTCCAGGAGTTTCTGTTAACCTCTTGAAGTCATATGACACAAAATCATTATTTAGAAATCACACAGCAATTTGACATGGGTAGGAGGGGGCCCAGTGTCCGCCTAATGATCTCAAACAGCATGAACTAGACTAGATGAATAGGAATCGTTAGCTTATTATTTACACAGCATTTCTCAAAGTGCTGCAGAACTCTATACCAAGTAAATGAAGAGCATAGACTATAACATAAGGAAAGGGGAAATAATGAGTTTTAGGAAGAAATTTAAATTATTCACAGAAATCTCAGTCCTGCTGCCTGCAGAGAGCACCAATCACTACTGTTTTACATGCACGCAGCACACATTCCTGTACTACAACATAACATGACTCCCTAAAACTTTGCTATCTTCCTCTTTTAATACCTTACTCCACAACACCTCAGTACACCTTCCCTATTACCGGTACACTGAATTGCATGGCCATGCAGGAACTCAGGCTTCAAAAAAGAGATTTAGCCTGTGAGACGATCTCAGCACTCAGAAAAAAGCGAGACACATCCAGTGGTCTTCAAAAACTCTTTTTGCATAATACATTCCCCCCAAAAAACAGAGACTTCTGAAATCAAAAGAATAATGTTATTTACCTGTTTTGAACTACAGCCTGCAAGTTTATAACACCAGACTGTAAGAAAATTGTTTCCAGCTGTCTGCAGGAGCTGTTGAGTCTTGGTGGAGAACACAAAAAAGAAGCCGGCCAGTCGGCCACGCTGGCAGGAGAGTGTCACAGCAGGGAGAAATGCAATTGTCCCAGCTCCATTACAAACAGCATAGGACATTCAACCCACCGCACCACAGCTGCCTGCAGCCAGATCTCTGCAGGCAGCAGGGACAGGAACACACCATCCTCAAGTCACTTGCCCCAAGACAGTAGCCGTGACAGCTAGCAGCTAGGTAGCACAGCTGTCTTATTCTTGCAGGCTTCCTGGTGGGAGAGATGAATGCATACCACCTGTGCCATATGTCAGAAGGAGCAACACTAAAAAGAAAGTCTGATAAGCAAATTAGCAGATGCACAGGTGAAGGAGGGCCTCTCTGCTAGGAAGGGGAGGGACAGACCCAGCAGTGCCTTAGTGCACCTGCAGCAGGCACCTGGCTCCGAGGTGCGAGCTGGAACCCAAGCAAGAACAGAAAGAAACAAGTGAAAGCTGCCTCGCCTCAGCCACTTTGCTTCCTAGCAAAGGCTCTGCTAGTAATTGATTTTTCTTTTGGTTTTGGCTGGAAACCTCTGACAATGTTGATGTATGATGCTGATCCTAAGCAAAACTATTAGTTTTGCACTAAAAATATTTCTGCTCAACAGTTTCAGATGAAAGTTAAGAAAATACTGTGCTTCATCCAAAACTTGTTTTACTTTTTAATTTGAAAATAAATAAATGAAACTTTAGGCGGAAAGATTTGAAACAATAGCACAACCTTTTGTTTAGAAAATACCCAAACTACCTGTGGTGTTTGCTTCTTTGTTTCAGTTTATACCTGCGTTTATTTCTGACAGCCTAGAAACACTATTTTTTTCAAAAAAATCTGCTGCTTGTGGTAATGGCACCACTAATGCAGCAGTCACGATGGCAAAGGAGATGTGACCTGCCCAGGACAAGGAGGAATATTAATTACAGGCAAAGTTTTAGGTATCTAAATAAAGGCTTGTGCTAGAGCCTTAATACAACTGCCATCCGGATCTCTCATAAATAGCCTAAGTGCCTTCTCCCTCGGAAATGCATCAAAGACTGTAAAATGAGGTGCTAGAACACTTAGCTGCTAGCGCCCAAGCAAACAATATCATTACATAGTATATAAAAGTCTCCTGGGGGATAGGTTGGGCATAAAAATTCAGCTGGATCATTAGAAGCCGATGATTTAACTGAGCAAGCAATATAAGTCTCCAAGTTGGCAACAGGAAGACATAAACCGAGTTGGAAGAATTATTTAATGACTAGCAGACCAATAAGGGAGGTATTTCACTGCACTGTAAGATACTGCACATCATAGGAGAACTGCAATTTTTTAAATACAAGTTATTAGGGTTTTTCTTCCCTTGCAGCTAATTCTTGTCATGCCAGTGACATTGGTGTTTAAAAAAAATCCCGAGACAAACAGGTATGAAAAAGAGTCAGAGGAGGCCAACAGCTCTGAGTACTGAGCCTCCCTGCTATCAGACAGGGCAGGCAGCTTTGGGGCTTGCATACACTGTGCATAATTTTGCATGTATAAGAAAGAACCTCCTTATACTCTGCACAGCCTGAGAATGTAAAGGATACTGGTCTTGGATGCCAGGAGGCTGCATTGAAGTCACCAGCGTGCATAGGATGAAAAATTTTGCCTTGACTCACACAGATCAGAGTCCAAAACCTCATCCATTTGCATGCCAGGACATCCGATACTTCTTCTTGAAACTGCTTCCAGAAAAGTTGTACTGCAGAAGGAAGTCAGTAAGCTTGTCCCAGGGCTGGCACCACACTGGTGCATCACACTTTATACGTTTAGGTAAGACTACGTAATAAAACCTAGGCTCTTCTTCAAAAGTTGCAGAAATCAGAGCAACCTCCCACGGGGCTGTGTTTGGTCATGAGGACCAAACTCTACACCCCAACCCGGCTGCAGAAAATAACCCTTTGTTTTGGAGCTCACTGGATCCCCACTGCGATTTCTTAAATGCCAGTGATGCTGTTAGAGATTTGCACGTACTTTTGCGTGAGCTCAGCATGTACCTTCCTGCTTTACAGCGACGAGAGACACACTGAGACAGTTAAACACCGCCGAGCAGTGTCAGCGAGAAGCTTTACAAACGGTCAGCATTCATACACTGATTTCTTTTGGAGATGGTTCAAATTTTAGAATCAACTTTTCCAAGTGAAATGGGGAGATGGTACTCAGTGAGGAAACCTAAGACACAGGGTTGTCAGACTGCCATGAGGCAGAGTGTAGTTGCTTCTGAGCTACATTTTTCCCTGCTCTGGTCAGGCAGGACTCTTGGAAAGAGAATAAAATGTTCCTAAAAAACTTAAGTGGAAAAAAGCCCCCACAACAAATTCACTCTGCAAAATACGTTTGGTACATATTCTTTCAGCCATGTAAACATTAAAGGGGTTCTGTGAAATCTTTATTTCTGTCATCTCGAGGCTAGCAGAAACATACGGTTTTGGTAACTGAATCATGGTTTAGATTCCCAGAAATCTGTGTTGAAATGGGAACCATGTGGGCAATATAAAGACCAACAACACTTGGAAGTATACACAGCACAAATTTCATTATGAAAATATTACCAGCAGTAAGAACATGACAAATATAGACCTTGGAAGATCGCGTATGAGCATCTCCATTGTTCATGTACAATGTGGAGCTGACAAGTCTAAGTGGAAAGGCTTTTCTCTGATGTGGTCCTTTTATATTAAGTGCCTGTGGTTTTGGCTGTGCTCAGTACAGGTTCTTCATGGAGTTACCCCTCTGATTTGTACGTTTAAAACAACTCGTCATTAATCACATGTATAGTTTTCATTTTCTGCTGAGGGCTGAGATTCTGCTTGCTGCCACTCAAACGCAGATGAGCTAAAGTGAGAAAAACTGACGGGCATTTGGTTTTTCAGTAGCAGGGAAGGTATATGCCTACCTGACAAAAATGTCCTTCTGGAATGGGTGTTCAGGATGTTTACAGCTTCAAGGGTGGGCACACATCTATCCACTCCATCAGAGGCGCACTCCACCAGGAAGCTTTCTCGTTTGCCCCAAATAAAACTGTTATTAATCAAAATATGTTCAGATAAAAAAAAGTATTGAAAAAATTAATTTTAATATGCTTAACAGAAGACACAGAAAAGTGGCATACGAAAAAAGCATTCTGTGAAAAGTTCAGAGAACAGCGCTTTTGTTTATGTTCATTCAAAGCATTCCAAACGGAAGGAACTCTTTAGCAGTGAAATAAAAAATTTTGCATCAATGCTTTGCTACAATTTTGCTTACTGAGGTTGAAATGCCTTACACTTCACTGCAATGACCTATTCGTATTTGAAAAAAACATCCATTTTCTTGTTTAAAAATCTAAAAGCAATTAAAATTTATTAACAAAAACATCAGTCTGCAAGTATGTACAGTGACATTAAAACTGTCTTCCACTGAAGAACACGTTTAAGAAATGAAATGCACTGCTGCTTCTCCCCTGTGTTATTTTGTCTATATTTCACAAATGAAATTGTTCCTCTTCCCTCAAAAGGCATGTACTACTCTTTATTATCACGTATTGGGATCAAGTCAGTATCCCAACACTGCCAGCAGGAAGCAGGCCATACTGTAACAGACTTAAAACACAGAATTGTTCAAGATTCAAGTAAAGATTTTATGATGACCTACTTCTATTTTTTTTTTCTCTTGACTGCAAGGTCCACACGTTTCTTAGGTTTGTATAACCAAGAGGGAAAACCAAATTAACTCAGTACCCAACTGGAGTCAAAAACTCTCTACTCAGCACGTGTTTCCTGTGTACCTGGGCTAATGCATTATACAGCAAATTCTTCCTAAAGCAACATTAAATGGGAGTACTCTACCTCTGAAAGATGTAATGGAAATGTCTTCGAAATAACAGGAAAACTCACAGCTGAAGAACATGCCCAGTTATTAAGGTTGCACTTCGGGATCCTGGGCGCCACTGAAAACAGCTAATGCTTTAGTTTCTCCTTGCACTGCCTGGCTCTGTTCTTACGGTCTCACATTACTGCCAGTTAGTGAATGTGCTTGAGTGAAAGAAAGCTCTTTCCCCTCTCTGCCTGCTGGATGCAGTTAATAGGTACCAGAAATTATAGATTTTGAAAGTGTTTCTTTTGACGTTGTTGTTGCTGCTGTTGTTTTGGGCTGTTTTTGTTGGTGGTGGTGGTGATGGTGTTGGGATTTTTTGTTTGTTTGTTTGTTTTTACTTTATAACAAAGCCAAATGCTTTAGTTTTGACTGGATTTTCAGAAATACATATCTACAAATAGTTATAGTGGTGTCTCATAGAAAACTAGTACGTCTTCTGTCTTCAGCTCTCCAGGTGACAGCACACTGCTGTCTGGGTAGGTTGTGGTATGAGAGTAGTATACTATACTGGGATTTCACCATCCTCCCTCAGTGTTTGAGGGAGGTTCCTAGCAAATATTCTTCCTCTCTGCCATCTGTGTTTGCCCTACATTTTAAAAATTATTTTTCAGAGGGAAGAGGAGGGTGGTGGTGAGAGGAGGGATTAACTAGTATTCTCATTTTCTTTTGCTTTAGAAAAATTGAATATAAAAATCAAAACATTATTAGCGTAGTCAGGTCCTTCAGTGTAGCTATTACAGCTATCTAATATTTGCAATTCTGATAACAAATTGATTGTTTTTGCTGCAAGGAAAGATCAGGCATTACTGGAGTGAGGTTGTTGTTGATATGATACATATTGATGCAGCATAAATACTGATTTTTATTAAGGAGAAGGAAAAATGGGCTTGGAGCTTTCCAAGTGACAGACTGAAGGAAGCACATGCACATATGCACATAGTTTCACTACCATGGTGCCTACAAACCCCAGGGTGAACGAGTGTGTCATTACGCCAGAGGTTTGCTAACAGAGTGAAAGAGAACTTCAGATCTAAAAAGCAAACAGAGAACATGAAAAGAAGAAGAAAGAGGCACAGAGACGTGTATGTTAGTGCCACAGAGAGATGGACCAGAAGCCAGTAAGCACTGCTGCCCTACAAATAAGGCTGACTGTTATCAATGCTGTTTCAATTAGCTGGGAGTATCTCCTGCTTGCAAGAGGACACGGGAGCTTTCACCTCACTGAAAAGCAATACGTTTTGCAGCATAAATACTACAAATGATGAAGAGGATGTTCAAGCAGTCTTGTCCTCCTCTCAAAGCTAGCCTAGAGGAAGGAGAGGCCTCAATGTCAGCAAACAGCCCTGGGGCTGAGACAGTGATCACCAGTCTAAGCTTCCCCATGGGCAGAGATTTACCAGAGCATCTGCAGCACCAGGAGCACAAGGACATGAGGGGGAGCCTTTGGAGCTGAACTGCACAGTGGATTCCTGGACACTCAGTTTGCAGCTATTAGAAGCCCTCCGTTGTCCTGCGTCCTTTCAACACAGCATAAGGCACCCAGATCAAGGCCATGAGATCCAAGCAGTTTCTGCAGGTGGGAAAGGAACAGCTCTAGACTGCCTGTACCTTACAGCACCAGGGGCTGATTCCACCTATGTCAACCAAAAGCCAGTGAACCACCAGTTTCACTCAGAGTTTCTCACCTATGGTTACGTTATAACGCATACAGCATGTGAACCTGAAACGACAGCACCGACACATTTCCTTCCTCAGTCTTGTGGTTTCCATCCGAATTTTAATCCAGAACAATCCCTTTTCTACTGAGATAACAAAAAAAAAACATGTATCCAAGATACTCACAAAACAAAAACTTAAGCCCCCTAGACATGCTGTGCTGAACCTCGCCAAAAGTCTGCCTTCCCCTGCTGATGACAGATCTCTGACTGAATCCAACAGGATACACACCATCCCCAGCTCCCTTCCCTCTTTGCTCTCAAACCGCTTTACTCTCAGTCCAAATACTCCCTTCCATACTTGCACGAACTGTAATTGATTTGCGCTGCTGGAATTAAAACACACAATGCTGGCAGAAGTAAGAGAAGAATAACTCAAGCCGTGTGACAGAGAGCAGCACAGCCACATAACTACAACTGATGCGTAAAGGGGGCGAGGGGTACTTCTTACGTTCTCCCATTCATATTTACCACAAGCGTCTCACACCTCTCAATTCTGTTGTGATTAAAACAGTTTTCAGGGCAGTCTCCTTTGCATCTGTAAATGAGTCCTTCAAACATACAAATAGCTCACTGATGCCAGCAGTCCAGTTAAGCACTTCTCCTTGGAATTCCTCCTAAGCTTGGAAACAACCAACAGCCATTGCAATACGTTAAAAAAAAAAAAAAAAAAAAAAAAGCACTTATTTTTCAAGCTGTTTTGGGACTAAACAAAGGGTCAGATAGATTAATAACCTTTTAGAGAGTAGAGAGTTAATGGAAAAACAAAAGAGGAAGATAGGAAGTGCCCCATCTGGGAAGATTAATTGGGCTATGTCCAGATTACACAGCTGATTGCTGGGGAGAAAACAATTGTGTTGGCACATGTGCTGGAACATTCATCCTCTCCTGGCTTCTGGAACCAGATACAGGTAACTCTTAAAAGCATTTCTGCAGCTTTCCGGAGGATTGGATCTACAGGTCAGAGTGAGCCCAGAAAACAGTTGTTGGAGACAGACAGAAAATTTAATGATCTAACTTTGTGAAATTCTGTTTTGGAGCAAATCGTTTAAAAATATAAGGCCCTTGAGACAAAAGAGCTGACTGCAACACACAGGTAGCAGGATACACGGAACCTCACCTGGAACTACATCCAAGAAAGGACTTTGGCACCACAGAGGACTGCAGTACAATTACCTACAGCTGTAAGTTAGATTAAAATGAATTGAACAGTGTGACTGGCAGCTGGTCCAGGAGACGCGTCAGTTCCTACCTGGCAGCTGAAGCTGCCCTGTTACAGACTCCCAGGGCAGTCCCAGCCAGCACAAGGAGGTGCCCCATGAGCCTCACCACCCCAAGGTGACCTCCTCGTGCACCAGGAGGTGATACAAGTAACAAGCAAGTGCATCACCAAGTTAATTCTCTCTGAGCACTGTAAAGGGACAAGGAGCACCTTAATCATGTTCTCAAGTCGGTTCCAAATGCCAAGCAGCTTTTTAATGGTTTTACATCCTTTATTGGACATTGTTTTCCCACAGATGTTTTGGACTGATCTTGAAATGCAAGGGAAATATTGTCCCAGATGTAAAGCCTAGATATCTGTATATCCATAAATCAGACTAGAAGTTTTGAAGGCAACAGAGTGCCTGAATAGTGCCATGAAATTGTTACTGTCCTAACAGAAAGGACAGCTACTTGGCTGAAATTGAGGCTCCCTGAACAGGAATATATTGCACTTCTTGTGATGCTTCAGAGAAAACAATCACCTTCCGGATTGGTTGAAAGCTAATTCTGCTGGAGGCTGGGAAACCACAGGCAGCAGGTTATCCCACAAAATGCAGCATTTACAAGTTTGCACAGTACCCTGACAGAGTGGGCAAATGATAGGAAATTGCAAACAAGAGCTAGGGGAGAAAAGGCTTCTTTTGATACACAGAAATTCTGAGCATCCTCAAATGGGGAATCCAAAGCATGTCCTTGATGCAAACACACTGATCATGTAAGCAGCAAACAAAAAATCTGTGGAGATCTCGGGAAGAAAATCTGAAAACACCTTTTTGTTTTTCCTGGTTTCCTTAGGCCTACAGGTTACTAACAAACTTTAATCACTTAGATCAGAACAGGTATTACAGCTACTTAGGAAAATACAGCTGTATTATTCTTCTGCAAGCATGGGTACTGATTGGTGGCCAGAGGACTCATAGCGAGGGATCCTAGTTTTGCTGGAGTCATGCAGGGGGGTGGAAAACACCATCAGAAACCACACGTGTTTCGGTCTGCCAGACTTCAGCACACCGGAGCAGAAGACAAACCCAGCACCCTCTGGTCAGTCTGTCAACCCACCACTGAATGAGCCTGTGGAACTTCAGCTAGCCAAAAAACATGGCTGGTCATTCTCTGGAAATGTTGTTCCCCCCCCTCAAAATACTGTTTCAATGTCATTAGCTCAAAGCCTAAGAAATAAATAAGTAAATAAAATTGACACAGCAGAAGCTCCCTAGAACCTTGCAATTGACCAGCAAAATGGATTTTCCTGTTGCCACTAATTCCAATCACAAAACAAAAACTGGGACTTTCTACCAAGTAGCTGGAAGAAAGTAAGTTAGGGAGGAGTGTGGCCAAAAATTCTTCCTGGTATTATCTCCATGCTCTTAGCTGCCATCCAGGCAATGATTTCTTGCCAAAAGTCCAAGACTCCGAATGCTTTTGATTCAATCTAAATTTCAGTGACCATCAGACACCTCAGTCTTAAGGAGCCAGCTCTTGATGGTACAACGCCTTTTTGCTGGGAAGGTTCTGGTTGCAAGACTCCTGTGAGAAAGTTGTACGAAGAGACTTTGTGATGTTGATCAAAGAAAATCAGTTGGTGGATGTCCCTTACTGGGACCGCCAAAGGGAATGCTACCAAAATTCCTTCCAACAGCTACAGCCTTAGCAGAGAGACCAACGGTTCACGAACTTCCTCATCTTCTTTTACAGATGGGTGCACAAATACAGCAGCTGTGTTATCCCCCCTTCCGCATCTGCATTGTTTCTGCTGCTTGGACAAAAGCAGGGCTTGAACTTTCAGAACTGGTGTCCCATGGTTTCCTCTGGGAAGAGTTTTGTGAGTTTTGTGCATNTACTGCAAAGTGTTGTCAGTTGTGGACTGTGTATTAATCTAATGTCTGCCATCTACTCCTCTTAATGCAAAACATCACTGACCTTGACAATTAAAACAAGAAATTGAGGGTAACGTGGCTCAAGCAGTGGTCTTAAACAGCCAGCCTTTGAGAGATGTGCTAAAAGGACTAAAAGAGCAGAAAAATTCATGACATAAAAGCCCAAGGTGTCCCCTTTAAGTAGTATTCCAACATGGCTCACTGACATGCCTTGGAGATGAAGTGATTAGATTATCACTACAGAATACGGTATTGGTTTGGGGAGTTTTGCAGACATTATTATTTCCTTTATGACGGCAGTTAAAGAGCTCAAATCATTCACCGTGAGACTTGAGATGGTGATTATACAGAGACAAGGAAAAAGAAAAATCCCCACCCAGGGAGTTTACATTTTAAATGATACTCAGCTACACTAATTATTGGGTTGCCTGATATTTAATCAATCACTGTACAATTTAAATGCTTGACAGAAATGAAATATCTCCATTTTATTTATGTATGAGCAGGTTTCTAGCAGCAAAAACTTAACACTCTATAAACCAATTATTATTCCCATTACCTCATCCTGAGTGACTCTCTGGGATGATAAAACCCATCTTATTTGGACTTATTACTGAGAAATAGACTTCTAAGGCATAAGGTTCTCCAGATGGATGCTTTTTGGGAATTAGTTGAATAAGAGAGATTTAATCCATCCAGAAGTCAGTACACTTAAATACATGATGAACATAAAAAACTCAGTGCTAATCCAAAGTGACAGGTACTAATAGGGTACTTAGTGGATTAATCGCTCACATGCTATGTTGCTAGGACCATGCTGTTTATTTCAATCACGTGCTTGAATGGATGCAGAAAATAAACTCAGTCCCTTAGGCATATTTAATTTAAGTGGACCAAATGCATGACTGTACATCTATGAAGGCAATTGAACCTGTAAAGTTTATCTTTAAGATGTCATATTACCTCAAGCTCTCGAGAAAAGAATCACAAACTAACTTCAGGAGAACTATCACACTGCTTCATGTGGAGGTTTTGCTGGTTTTGATAGCACTACCTTTTGGCAAAGTGAATTTTTCAGCTTTATAGCACTGTCTCCCCAGGTCTTAATTAATACCACGCACAGGTGGCGTGCAGGATAACCACAGTAAATCACACAAAGGGTTATGAGTCTCTGAAGAACTGTTATTAAAGACAGTCACATCATAAAACAATAGGCTAGAAGGATTAAACTGTCACCCATTATCCATTTCAGTTGTGGCTTTTCATGTCCACAACCTTTCCCTCTGCAGAAGAATCAAACATATTTAGCCAGAAGCCCAACCCACTGAGAAAAATGGAAAGAAAGAAAAGCACATGGTAGGCCTGTCTCACTAATGCTCTCAGTGACCTGAGGTGCTGCAGACAGTGTGCGTGATGAGCAGACGATATCCCTCACACACCTGGTGTATTTTTGCAACCGCTGTTCTGACAAAGGTGGTGCCAGGCTCCTATCAGCTTGCCTCTGACATCTCCCACCTATGTGGCCAAGAACTTGATATTTTGATTTTTTGCTGCCCCGTGTTCTGGTGGAAATTGTAGCACAACTTCAGCACAAAAACCTGACTTTGTAATTTCTCGTTACTAAACAAAACCTTTGTATTCTATTGAAGTTTTCAGTGAAAGTCTTTCATGGTTCCACTTCGGAATACATTTCTATCTATTATCCAGAGAGCACATGATAGTTCTTACATTGTACTGATGTACGTATGTAACCACCAATGACTAAAAATACATTTTGAAAGTGGCAGACTGGTCACATCATGGAAACTGTGTACCCATGCATCTGGGGTTCCACCAGAGGCTGGCGGAGAGGACAGAGTGTAAAGAGCCCCAGGACAGTCCAACAAACACAAAGGTTTGCATAAAGCAGGAGAGCACTCCTTCTTTCACTGACAAGACAAAACGAGGACACGTTTTGCCAAAACCACCATTAAGTCAGCCTAGTGATCTGGCTGAAGAGGCATTCAGAACAAAGCAGCTTCTGCTTGGCTAGAACCCCTGTCACAGGGAACGCCCAGAGAGGCCAAGCCTGCAGACCTAAAACTCAGCCAGATACCACACTTTTCTCCACACCGGCTTCGTGAACAAATTTCGCCAGCTCTGCTCACAGACAGCACAAATATGGTGCTGCCCCACGTTAGTCTCAGGCACTAAAAGACAACATTTTGAGTGGGAAATTACTATGCATATGGTGCTCCCTCAGTGATGGAGATGGTGAGTTATTCCACAAGGTCGTTTGGCAACCTGGGCTCTCAGCATCCAGAAAGTGTAAGGCAGACAACTCACACGCTGCAGTGCAATCTGGCGTGGTGTGAGGATGCTAACAGCACACCAAAGGAGGAGGATGTAGTGGAAAACAGTAACGTTACAAATTCACTTGGGGACTGAAGAGATTGGCCTAAGGACCATCTCCAGCTGCCCCTTATGGCAAGGTCTTCACTGTCTTTCTGTCTGAAAGAATGCCTGCCCTAAGAAGCTTGCCGGCATTAGTTAAGGCAGCCTATTTCTTCATATTTGCATATCATCTCAAAATTGCTCACCTGTTCAGAACCTTCTAAGCACACCTCCTAGAGCCCCAAATGTGGACAGTCCCAAAAAGCTATTTGGTGAAGTGACACAGCATCAGTTCTACCACCTCACTGTCTCAGAACGGAAATGGGCAGGTACAGCTGCTCTCAAATGACAATCTGCTCACATAAAGATTATACACTAATTAGAAAGGGTAGAATAGGTTTCTAAAGAAATTTTGTCCAAAATGTCAATTAAACACAGCCCGAGTTTATTAGTTTCACAAAACTACAGCAAATTGGTTTCATCAGCATTGTTCGTTCTCACAGTCCTTTTTTTTTTTTTTTTTTGTTGCGGTTGCTTTGAGTTCTGGCAAGGGATGAGAAACAAAAGCAGCAAAAATGCCATAAAGGGGCAAACTGTTCTTCTTCCTGAATTCATAACACGCAAGTGTTCATTATCTCTGCCACTCTTGTTCCCTGAATGAACAATCTCTACCAAGCCACACAGGCTTCCTCTCTAATTCAGACTTTAAGAAAAACTCTGAGGATAGAGCAGCAAACTATGGCTCCAAGGCTCCCTCTAAGAGGTATTAAATGCAGAGACAAGGAATAAAATGGTTCCAGTACTTCTTGATTGCTTTTTAAATCAGTTGAAAAGCACTGAACAGTACCTGTTACCAATTCCCACAAGGAAGAAGAAAGCGCTGGAGTTACTCTCTGCTTGCTAGTAAGGGAACATCTCTTTTTAAGATCAATTAGGTACCCCCAACCCCAAACAGGTTAGGCAACGCTAATACCTCACCTGTGTAAACAAGAGGAGCAGCAGTCCACTCAGCTGGAAGACTCATCGTATCATAGAATCATAGAATCATAGAATGGCTTGGGTTGGAAGGGACCTCAGAGACCACCTAGTTCCAACCCCCCTGCCATGGACAGGGCCGCCAGCCACTAGCTCACTAGATCCAACTGCCCAGGAACCCATCCAGCCTGGCCTTGAACACAGCCAGGGATGGGGCAGCCACAGCTCCTCTGGGCAGCCTGTGCCAGCGCCTCACCACTCTCTCAGGGAAGAATTTCTTCCTGATGGCCAACCTAAACCTCCCCTCTTTCACTTTTAGCCCATTCCCCCTTGTCCTACCATTGTCCACCTGTGTAAAAAGTCGGTCCCCCTCCTGCCTGTAAGCTCCTTGCAAGTACTGGAAGGCCGCAATGAGGTCTCCCCAGAGCCTTCTCTTTTCCAAGCTAAACAATCCCAACTCCCTCAACCTTTCCTCATAGGAGAGGTGCTCCAGCCCTCTGATCATTTTGGTGGCCCTCCTCTGGACCCGCTCCAACAGCTCCACATCCCCTCTGCGCTGGGGGCCCCAGGCCTGGACACAGCACTCCAGGTGAGGCCTTACAAGGGCAGAGTAGAGGGGGACGATCACCTCCCTCTCCCTGCTGGCCACCCCTCTCTTGATGCAGCCCAGGATGCCATTGGCCTTCCTGGCTGCAAGAGCGCACTGCAGGCTCATGGCCAGCTTTTCGTCAGTCACAATGCCCAAGTCCTTCTCTGCAGGGTTGCTCTCAAGGAGTTCTTCTCCCATTGTGTACACACACCTGGGATTGCCCTGACCCAAGTGCAACACCTTGCCCTTGGCCTTGTTGAACCTCACCAGGTTCTCATGGGCCCACTTTTCCAGCCTGTCCAGGTCCGTCTGGATGGCATCCCTTCCTTCAGAGGTATCCTTAGATTCCAAGGCTGTAGGGATGGTGAGCTCATGAGATCTGCTGTAACACCACGGGATTTCACTCAATAAAAAATCCATCAGTGATTCACATGTATTATTGGAAAACATCTGATCTCGATTTGAGATTTTTTCCAATGATTAATGTTTTATATCCCTTCTGTAAGACCTTCTGTTGCCAAACACCCTCACCCTCCTCACACTCTTTGCCTTTACCGAAGCCATATTTCTCTAACGAACTCCTAGTTGCTCCCTGGGCACAGGCAGTCCTGTGCCTTGACCGCGGTGTCTTGTTTTGTCTCCACAGTGCAATTCCACTCAGGAATGCTTTCAGGGGCACCACTTAGCCATGATCCCAGCTCTGCAAGCTGAACATGATACCGCTCTCCTCTGCTGTCTAGAAAAGCTGGCAATGGACCAGAAACTGGGCTGACGCAAATCACACTGAATTCTGGCATATGGAAATAGCAAACATTAATTAGATCACAATAGCTTAAATGTTCCTTTTACCAGACTGTAAACTTGTTTATTATTTATTACAGACAATTTGTTGAGGAAAAATTCAATCACTGAGTGTTCAGTGAACCTTGTGTGGCCGATTATGATTATCTGCTATTTCCCTTCATTGTTGTCTGTTGCATTTTGTTTGACTTGTCTTCAAAAATAAATGCCTCTAATAAAATAACTGTTTCTTTTTTGAATAACACACACACACAAATAACCCTAACCACTCAGACTGCTAGGAGAGACTTTAAAAACAGCCTGGAAATCACAACTGCATGAATCCTACAGTGGGATCTAAAGTTTAAGAATCGTAAGGCACATGACATGTTCAAGGATCTAGCTCCCATCACAACAGAACACATGACAGGATGTAAGAAGTTGATTAATAATGGTCATGTGCTGATGCTAAATGCAGCTACCCTCTTTACAGAAAGTGGGAAGGAATTGTGGGATCTCCAGATGCTTTGCATAATGGGTTCCATTTCTTTAATTGTTTGCAGTGAAATCTAGGAGCATTTGTTTCCTGGTTCAGAGGTTTTATGGGCAGAAGAAATTTAAAAAAAAAAAAATCCTTCTCAGTAGGAAGACTGTGAAAATGCCATCATTCTGTGCATGTACTAAATGACTGATGTCATGAGCACATTTCCTAAACATACTCCTTGTGCCTGAATCCCGAATTTGTGAGGATTTGTGAAGAACTGAACTCTGATGAGTAGCTCTAGGCTCATTCACTGAAAATCACGAATGTCTCACCAGCTGAAAAACAGGTTGTTTTTTTTTTCATGAAAGAATTTACATTCCCATAGCCAACTTTATCCAGACTTGCTGCAAGTCAAACAGCAACACTGTGTATTAAAATAGTCCTCAAAGTGATTATGACTTTTTTAAATTGCAATTCCACAGCTGGAAATCTTATCAAGGTCACGTTAGTTAAATTGTATGCGACTGACAAGAAAAACTAAAATAGCTAATGACAGTAACTCAAAAAATAGTTCAATCTGCTTGAGAAACTTAACAGAGATGAGGGTTTCAGGATCTTGGAAGGCAGAAAAACAATACAGTCTGAAGGGAGAGACTCAACACAATAGAAACTGGCAGGTGACACCAGCTTCATTATAGAAACTGTTAATTTGGATGCAACAGTGTCAATAAGAGTTATACTAACGAAACCGTCCTCCAAAATGTCAGTCAAGCTCTGTTAAGGTTTTGTGTACAATTTTCTAAGCTGGCCTCATGTTTGCAGCTTGATTCACTCCCCAGTTCCACATAATTTCAGATGCCTTTCTAATGATTCCCTTCTGCAAGAGAGTAGCATACAGAGACAAAGGCAGAAGAAAAAACAAAAAATGCAATACAGAGAATAACTGANTTTTTTTTTTTTTTTTTTTTTTTTTCCTGTACTGTGACTGCATTTCCTTGGAGTACAGGCAACAAGATGCTGGCAAGTATAAGAGAGATGTGAATGTAATACAGAGAACTAACATGTTATGCCTGCACAGAAAAACAGCTAATTTTTCCTTATATTTTAAACTATATACAAAACAGCAGTGTTAATTAAAAACCAACTCCTCAACAGTTGAAGGCCACAGAGAGTAAAAATGTCACATCCTCTTTGCACGGCAGTTCAAGGCCAGAGCTGGAAATGCATAATGTGCACACAGGCACTCAGTATTTGTGTTTCTAAGAGGAGACCTCCTGTTTAAGCTCCGGACAGCACTGTATCTCACAGCAGGATTGTTTTACGTGCTCAGGATGCACATGTCTTTCCCTGTAAGCACCCCTGAAATCAGTGTAAACCTTTGCTTTCAACTCAGAGGGACAGTGGATAGGGCTGCAGGATACATCATCTGTAAACCGTAGTAGAACTTTGGTAGTACTAATAGAAGTTGAAAGCTCTTTTGTGATGGATACAAATATTTTAGCCATTTCACATTGCCAACACTACCCCATTGTCTTACATTCTCTTGCTTTCCGATAGGATTACTGTGTGATGACTGTTACGAGGCAAATAAAGTCCCATCGTTGGAAAGAAATGGTTTCCCAGTGGCTGTTCCAATGACTCTTCCACTGTTGGGAGAATCCGGAAAAGGAAGAATCATTTCTTGGAACTTGCAAACTACATCTCAGACAAGAACACACACAAAATACACATAGGGTTGCTCTGGGGAACGTTTTGCTGGCTGCCAGGGTTTGGAAAAGAGCTGGGCTCAGTGGTATCTCGCTGCTTCCCTGTTCAAGTTCACCACTTTCAGCACAATCAAGATAGGCCCGGATCAAACTGTCTCGGAAGTCCTACCGCTCCAGCACAAGCATGCCTTGCTCACAACACATATATTCAATTTATTTATCTTATTTGCTCATTTTATTCTGTACTGTTTTGACCTTGATTACTCTCTATTGACATCCAATATGTGTCCAAGAAAAAAAAAATACACCAAAGTATTTAAGCCTACCCGCATCAGATGTCAAGTGATTCTTGCAATGAATTGAGTAAATTTGTCCATGTGTATTCTGGCTGAGATATGGGTCTCACATATAAATGAGACTAGTTTGATCCCTGGATCATCAGGTAGCTTGAAAGAAGACTCTCTTGTACTTCTTACTGCAAATTAAGGTTTGATTTCCCCTCACTGTTCCCCTCCCCCTTTTCTTTTTGTCTCTCTCAAGGTTACTTACAATTAAAACATCAAACAACTAACACTTCACTACTACAGTCTCACTCAAAAA
>VXAV01000932.1:193471-226496 GCA_013399715.1 Alectura lathami
TTGTTAGTTGTTTTCCCCGGGGTTTTTTTTTTTTTTTTTTTTTTTTTTGTTCTTTCTCTGGAGGTAGATCTTCAGAAAAAAAAATTGTTCCATTGTTTCTGAAAATTGGAAACACATTTTGTTACAGAAAATGGATTTGCTTTCCCCCTTTTAAAACCGAATAAGCAAATCAGATCTGAACAACTATTTAAATGAGTGGCAGTAATGTTCTGGAACTGGAGCTCAATTTCACATTGGTTGTTTCGAGAATAAGAAGTTTCCATTACCATAACATTAAAACAAAACAAAAAAATCTTTCAAACCAACATGCTTGGTCAAGTCACATAGGAAATTAGCAACTGTGTAGCAGCCTCTTGTGAATGAGAGGAAATCAGCAGTGGGGTTCACTCCTGAGAAGTAAAGAAGGCTGTTAAGAGGAAAGTTGAAACCAGGACTGGTGGCAAGGGACTGGGACTGGGCACCTGAAGAGGGAAAGAGGTGGTTTGCACAAACTGAAGCTAGATGAGAAGATCTGAGAAAATTGGTGCAATCAGAAGGCTCAAAAGAGCAGCAAAAAGGGTGAGCTGAAAAACAAACTTAAGATGAGGAGAAACCAAGGGGCTGGGAGGGAAGACTGCTACGAAAATTGCACTACTTTGAAAGAATGACGGGGGAAAATTAGCTCTGATAACCCCAACACATATCTGAACCAGAAACTGGGTCTGCTTCTCCAGAGCCTGCATTCATCCGCTCTGGCAGCCAAAGGTCTGTGCTGTTCACCCAGCAATGTCTGTGCAGCTTTACAGAATTCCAGCTATTTTGTAGTGCTACAAATAATCAACACCGTAGAAACAACGAACACTTTTGTTTGAGTCAAGCACCCACCTTTAAGCTTGTCCATCTACTCTTGATATCGCCCTTTTGTGACACTGCCTTTGCTATGCAGGGTACTGTTAGATCCAGTTTCTGTCCTGCAGGTCTTCACGGATCACCATTAGCGATGTGTGCCATCTTGGCAAACACTGGGGACTTCAGTGAATCCAGGTGACAAGCTTTAGGAAGGAACAGGAATATTGATGGCTACAGCTCGATGACAAGCACAGTACCTCAGTCCCAGAAAGACATACATTTCAAACTAACACAAAATTATTTCCTTTTGAATTTTCACTAACAAAAACACCATCTAAAAGGATGCTTTCCCCAATGAATACACTGATTTATAAAATCATACTTCTCAGCAAGAGTCTGATTATCAGCATTAAAAAGCACATCATTATGTTTGTCCAGACATTGTAGAGCCAAGTCTATAAGTAAAAGCAGAACCAGGAGCATAGAAGTGTTTCTGCACTACTCAGTTTAGATTTGGTCAGTGACAACAGGGGGTATGCTAAGGAAATGCGTCTGTCACAAAGCTACAATTACTGTCAAACAGAGAAAAGAAAAATAGAATTAAAAAAAAAAAAAGGAAACATGTATAGGACAAGAAGTATTAGTTACCACAGACAACTGCAGTACTGCAGTTACTGCAGACAACATTGGCACAGCCATTGCATCCTGGAGAGCCCGTAAGATATATTCCTTACATAAATCCATGTGACCCAGGCTAAAGAACATATCCCCACCCCTCATCTCCTACAGTAAACTTGAGACCTCTCACCAAACAGATCAACATCCACAGATGTTGATCAACATGCCTTTTGCAGAGAAGTGGTAAGGCTAAATATATCACCAGCTTCCTGGGGCTGGGCAACAGGAGCAGCCTTCTCACATGAAAATGCCCGCTTTGTCCTCTCTGACCATCTCAGGCTGACATAGATGTCAAGGAGCACTTGGGAGCGTGCCAAAACATCGCAGAACTGGAAGGCAAGTACCAGCAATCAGACACAGCTGCAAGTAAACTCCCTATCTATGCTCTGCTCTCTTAGCATCCCCAGCAAGAATTTCTGGAAAATATTAGAAAAAATGTTTTACACCTATTGGCATGCTTTTCCTGCAGCAGCCCTTGAGCTACAAGAGGAAATAAGCATACAGCCAAAACGCTGTTCATCAGTTCCCACAGCTTCTCTGAGAGAGCACTTTCCAGTTTGAAAGGGGAATATCATGTTGTCACTGGAAACACAATGTACATATTTTCTTTTTTAAAGGGCTGCACATGCTCCTAAGGCAGTTCTCACCATCATACATTAAGAAGCGGGTTGAATCCAGCACTGCTGGTGCTGGGAAGTGTGCAAACATTTAGAGTTTTTCATTTATCCCAAGCAAAAATACTTAATTATGGCAGCAGAGGTAATAAAGACAAGAAAGCCCATTATCAGAAGGCTGACATTTACTCAACTGGAGTCCACACCTGCACTGGAAGATTTCCAGAGATTTGTGAATTGCAAAGGCGGTCTAGAAAAAACACCAGCATAGAAAAAATGGAGAAGTCTCTCCAAAAGCTTTGCACGTAAGTCAGAGCAGCCCTGTTCCAGCAGGATAACCAGCGCAAAAGATGGAGGTGGCAAAGAGCAGAAGTGTAAGCTGGGAGGAGCACTGGCCAGTGGCAGAACTCTGACAATATCCTGGGGCGTTAGGTCCCCAGTCAGTGATGTTCCCATTAAACCACATCCAGAGGTGGGGACTATAGTGAAAGAATTTGTGTATTCTAACGGAAAAAACATGTTATACACAGCTACAATGTACGCTTATACAAATATGTTACTTGGGGGTTTACTCAGGCCTCAGCAAAACAATGGAATTATCAGTGGAGGCGCAGCTAAGAATCAAGCTTCCTCGCAAATCTATCCCACTAACATGAAAAGGAATTCATGCATGATGCGGGACGGAACCAGCTCCCTCTGGAAGCCTTGCTACAACGTCAGCTACCTCTCTAAAGCTCCCTGTGTCTCCCCGTTGGCTTTCTAAGCATCACGGTGTCCCAGTGCTGAACAGTACATCTTGTCAAGTCCAGATCATGGGTAGGCAGACGTGTCTCAGCTCCCTTTCGTGCTGGTGCAATGAAAGGTTTTCCACCGGGGCTATGCATCACCAGAAGCTCACACAGCAGCACTGCTATTTGAGGGCCAAAGAAATAACTCTGAACAGTTTTGAGCTTGTTTAATTTCTTGCTTGAAGGCTTAAGCCATAAGAGAACAAAAGGAGAAGTGCGGGAGAGCAGGTTACTCCACAGCTGCATCCTGCAGAGGGACAGATGCCTTCCCCTGACGTAGCTGGTGCTGGCCACTGTCACAGCCAACGACCCTGACAGGCCTCAGGTCTCATTTGCTCCACTCATACCTATGCTTCTACTTTGCAACAGATGTTATTTTCTCTTTACTCTTCTGTCTTCCCCACAGCATTCAGTGTTATTCTTTGGCTAAGCATATAAAAGCAGCTTGATCAAACAAGAAAGGCACTTACCTCTAAGAGCACAGCTGATCAAGAAAAAATCTGATCCTTCCTGGTTGATGCTCCAAAGAGAAAGAACCTGCTAACACCACTTCTGAAGACAGCCCGCTAACTTGCTTGGTTCCATCTTCAGGGAGCTTCCTCGGGATGTTACTGACTTCACAAGCTTGCTGGACACAAGACACACTTCATATCCAGGAACTCAGAGACATCCAGAAAGTCCTGAAAGGCAAAAGTGTTACTCTATGAGCTGGACTACAAACTTCTGCCATGCCACCACAGACTAGAGATTCCTCCCGGGGGAGTGGAGGGGCAGGCGCTGAGCGCTCTGCTCTCTGGGGACAGCGACGGCCCGAGGGCACGGCACAGAGCTGCGTCAGGGGTGGGTCAGGGGGTGCTGGGAAAAGGCTCTGCACCAGGGGGTGGTGGGCATGGCACAGGCTCCCCAGGGCAGTGGGATCATTTGGCCAGACCTAGAAAACCTGCTTAAAAAAGAATTTTTTTTTGGAACTTTTCAATTTATGGTCAATCAAACAATGAGCAGAACGTGAACTTTTAGCAATTTTAAGAGGAAATGTTATCTGCACCTTCCCACAGAAATCCTGCAATGTGCAGAAATAGTAGTACTCAACTTCCTATTAATTGAGACCAGTATCTAGAAAACTGTAGGATTAACTTTTATAATCACCAGCATTTCATTCATTCATCCGTTTTTTTTTTTAGAAATCATCTTCCAAGGAGAAAATTTGCAGTAATTTTTCTGTGGAATGAATTACTCACACCCCCTAAGACAATAAAATCAATCACTGCATTGTTCAGATTCCTGTTGATTCATGTTCCCACTAGAATACTTTCACTTTTATTTTACACAAAAGAGAATTTATCTAGTAGTTCCACTCACCTGCACACGAGAATACTGTTAAGCTCTACTAAGGTAACAAGAAAATGCACTAAGGTACAAAACCAAATAAAAATCTCATGTTGGCAGCTGACACCCTCAATATAGGTCTTTTCATTTCAGGAGCAAACAAAAAGCAAACAAGGGACCTAGTTGCCACATCCTTCCTGCTGATTAAAGGTCCACTTAGTGCACTGAGAGAGAAAAGGGCTTGTGGCAAATCCCAACCAGCCAAGAGGCAAGCACAAGAGGATCTGCTGAACTGAACCTCTACTAAAGAACAGTCTTCTCTACGAAGTTAACCAGAAATTAAATTTGGCGATTCATTTTATGTGATTTTTTTTTTTCATTGAAGAAATTAAGCAAAGGAAGAATAGACAAAGACTGGAAACAACTATTTAAACATGGCATACCCATGACCCTAAGAACCGAGACAGCTCAGTCAAGTCAGCACAGACTTCAGTGACAGCTATGTTCTGTTTGACCACACATTTCTATAGAAACCAACATATGCGATGCTACAAAGCTAGCTCTCAAAAATTTCATTTTGGAATAAGCCTGATGCAGGGAGAGAAAAAAAAAAAAAAGCAAGAAATAGTGAGATTCATATTTTTCCTCATTCAAAAATTTCCTTCACAACCAAACTCCAGTGGGAAGTACATGAAGAAACCCTACTCCCAGCTGGAGAGGGAGCCTAGATCTGCCACATACACATGCACCGCCCAAGCCTGCAGGCTCTCCTGCGGATCCCAGAGCCCTCAGGATGACACTCTGCTCTACTTGGGTAACTGTGGTCAAGGCTAACACTCTCTGTTCAACGTTAGATAGTCTGCTGCTTTGTTGGTTAGCTAGTTTCCTCAAGTCTCCCAAGTAGAGATCACAAAGATTAGCTTCTCCTGGAGGAAATTCAGAGCATAAGTCTGAAGTGCCTTGGACTGTTCCGTGTAAACACTTCCACTGAGGACAGTTCAGAAAGATCAGTTTCTCTTGCTAAAGCTAAAAATAGCATCATTTTAGGCTAAGTATAGCTTAAATAGCATCTGTGGGCTCTACTAACTCCCCCCTTTTCATACTTAAAGCTCTGAATATCTTTGATTCACAGAAGCAAACGCAGCATTTTATGAAGACAGATAGTTAAGCACCTAGCTAATTTTGCTAGATTCCATGGAAAGGTAAGCAAAAGAGCAAAAACGCTTTCATTTTTGTAAGACTGCAATTTAAGAAACTAACAAAACAGACTAGTAAGGTCAACTGGATTGATGAACATGGGGATTGAGATGTCAAGGAATTAATTTCCATTAAGACGCCTTGCACGCAAGGCAGAAAATAAAAAAAAAAGAGAGAAACTCTGATAAGCAAAGTGTGGGGCTTACGCGAATATTAGCAAGGCTCAAGTCACGCTAGATCCGGAACAGATACCGATTTCTAGTTTCTACATTTCTGGTTTCTAGATAGACATAGAAGTATCTCAGATTAGGCTACTACCTCTTTTTTTATAGCAGTAAAAGAGGACTCCGAGGCCCAGAAACACCTTCAGTCTCTCTTTCCCAAATTTCTTTGTCTGCTCTTTTTTCCTTCAGCAGGAAATACTTCTGTAACGATAGCGGAATAGCAAACCATGCTTAGAGACAAATTTCCTCTGCCTTTTTCTTGTCTTCTTAGGCTGCAGAACCATCTTCTTGTAGAACAAACACTGCATATCATTTAGGAGCTCAGAAAATCACTAACAGAGCACAAAAGATGGGATATTTTCTGTAGATGATAATTATTAGCACAGCAGAGCTAATAATTACAACACAGCTATGTCAGGTTGCCTTACTGTATTACATCCTGAGATGAGGAATTTTGCTTTGTCCATTTAACTACAGCATTTACCCTTCATTACAAAGCTGAAGCATCATGAAAAGGAGGGTGCACAATCTTTACCCATGGGCCAGAAAAGAAGGGCTATAGGTCCAATTCGGCAAGCCAAAGGCAGGTTTTGCACTTTTCTAAATAGAACCTTGGTGCCTAAAGACAGAGCCTGTCACCACTCTAGATAGGATCATATGATAAAATGATTTGAAGCATCTTTAACATCTAAGTATGCATAAAAATCTGGCCCTCCAACAACACGCAGAAAGGGAATTGCATACCTACGTGATAAAACACGCGCTTTATTTAAGGAGATTGAGGGTGCAGGAAGAGGTTAATACAAACCCTTCAGCAGTCTGAGTGTTGTGGCTCCTTAGCTGCAAACACAGATGGCAGATATTTACCTCTGGGTACAGTCAGCACAGAGTGTCTCCAGTATCACTTGAAATCCTTAAGCCCCTCAAAGCTACTGCACAGGTTGAGCCCAGCTGTATTAATGAATAAAAAAGACACCAGTTTTCCATGAATCTTTAAAGCCCTGAGCTTGTTACCACTTTGTTAGATCCATATAGTAGCTACGATTAAGGAACACAGACATTGATCCTGAGAGCTAAATAAAACGATTCCAGGTAAAAAGAAATGCCGAAATGGTAAAGCCTGAACCACTGATACTCAAAAACTACTGCAACATCACAACGAGGGGAAAATAGGACCTTACTTTTTATGCTAGGTGACGGAAAGTGGCGTCCAGCCACATAGGTTGATTGGGAACTAGAAGGAGCTGCATAACTTTTCACGTACCCTGGAAAGTCTAGGGGCTCTAGCAAAGATTTCTGGTGCTTCCAAGGTCCCCTTCAAAGTGATGCTTTCTATGACTGTACTTAAGGCAGTATTTATTTAGGCACAGGTTGATGATGCCAAGGGAACTCATTTGGGCAAGCCTTATTTTACACAGAGGAACAGCACTGCCTCCCACAGAGATTTTTGAGGGGCTTACCTGTATTATCCTTGCTCCTGTACTTAAAAATTATCCTGTCTCAAACGTGCCAGGCTCTTAAATTAAGCTCTTTGAGGAGATTACAGAGACAGGAAATGCATTCAGCCTCTTGCCCTCCTTCAGAAACCTATCTGAATGGATGAAACTTCCTTCCTTCATCTCTGATGGTGATAGCAGAGAATTTTAGACTACTAGTTCAATGTTACAAAACCTTTAAAACTATTTTTAACAGGAGATGCTCATTTGTTGGGATAGAATAATGGATAACTGCATTTTCTTACAATCATTGAAAAAAAGGCATTTTTAAAATAAAAATGTACATTTAAAAGACTTCCCTTTTTTTTTTTTCCCCAGAAAATTTGTCATTAAGGGGAGGAGGCTTAAAGTCTAATCCTGCCACAGCATGAAAATGGTGTTAAGGCCTTCCTCCTTAACACTGGTACACATGACAGTACAAACAAGAGGAGCTCTCCTGACTAATTTGGACTATACCCTATGAATGTTATTATTTTGCTTTTTGAAAGATTACTTTTCTCCCTACCTTTAGGATGCATTATCCAATTTTTATGAGCAATATTCAACATCATTAGCGTTTCTGATGACAAATGGACTTAACATCCATAGAAATGTGTTGACATTAAAAATATCCATGGATCTTAATTCTGTATAATTAACATTCCTCAATTTTGAGACAGTTACTAATATGAAAGCTAATTTCTAAAACTGGATAGCCCATTCAGCTTTAAAAGAAAAAAAAACTCTGCAAATAGAAATTCCAGAGTTTTTTCAGTTCAGTTAAAAATACATATTTTCCATATAATATTCCTTTTGTTGATTGCAGTTCTCATCACTGTGAAGTGTATCTCAGTGACAAGGAAAACACCGCAGACATCCCAGAGCTCAAGGGAAACACATCAGTAGTGCCACCCCCAGCCAACATCATACCCATGTACCTCAGGTAGTACAGAGCTGCAATCCTCTGTAAGAGGTTCATGGGTTTAAAGCTTAAGGCCTCTACACAGCATTTCTGAGACAAAACACTATAATGCAGAAATAAATGGTATTTCAGCTTTCTGTCTCTTCCTAGCTGGTGCACATCTTTGCATAATGGCTATTTATTTTCTGCTGTATAGGTGAAATGGTGAATAGTGTGTTGGCTCACTTGAAAATGTCTGAACTTTTCAGGTAATGCATCTGGTTTTCAGTTACTCATCTTCTTCATGTAACCTGAGATGCCACTCTTTGAAGTGCTCAATAATTTTTAGGTTTATAGAGCATTTTTCATAAGAGCAAACAAAGGTGATTTCAAATCTGACAGTATTCTGAACCCTGCTCGCCTCAAGGCCTGCTGCTCCTGAAGAGACTTCTAATCCTTAAATTCATTGCCATATATAACCTTGCCACAAGTCAGTAAGTTTTTTGTAAACTACCTTTACAAAACAACCGAACCAGGCATGAGAAAGAGCACTTTCTGACACAAAATGATCAATTCTTACACTTGATTTTTTCCGAGTTTTTCACTGAAGATTTTAGCAGACTGATGGCTGAGTCCGTTAATTGCAGTTAGGTGTATACAGTAAATAATTTTGCACCCATGTCTCCTTTTATATTTTGAAAGATTGCACATTGGATCAGCCCTGAAATAAATGATATAGCTACAAAAATTGACAAGACACACAAGTGATTTGAGAATTTCAGTTATACTTCCATGACTTTAAATAACCTTTCAAGATAAACTTCCAAAGATGTAAAAAATCAAAATACAACAACAACAAAAATTATGTTCCTAGGGCCAATATTTAGACCTCCCTGAAATCCTAAAATAGCTTGGGTTGGAAGAGATCTTAAAGATCACCTACTTTCAACTCCCTGCCATGGGTTGGTCACCACCCACTAGATCAAGGTGCTCAAAACCTGTTCTTCATCTTCCACATTTCAGTCTTTCAGTGTCATTTTTCACCCAAAATGGTGGACAACCCATAAGAGTCCCAGAAAGTTGTTTCCTTCTTCAGCATTATCCAATGCCATTGCTCACAGCCTGGACAGCTGTGACGGTAGCTGCCATTTCAGCAAAGACCGCCAGCAGATCAGCTTAGGAGCAGGGGCTCGTACCGAGGGACTGATCCCAAGCGGTAGAATCGCAGTGAAAAACCACAAATACAAGCTCAGAGAGAGATAAAGAGCTCCTGCAGCCCCCCATCCCAGGGCCAGAAGTGTGGAGGCTCTGACCCGATGTGGGCAGAGACAGGAGTGAAGGTGGCCTAACCCCCGCATGGATAAAAGCAGCCCCTAGGGAGCACAGGCAACAGTGTCTGTAGGGAGGGCACAGCACCTCTCCTTGCTCAAGAGGCCAGGTCATTGCTCCCTCAAAAGATCTAGACCTAGCCATGGTCTCCACTCGGCAGAGAGCCGTTGCCAAAAAGAGTGTGGTGACTCAGACAGAGAACACAAACACACACGCAGCAGTCCAGGTCTGAGGCTGCAGGGAGTGCCTGACTCTGTCACTGCTGCCAGAAGGTAGCGGAGATACCACCTGCATGCAGCGTAAGCAGATGGATGATCTGCTCAGTCTCGTGGCTGAGCTAAAAGAGGAGGTGGAGAGGTTAAGAACCATCAGGGATTGTTAGAGGGAGATAGACTTGTGGAGCCTCACTCTGCCATCCCTCTGAGAAAGGCACTGAGAGGATGCTCCACAGGTAGCGGTGGATCCTCCCTTGCCCTCCTGCAGTCAGGCAGAAGTAGAGGACCTAGGACACAGGGAGGAATGGAAACTGGTCCCTGCTTGGAGTGGCAGACAGAGCCCTCTCGGCCTACCTCACCTTCCCAGGTGCCCTTGTGCAATAGGTACAGGGCTCTGGAACTAGTGGAACAGGTAAGTGAGACTGCAGATGAAAGTCTGTCTGAGGGATTGCCTAACGCAAGTCAGTCAACACCACGCCTCAAGTCTGGCTACATTATCAAGCAAAAAAAGGGCAATTGTCAGAGGTGACACCTTTCTGAGGGGAACAGAAGGTTCAATATGCCCACTGGACCCTACCCCCACAGGGAAGTCTGCTGCCTCTCTGGTGCCCTGGTCAGGGACATAACCAGGAAGCTCCTTGATCTGGGGCAGCCCTCTGACTACTACCTACTGAGGTGGGCAGTGATGAAGTGGCAGAGAGAAGCCTGAGGGCTACCAAGAGGGACTTTAGGTCACTGGGGCAGTTTCTGAAGGAGCAGGAGCACAGGTGATATTTTCCTTGATCCCTTCAGTGGCAGGGAGAAATACTCAGAAGAACAGGAAAATCCACCTCATCAACATATGGCTAAGAGGTTGGTGCCACTGAACAATTTTGGCTCTTTTGATCATAGGGCAGTCTATTCAGTACCTGGCCTGCTGGCACCAGATGGGATCCACTTAAAAGGAGAAAAGGATTCTAGCCCAGGAGCTGGCAGAGCTAGTTGAGTGGGCTTTAAACTAAGTTTAAAGAGGGGAAAGGAGCTAAAATTCTGTGCATTAGAGATTAACCTAGTAGCAACATGCCAAGGTTGGAGGGAAAAGCAACAACCCAGCTGAAGTGCATCTACACCACTACATGCAGCATGGGCATCAAACAGGATGAGCTGGAAGCTGTTGTGGGGCAGGAAAACTATGACTTTGTCACCATCACTGGAACATGGTGGGATCTCTCTCACAACTGGAGTGCTGCAATGGATCTCCAGAATCAACCTATCTTCAGAAGGGATAGGCAAGGAAGGAGGGTTGGAGGCAAGGCCCTCTATGTTAGGGAGCATTTTGATGTTGTAGACGTCGGTGTTGGGAATGACAAGGTCTAGTCCTTATGGGTATGATTATCATAGTCCCAGATTGTGGAACCAGTTGGCTGAGGAGCAGTTCCACAGAGAATCACTGGGGGGCTATCAGGTAGCATCAGGTGACTGCAAACTACCTCTAAGCAAGTCACAATAAGCTGCTGCAAATAAGACAAATGTAGTAGGAGATGTAAGGAAACTGTAACCTAAGCAACAACAGAACGCTCACAGTCTCAACAGCAACAAGCCCACAGCAGAAATGCTCAGCACTGTTTGTCAATACAGATAGGATGTGGATGAGGCAGGAGAAGGCCAGAGGAGGACAACAAAAAATCAACAAAAATCGGTTATGAAACATGTAAGGAAGGATTAGCAGACTGGACATGAACTGTAAGGCCACTGCTAGAAGGTTGTTAAATACAAAAAAAAAGGTTACTGCAAAGGGAACGATTCGTTTACCACAGCCATGAGAATAAGGTCAAGAAATCATGGTCTTACACTGCACAGATACATCACACATAAGGGAAAAATTTCCACCAACAAGTGAATTAGAATTGCTTAATAAGGATGCCAGTTTTAAGTCCAAGAGTTTGAAACGCTGGGTTAGCCATATGTATGACCATGATGACAAGAGAGAGAACTTTAAGGACTGAGAAAAAGAGAAACCCAAAGTCCTGCTGAGCCAGCTGTATGGAAGAGGCAGGTAAGCTGGGCCCAGACTCCTGTTCTGCAGCTTCATAACTATAGGTAAACAGCAGCACAACTTCAGCAAGAAAGTGTTAAGTGAATGCATTAAAACGATCAAACCATAAAATGCATGAAATTCTGTTCTTTTACCTGCCACCATCCCTACACTAATACAACTGAGATTAGCAGTGCTATTGAACATCCGCTATTATACAGTCACATGTTTGCCTAGCTGTGACTGCAGCCTTAGTTTATTCTGTTAAATATTTAACCTTTGACAGCATTGAACTGCTGGATCCTTTTAAGTTTCACGAGTTCAGTGTGAAACTGAGTTATTCTAGGAAGCCTGAGGAAACACAAATACTCATCTGGGAGGAAGCTATCTCAGACAATTCATGGTCCTGTTTGCTACACCTTATTTGAAAGGCCACTTAATTAGAACAAGATTGTATATGGCATATCCTAGTTGTAAGCACTGCTTCCTGTCATGCAACATTTCAGTACTAACCACCCTATTATTATGCACAGCCCTGTGACTTTTCTGCTAGCACACTGTATTTCCACTGTTCAACAGTACTGTTTGATTTTTTTTCTTTTCTGTTAAGGTTTTCCTGGTTAGATGGTTGATCAGTAGTTTTCCTTAACTCCTGTACTATATAGGAGGTAGCAAAGTATCCATTAAACATCTGTCAAAAAAAAAAAAAAAGATGAAGAATAACAATGTCAAATATTCAATTTTTTGCTAGCTATCTGATTAGGAAACAAAGGAATGAGTTGGGCTCAGCTAAGGAAGCTTGATCTGTGACAGTGAGCTCTTAGGTACAGCCTGGTAAATCCAAACCAAAGGACATGCCTCAATAAGATTTTGAAAGCTTTCAACTGTTAAACATGTATGGAACCAGTGCAATGCAGACCACAAAATATGGATGTAGAAACATAAAATTGGGCTTTTCATGATAAAAATATTGTATCTGTTAAGGGATGTGCGTCATCAGACTGTGCTGAAGTAATCCAGATACCGCTTTGAACAGGAGTACAGCATCCTCTGAAATATGCACTAAGAGAAAACAGCTTTGATTCAGGAGGATATGGCTTAACATCAGTTTTCAGTTTCATCAGCTGAAGCCATGAGAAAACTATATCATAAAGCACATTAAAAACCTGACAGCTGGCATTTAATAGCTCATGATCAGTGGCATAGTCCTTTTCCCCTTCCAGCACCGTATTCCTATCAGGTCAACATTCCCACCAAGGGGTACAAACACCAGGTCTTCTTTTCCCAGTGCCCTGAGATGCTCAAGGATGCAAGGAGGACAAGGAACCCTGATGGATGTTCATGAAAGCCTGCAGGTTTATGGAGATCTTGGTAAATATTAGAGTTCCCTGTTCTCTCTTGTCTGTTGCTTTCTCAGAATATAGCATGCTCCTCAATTCTCTGCCCACAAATGTACAAAGAATTCCTCAGAGAGGCACATTGTCTGTACATACAAAGCTATCCTTTTTCCTTGCTCCTTCATCTCACAGAAATAAATGCATGACTTACTCCAGTGTTGCACCTTCCTCTTGCATCTGTGTTTTGCATCAGGTTATAAGCCAAGGGCCAAATGCCCCCTCTCTGGCAGAGATCAAGGCCAGGCTGGATGGGGCTCTGAGCAACCTGGTCTAGTGGGAGGTGCCCTCACCCATGGCAGGGGGTTGGAACCAGATGATCTTTAAGGTCCCTTCCAACCCAAACCATTCTATGATTCTATGAAATGTCTACATCTGAGCACATACTGATTTTATTTGCCAGTTCAGACAGCATCTGCTTAGTTAACCTCATCTTCTTCACACTTCATTATGCTAATGGGCACTCAAACCTTTCCAAAGTGTGCAGTATTTTAAAATATTAGCACACAAATGAATAGTACTGGCATACACAAAACATTTTGCAGAACACAGGGCACAAATTCTGGCAGGCTAGAACACATATACTGTAATTTTAGCTTGCTGACATATGGACATTTCAGACTCTAGCTCACAGCAATGGTAGTGCTATAAACACAAAATATTGATGTAATATTTTCCCAGATACCAAAAAGTCAAAAAGACTAAGAAGGAATTCAAACAATGTTCTGAATCACTTGACAAGACACAAAGTTGATGGTCATTCTTCCATTAGAAAGACGGCCCTATCTAATTACTGGTTTCCAAGGTTGGACTGACCAGAGAGACATACGGCCACCAAAATGCTCAGAGGGCTGGAAAGGTTGAGGGAGTTGGGACTGTTCAGCTTGGAAAAGAGAAGGCTCCAGGGAGACCTCATTGCGGCCTTCCAATACTTGCAAGGAGCTCACAGGCAGGAGGGGGACCGACTTTTTACACGCGTGGATAATGGTGGGACAAGGGGGAATGGGCTAAAACTGAAAGAGGGGAGGTTTAGGTTGGCCATCAGGAAGAAATTCTTCCCTGAGAGAGTGGTGAGGCGCTGGCACAGGCTGCCCAGAGGAGCTGTGGCTGCCCCATCCCTGGCTGTGTTCAGGGCCAGGCTGGATGGGTTCCTGGGCAGTTTGACCGAGTGAGCGAGTGGCTGGCAGCCCTGTCCACGGCAGGGGGGTTGGAACTAGATGGTCTTTGAAGTCCCTTCCAGCCCAAGCCATTCTATGATTCTATGCCACCAACACGGTATTTGCCAGATACAGGGAACAGAAAATACCAGGGAATTCAGGCCATTCATAGCTTCTCTTGCTAGAGCAATGTAAAGTGCAGTGGCAGAGTGTGGAAGGGCTGTTAGACATCACTTAGAAAAGGCACAGGTCCTCATGCTTGACAATCCTCCATCCTTTGTGTGAACACCTCTCCTCTCCTACCAAACTCTTTACATTAGGGTAGGATTTGGCAAAGCACCACTTAGGATGATTCAGATTTCTCATGCAAGTATTTTTTTCCACAGAAATTTTATTTTTGCTCAAAAGCTCTTTAAAATCAGGTTTGTTTATTTAGAAGCATGAGTAAGATATGAGGATCCAAACTGGGTCCTTGAGAGATGTTTTTCAGATCCTGCCTAAGTTTCTGGAAGATATCTGTAGCCTGGCTCTAGACTTTCTGTTCAGTACCTTACTTAAATCCTCAGTGCCATTCCACTGAAGTCCACGAGGGCATCAAGAGCCCTCTACTGACCATACAAAAGGTAATCAGGCCACCTAGATATAGTCTCCAGCTTTCAAACCTTGGCCTTCCTTCTTCTTTGGTGATAAGAAGAGATGTACTGAACATCTAGTGCTGTGCCTAAAGAGCAGCTACAACAACAAAAAATATCTTTCAGTGAATGAAGAGCTACATGTTTTAAACAAGATATATTCTCTTCAGTAGCATCTGATTTTCATCCAGTGAAAGACATAATAAAATACACTTTTTTACTTACCACTGTTATTTTTCCTTGCACAAAAGCACGCCCAAAGAAACAGTCCAAATCACTGCATCTTCTTTTAGGGGTGCTACATTTATCAGAAGATTGCTCAGAAGTCTGGCAGCACTTATGTTGTAAGGGTCATTCCTTTACATACAACAGGTATTAATCACCTACTTCAACTTCATTGTGTACAGAAAAAACACAGCTGGGTAAACCCTAGCTGCTAAAACCCTTCTATAACAAGACGTTAATTACTTCACTTTGTTAAGGGGTGAAAGCTTAATTATTATGGATTTGTAACCCCCTGTTTGGCACTCTGGAAAAGAATTTATAGCATTTCTTTCAGTGATCAAGGAGTCAGGCTGCGTCATGTACAAGGGGGTAGTATAGCACAAAGGCATGTTGTAAGGCATGCAGAAGTAGAAAAGCAACGCAGAAACCACTGGGGCTGGCACTTCCTTCAGCATTCCTCTCCCCCCTCTCAAGGAAAAAAAAAAAAAAAAAAAAANAAAAAAAAAAAAAAAAAAACATACACATTTTGGCTTACATTCTCCATCAATGTAAATCAGTCTGCTTTCACTGACTTGACAGAGCTACTCCAGTTTATGTCTGCTCCCAGTCTGATCCAAACGTGAGCATGAAATGCTGCCTGTATTTTACCCTTGTATAACGTTCTTCCTTCACCTATGTAAAAATCCTCTAAGAGAGCACAGAAGAAAACTACCTCATTCCAAACACATAATTCCTGCTTCTTTTTCAGTTATCTCTCAATGGTTCCACTACTGGTCAGCCAGAAGTTACCTGTGGGCCTCAGTGGAGGATTGTGTGTGACCATGCCACAGATAAACCCTGGTGGATGAACTCTGACTGAAGCCATTACATCTTCCTTACTGGCAGTAATTCTAATCTCTATGTTGCCATGTCCACATGTTCAGTATAAAATTCCTTTTCAAACATAAGGAGATTAGAGCTATAAGGAAAAAAAATCACAGAGAAGAACACATTGCTCTTTGGCTTCCAAGTGAAGAATTTCCATGAAAGTGTTCATCTCAAGAGAAAAAATGAAACACTTACTGGCCAAACTGCTTGTACAGATTTTTGTTCCAGTCCTTGGCTCTGTACTCTCAAGATCCTCAGGCTGTCTCCCTAGCCAACCACAAGACCTAGAGCATGGCTAACATGGCTAACGCTGCTGGTCTGAAGTCCTGTGCCACGTGCATCCAAGAACACAGCTCTGCTTCATCCATGCAGCCTGGCAGCGCCAGAAATGCTTATTTTTGCCTGGTAGACTTGCCAATTGTGTTTGTAGCAGCTTTTCTCATCTTCAGTGCTAAACTGCCTATGTGCAATCTTATTTTAATTTGCTGTTTTACAGCCTCTAAGGGCTTCTGCTCTTCCATATGGGAAAACCATGCTGTACTTTAAAATGATGACCAGAGACTGAATACAGACACCACTCCACACAAAAGGAGTAGCATTATTTCCTGTTATCCACAGCTGGCACTTCACAAGTTCAGCCTCTAAAGGAGTCCTGGGTATGAAGAGAAGGGAGGAGGTTTTCCCTTTGCACAGCAAATTAACTGTAGCAAATCAGGCAAATGATACTCAAAGAAGAGAAAGCAGCACTAACCTGAATACCTTCCTCATTTCCAGCCAAGGGATTTAACATGGGTCTCCTATCACTCCCCCAAGAGACTAATGAACCTCATTGTTAGGAAGTCATACTTGGCATTTTCCTTAGTTCTCTTTCAGCATATTTCTCTTTGCCTTAGCACAGCCCAAAAAGCAATTCTTGACCTTTTCCTCCACAATAAACTCTTGGATTTCATTTTAGAAACATTTTTTTCAAATGAAATTTGACCTCTGGCAAAGACAAAAGCCTCAAAACAAAACAAAAAAACACAACACAAACACAAATCATTCCATGTGAAAACATGGTGTGCACCTGACTGTGGCTTTCGGTTGCCAAGCCCCCATCCTCACCAACAGCTCAGGTTCCTTGAGGCACCGCAATCCTTCCCCACCTGAAGCCCTGGCAGCACACTGGGGTATGTCGCTGAACTGTGGGGTTTGATGAGATTTACAGAATAAAACAGATGGTAAATTATGTGCACAGGAGCCTATATCTCAACATATGTAAGAATAACCTGTTCAGGACATCAGTAAGACACACCTTTGAAAACAAGGTACATAGCTGTACAAAATCATTTTTCCTGAGAAAGAAGTTAGATGGAAAAGCCCAAAAGAGCTACAACAAACCTAAAAATGTGTAGCTCTGAACTGTACAGCTAGGTTATTTATCAAAAAGGCAGCTCCACGGGATCACAAAGTCTGAAAGGACAGAGCTTGGTTCAGAATAGCTGTGTCATTCCAATTAGCATGGCAAGAACTCGCATCTACAAAATGAGTCAGTCCTTTTTATTTTAGAAGTTCCTTTTCCTTAAGCCTTTTGTCCTTTCTTTGCAAGGGACAATTTATCAAGTTTGCCAAATAGAACGTTATAAGCTTTAACATGAGACAGCAAATGCAGCTCTTCTGAACATGACCTTTCTTATACAGGTACAATTCATAATACACACACAATTTACAAAGTTTTCTGGAACTCATGCTTCTAAGAGCTAAGGTGAAAATCATTACCATGGCTAGCAATTCTGGTATTCTTAAAGGATGCATTTCCTGTGACAGATGTATTCTACCCTAACTGAATCCTGCACCAGCTTCAGTTTTACCAAGGAGTCCAACTTACAATTATTTATTTAAAAAAAAAAAAAACACATCAGGAAGACACATCAAGTGTTGTCTCCCTTCACATCCAGAAGAGCAGTTACTTCAGCCAATTATTAACTGAGTGTAAAATGCAGTCTTGCTATAATTCCCCACACAGGTTCCTATTACCATTGTATTTCATCCTCGTGGACTCTCTGATCTACGTATCTCACTGCAGCTAGCCAAACTGCTTGGTTGATATGACGGTTTTAAAAAGGATTTCTCTCTACTCTCAAAGATAATTCTAATCCGTAAAGATCCATACCGATAGTTTCCTTCCTGCACTGCGTTCTTTCCCTAGCCTGTAACCTCACTTCCAAGGTACTACCTGCTCTATCATTTTTATAGACTTTGTACCCAAATATAGCGGTGTCCCATTTTTTTTAAGTGTTCCACCAAGTTTCTAAAATAGATTTTGTACCAGTATCTTCAATTATAACAGACATTCCCATTTGTCCTGGCTACTTCCTAGTCTTCTCAGGAAGGCTGAGCACATTTGGGGTCAGGCTAGATGTCTCCATGCCCTGATAAATTGAGACTTCACATTACAAAGTTTTTCTTGTCATTGTTGTTCCCTGTCTCAGTCTTACCACTTCTTGCCCTGCTTATTGTCTAGTAAAATACTTTCATAACTGCTCCCTGAAATGATGCTTCTCCTATCACAATCTCCCCTCAAGATGTCTACATGTTTTACCTTTCCTCTACCTTTCTTTTTTAAACTCAGACTTTTTTTTTTTCCTTCCAATTTCAAACACCACCTGGCTGGTTCCACATCTGTTCTCTCTCCCTGTACGTACAATCTCCATCTATTCCAATTCCTCCTCTTTTCTAATGGATACAATGCCCTCCCCCTATGTTATTTTCTTTTACACCATGAACCAAGACCACAACTATTTCTTTACAAAGTAGATTCACTGGATTGAGTTAAAAACACAGGCCACTCACTTCATTTTTTCTTAGATGTCACCTTTGTCAGGTCCTGATCCTTCCCGCATGCCATCAGCTTTGCTCCCTGCTCAAAGAATTTGGTTCCTGCATTGGCGCTGCCTTTCCTAAGACCATCGGTTTTGAGGGATGCCACATGGCCTTGAAGTCAGAACAGACATGAAGTGGAAATTTCTGAGCCACATACATTTCTGGTCTCCACAGCAACAGAGTAATCAAATCTGTGCCCCCTGCTGTATTTCAAAAGCAAGACATAAATATTGCTTAAATAATACAGGGCTGTGGAAGCAACAACCACACGTCCTTTTAGTTTAAAATCAATAGTCCCTTTACCTTCTTTCTCTAAAAGAATGCCTTACCAGTGGTGATACCAAAAACCAGACCTCATTTAGATTTGCCTTTCCTTTGGTTTAACAACTGCTCTGTTCAGACCCTCTCTCTGGAGTGAATGTGATTCTTCTGTGAAATGTAACATGCTGAAGGAACGCAAGCCTCTCGAATCTGTCAGGGCTTTCCAATGAATAAAGAGCTTTTGAAGTCTGCCTCATCGCCCTGTATCTTTTCAAACATATGAATAGAGTAACATTAGAAATTAAATCAGAAAGCACAAAACAGATCAGCCAACATGAAAAAAGGTGAACTTTGGAGTGGGATATGAGGCTGTGTTCTTACGACAGACAAACATTTATTTCACAACAGAGATGTCTAATGAAAGTTTGGCCTAATCTTCCATATCTGCTAAGACAGCAGAATTACATCTTAAAGGAGGCTCTTAGTTCTCAGAAACGCGGGATTATTGTCTTCATAGTTTCTCATGTCGGCCAATCAAAAAAATTAAGAGATTGAAAATCAACAGCCCCTTCGCCAGTGCAGATTTTAAATACCAGATATATGCCAATATTAGTACAGCAGACAGTGTGCAAGTGAGCTGGCTGATTTCAAAGTTAATAGACACAGAAAATCTTTTCATGTATTGAGGAACATTTCTAAATTTACCCCTTTCAGACATCAGTAGCACTACTGCAGGGCCTTGTTAATCTCTCCCTCCCAAAATCACAGTCACCTACTTCAGATCATTGCAATTAGCACCAGCACCAGATGTTCATTTACACCTTCAGAGATGCAGGTTTGTAAACTGAACACTCCTGTGTTATGTTAATCTGATTTTAACACCCTCAACAGGCTTCTTGTTTCTTTCTCCTCCCTATTTTGAAAGCTACTGATAATTTTAATTTAAGAATATCACAGCGAGAGCTCTAGAATAAATTTCAGTCTTACTGCCATTTGCTGGGCTGAGCCAGGTGTCTTATGGTGGGTATTTGTCGTTGACACTTAATGTGTGCTGACATCTACACGCAGGGGACAAATATAACACAAAAACTACGAGGTCTCTGTTAAGTATCTCAAATGCTCCTCTAGAATCTTAGATAACCAAAAGGCCCAAGTGGTATGAATTTTTCAAGTGACAAGTAGGAAGATGAAAGCTTAGTTCAACGACTGAAGCATGTTTTGCAGAGCACAGAAGCATCAGGATTTCCAGATTTCCTGTGGTCTGTGTCTATATGTGCTCCAGCATTTCTGAACATTTTAGGTTAACCTCCCTTGTGTAGGCATATGCCCTACTCTACTTAAAATGTAATGCTTGACTGATATCCATACATTCCAAAATCCATTCAAAACTAAAACCTATGTCCTTTCCAATTCAGTCATTCCTGGACAGGTACTGAGACTGCAGCATGCCCTGAAGGCCATCGTATTCCAGTGATGACTCAATTCTAGAGTCGGAAACACCTCTCCAAAAACACGAGCTCTTCCATCAACAAGAAGTTTCTGGGACGACTGTTTCACGTTCTCTCTACTGGGATTGAGGATGTTCACCCAGTCTCACACTAACTGGGGAGTTGTTGTCACAATCTTTTTAAGAACTCCATCATGCCACTTCTTCACTTAAAAACGTGCACGATTCAAACTACCTCTGTGGGAATCAGAAGCAACTTCACTCAAGCATGGATAGGAAACAAACCATTCCTGAAAAATGAGTAAGCTGAAGGAGTTCCTGGAGGAGTCCTGGAGAGCTCCCAACCTGGGAAGATAGTCACCAAGTAAGAAGATGCTGAGTATATCCATCTTTGAAGAAAAAAGAGGAGGAGAGAGATGATAATCAACAGCATTGTTTGAAAGCCACAAATGCTCAATAGCAAAATGAATGGTTTAGTGTTATAGAAAGCTGAACATAGTGTAATAATATAAAAGCTGAACACCACAGCTGAGAACTAATCCTTTGAAAAATTACAGAACAGAAACAGAAGTTTCTCGACTGGCACACTTATCATTAGACCAGGTCAAACTTTACGAAAAATCAACTCTTCAAACACGCTCAGTGCCCAGCATCTCTCAGTTCATCTCCTGAAAGCCAGGGAAGCCAATTCTGAAAATTCTATCACTTCATTTACTCAGTGCTCTCAGCGGGAACTACAGTACAGAAACCTGGCTCCTTACTTACATTATCCTGCCCATATAAGACTCTTTTTTCCAGCCAGTGTTTTACCCTTAGCACTATTAAAAATAAAAACAAAGCACTCAATGAATTGCAGTGGCTTTTTTTTGTTTTGTTTTTCCTGTAAAGGTGTTGACTAAGGTTGGTAAGAAGAATCAAAAGGAGTGCGACAGAGAAAAACAGCTGCTGCTATTTTAGATTAGCTTTACAAAAACCTGTTTAGTCTGAGCACGACGATGATGAATTAGAAAATTAAACTGCATTGAAATCATAATTGGAAATACCTTTTCAGTTACAGCCATCTCTGAATATCTGTTCCCGATGCCTGTTGTTTCATGGTTTAAAGTGATGGCGATCTCCAATACGAGCCTTCGCACTAAGTTGTTTAGATGCATTAGACATTGCTCTCGAGGCTACACATGCAGAGGCAAAGGCACACAGAATGGATTACTGCTGTAGCCAACAAGTCTCAAAGGCTTGGGTAAAAATATCAGCCACAGGGGTGGGTTAAACCCAAGAGCACTGAGTCTCATACCCAACCTCTGACAGTAGTTAATGCCAGGTACCTCAAAAGAAGATATGTGGAAGAATTTGGACCGAGATACAGGATGGCATCCTCCCAGCTTGCAAGAGACAGATGGTGATTCCTGTTGAAGATTTTTTTTTTAACCTCTTCCAAAATTCTCTTTTATTATTTTCTCTTGCCAGTACTTAACTTAGTTATCCCTGTAATATTCAAGTTCATCTTTTATTCTGTTATGATTTTTGCCTGAACAGAATGCAGAAGAGAAAACAAACAAACTAAACCTATTGCCTTTAAACAGGTTTTTACCATGTTTCTTGTATTGGCTCCCTTTGTCAAGAAATCTTTCGGTCTGCCTACAGCCTTATGACACAGAAGAAAACCTTTCCAGGGATAGGTCAACTCTTTCTGGGGAGATCCTTGATGTTTCAGCAGTTAGTTGCCATACATTTTCTACGAAAAGAAATCAGGGTGCAACATTCCATTTTGGGGTCTTTTAGCCTTGGAAGAAGCTGAATCTGAGCAGTTGCTGAAGTCACCAGGCTTATTTGGAGGGAGGCTTTTTCCACAGATGGGGAAGCAAGGTGTTCTCATTTATAACCTAACCCCATGATGCTGGACCATAAAAGGGTTTTAACAGCTGCTACTTTGCATTTACCAGGAATGCACAGAACTTGTATAATGCAGATGCTAAACAAAAAAAAAAAAAAAAAGAGAGAGAAGCAGAAAGACCAGTCATTCTTTGGATAAACAGCCATTTGAAATTACAAAGCAAAGAAACAATTAAAAGGCTTTGGCAATAAACGCTTAACAGATGATGCATGGACAAACCACTACAATTACAAAACATATTTCGAGCATCATATGGTTAGCATAATATACTCTGCTTGCATTAATGTATTATCAAGGCAGCTGTAAATCACTTTATCAATTATTGAACAGCAATAAAATATTTATAAATGGGCCCTTAATACCAAACGTAACTGAACTAATTTTAAACTAGCAAATATAACAGAGCGTGCTTATCTTTTCATTAACAGAAACTTGTGGAGTGTTGGTAAATGGTTCTGCTTTAACTCATGCTTCACTTGCTTCTGCCTTCAGTAGTTCTGACTTTTCGTGAGATATAGGTGAACAGTTGCTGAGTTTTGCTGGTAAAACAACAGAACTTGGATACTGTCATGAATGTGAGCCACCACTAGGTAAAGAAACCACTTAGTTTGAGAGAGCGAAACTGTAAAGAGATCTGCTAGATCACTGTGTCAGAAAAGGAGTTGCTGAGATCTGTCTTTGCTCCTGCCACTAAAGCCACAAATTGCAGCTGTCAGAGTGATTCTGTACTGTGAAAGCATCTAATCACAACCTGATTGCAGAGTCCAAACATTGCCTAAAAACCTTGAAGTGCTGCAGAGAGCATCATTTTACTTTATAGAACAAATTGCTAAATATCAGTATACTTGATGGGGTGAAACCACTACACTGGAAAAGTCTATGCTGACCTCCTCCTGCCCTTCCAAATGCCAGGTGAAAAACAGTCCCATCTCACTCTGCAGGCTCAGCAAGCTCTCAGAAACATAGGGTATGCTCTGTCATGAATTCACGTGCATTTGGCTCATCAAAACCACTAACACTTGCTGAGCACTGGTAGGAATATTCAGTGTTTTCTTCAGAGAAGAAAACCTTAGAAAATCACAGTGGACAAAAAGGGATGTATCTAATGTTGATCTCAATATAATCTTCTGCAGAGAAATGCTGCTTTCGAGCTACAGGTAGTCAGGTTCTTACAATCTTACAGCCACATCTCCAGGCCTGACAGCAAAGCTTCAGCTGAGGAAGGGATACAACAGATGAGACCCAGCAGCGTGAAGGAAAGCTGCCTCTGGAGGAGAACAGGAGGCTGCCAACAGTCTCTGAGCCAGCTGACACGAGGTGTTACAGACCTGGGTATGTCACATAGCCACAGCACCACACTCAGCACGCCGGAGAGCCTCTCCCTCCAGCACAGCTTGCCAACTGCTCCTCTTCTGGAGGCCTCCCCTGTTTCGCCTTGCCACAATCTACCTTAGCAAAATGCCTTTTCCATGTCAAACTATGTCTATCAATGATTCTATCGTTCTATGATAATCTTCAGTAATTTTTAAAGGCAAGGGAGGAATGGAAAACATTTATGACCAGTTCATCTCTTGGCTGTTTGGGCTGACCCATCAATTTTTTTAATTTTTTAATGCTGGGCAACGTTTTTTTTCAGAACACTCCCTCATCCTGATCAAAAGATTTTGGTGATGGAAAACCAGCCATGTTCCTAGGCAAGTTGTTTGATAGGAAAGTACATGAAAAGGTAATTAACTAACTATATTTAGCTTTGGCATCCAGCCCCTGAACTCTTATTAAATTTAAATAGCATTTTGAAAAGCTGCAGTTAAAAATTAACTGTGCTTCCAATGACATGAATCCTGAGCCTATCAGACTACACAGCTACGTCCCTCACACTCCTGTGGTACACATAAATTATGCACTCCCCAGCACTGTACCGACTGCTTTATTGCACACAAAGAGTACCAAACTTTCTAGTTCACCACAAAAAGCGTTTCAAGTTCCTTAGCTACTCTTGGCCACATATCAAATACACAACCACAGCAAACGTAGCAAGAGAGATGGAGTGAGTCAGATGCTGCTGGTGGCTGGAGAAGTTACTGCTCCTCCTCCCAGAAAATGCTACTTCCAGAAATTACTGAGCCTCCATGGAGATGCTCCATGGTGGTTTGCAGCCCACTGTATTAGGGTAAACTAAAGGCAGCACTGATTTAATGCACTAAATGGCAAAATCCAGGCTTTTCAGGCAGCTTCCCAAGAGCTGTAGCTCCTCTGCAGTGGCACAGAAGCTCAAGGTGAGAGACACAATAGTCAGGGACAGCCAGACAAGTGTAATACATACACGTTGCAAGTCCAGATGTGCCCTGCCACTCTGCATAACAACTTTCCTTTAAGCAACCTGACAGCTGAGCAGTTCTAAGAAAAGTCCAATTCCCATGTTCAGTGCCCACTCAGTTACAATAAATGGGCAGCAGACACTGAAATGACAGTGTCAGTAAGCACAAAAAAGGCCTGCATCGAAGATGGATGCTTGTAAGACATTTTTGCAGGTGCTGCTATCTCCCTGGTCATCATTTTTCCTAGGCAACACATGGTACTTGACTCAGCAGAGTCAACGACATCCTGACCATAAGCCCCAGTAAGAGCTTCACCCGCTCGATAATCTTTTGCTAGCTAACTCACCAGTTTGGTGTCTTCATGCTTGTTGAGGGGAAAAAACAGCATGTGCAGCAAGTATACTGCCTACTGCTAGGACAGTAACATCCATGCAGGCTTCATCTTTTAACTAGGAGATTCCCTTTAGAAGCCAAAGAGTTGGAAAATGACTACTCTTGCAATTCATCCCTTTCATTTTGTTATTATTTTTTAATTAAAACTGTAGTCTGAGATCCAGTTCTTTTTCAAATGGAGTATTATTGTTTCACTAGCATCACTAAAGTAACTCTCTGCAATTTCCTAAGTGGAACAAAGTGATCTTCTGTTTTCCTTCAGCCATTTCTGCAACCTCTGTTAAAGAACTCATTACAGAAACACTTCCGAATGAATGACAGCACCTAATGATGTTCTCCATATAGCAGCAATACACAAGTGGGACTATTTAATCTAATTTTTCTGCAATGGCAGAATACCCCTGCCACAAAGTTATGCTAACTCAGGCTACTCTCTTCTTCCCTAGTTATTACAATGACACTTAAAACGTACATCTTAAATAGAGCCAGCAATTATCTGAGGTTTACTTAACAACGACTACATGATAGTTATGCTGCACAGCAAAGATTTTGCATCCTTTACATTGCAGAATAGTCTCTACCTCACAGGACAGTAATTGAGTTGGGAAAAGGGCCTTGTGTACCTCATGAAAGTACAGGCGGATAAAAACAGTCAAGCTGGGTATTAAAATAACCCTGATCTAATAAAGCTTTTTTGGATTTTCTCATTTTACTTTTTTTTTTTTTTTGCAGCTAAAAACTGAAATTNNTTTTGAAAATTAAAAGAAGTTATTCCTTTGCCTCAGACCCCTGAAATTTAGAGAAAAATGACAACAAATGATGTAAGTTTAAAAATAAGTCCTTTGGAAGCAGTTGGTATTTTAAACCAGCCACAGCCACCCTTCATTGTCTGTAAGACCTATGCAAAGATCATTTGATCTAGAGAACAGTTGATGAGGAAGGAATGCAGCAGTGCAACCAAGTACAAGAGCTCTGCTGTATCCAAATGTACCCTGGCACAGCGACTACCATAAGACTGTAACCTAGACTGACTACCATAATCTATACCATCTCAATTTCCATACAAATAACCAAGACTCTGCCCACTTTGAGAGTTATCCAACCTAAGTCTCCCTGCACTCACTGTTTTGTTTTGTTTCCAAACTATCATTTAAGCACAGTTTTGACATGACATTATAACACACCTCAAGCACAATCACCAGCACAGGAATGAGCAGAGAGGACTGGAAGAAAGCACATCCTTCATATCTTCAGTGTCATAGCCAGCACCCGTGGGCTGGTGCTTCACTGATCCAGCAAAACAGCACTAGGAAAGTTCCCCAAAACAAAAACAGAATCAGCAAACTCCACATTGCATTCATATCTAGGTGGTGGCACTGTCTTCGAACAAAGAGCTGGAGCATTATTACACACTACATTCATAAAGCTTTCTTGTACATTCCTAAAGCTTCAGTTAACAAGAAGAGGCTGAGTTGCTCAAGTCACCCCTCAGCAATGCTGCCACTCTAATGGGTTAGATGTGTTCCAAATACACAATGTGTAATTCTCAATGATCAAAATAGTTATTAAACTGGCTTATGAAGAAAGCAACTTTGAGAAAATGCAGCCTTGGTTTAGTGTTAAAAACAGGTCTGCATGAATACAGAATTCTTCACAGAAAACAGCATGTTACCAGAAAGGAGGCAAACAGCTGACACACGGTAAGGAATCATACCCTACTTCCCCTGCCTGGATTGTGTCTCGCAGCTGGAAAGCAGTCTTGTGCAATAAAGATAATTGCCCACCAGCAAAGGAGGAAGACATAGACAGGCAGCCCCCACTAGCCCTAAACAAATAACTGCTGAGTTCCCCTTCTCTCACCATGCAAAACCAGAATGAATTTGCCAAAACCGTGAGTTTAAAGAAAGTGACAGAAAAGGAGAGAGAAAAGGACTGGACAGAAAGCCACAGACATTTTAATGCATTAACCTTTGAAAATTCAAGCTGCTTTTGTTTTTAAGAAGCCCAGAGCTCTGAACACAGGTTATTAGAAGTAAAGCAGTGCCAGATCAAGCAGAGGCGCACTTACTCCCCGGTAATTTCAGAGCCATTTTTTCTTCACACTATGAAATACACAGCCTGCTTCTACATGCTCACCTGTTAGACCACAACCTGCCCCAGGCTAATGCATGTGTCGCTTACAAACACACATACACAGTCCTGGACATCCAAAGGTCATCTTGGGACAACAGGGACAGAGGTAGCTGTGCAACAAGAGGCTGGAATGCTGCTAGAGGCTACAAGGGGTGAGTTCAGTGAAAGTCCTTCTAGAAGAGGACACTGGAATCCAAACATGACATTTAAGAGAAAAGAAATATCTCATAATAGTCATGTAGACTATTTTGAGTATTTGAGTAATTCCTCACTGCAACATGAGCATTGTCGCTACGTCACTGAGTTTGTTCTTAAAATTCAGCCTGATCCAATGAGGCAAAGGACATAACTACAGACAACGGGGAGGACGATAAACGCCTGGCCTCCCTTGAGGCCATTTTCACTCATGAAGCCTTGCCATTTCTTATGTTGTACGACCTTTCAGTTTTAAAGTGTTTTTTGTTTTTCCTACCCACATGCTCCTCATCACCATGGATCCTGAGCACTGTACAGTCACCAGAGCAGATATAGCTCCACCACTCTTAAAGCAGAGAAGCATAAATATCTTTATTTTGCTGTTTTCTAGAGTAATCTCCACTTTGTGTCTTTAATTGTGGCAGGGGAGCCCACCTAACTCGAGATCACCTCCAGAGACATTAAACACTGCCTTGATGACAACACAAACAACATATGTGCTTTCCAAAAATACTTCAGTGATGTTACTCTGAGCCCATATGGATCTTTAAATCTCTTTTCTGGAGATGCAGATCTTATCCCAGACATCAAAAATCTAACAGCTCCTATTCTGTACTAGCTCCTTCTACCTTTCTTTCCAAGAAGAGTTTGAAACTGAAATGAAATCCAATCATTTCTCTTCTACGTTATCTCTGCAGTACTTTGGAGCCCCTTTTAACTTTATTTAACGTAAAATACTGATAAAGTAGTACAATTTCTCCTGATTTACAGAGGGGTGTAACAACTGAAGAACACCAGACTAAGAGATACCCTCAGCTCCTCTGGAATTAAACAAAGCAGGCTGTTGGAGATACAAAAGCATGAGATGGAAGCACTCCTTCTAAAATGCTTCCTTAAGGGTGATCCCAGTAGGATCAGTCTCCCGGTACTCATTGTCTCTCTGATACGATATTCCTTTCTTGTTTTTATTTAAGTAAAAATGGAGCTTCAATTAAAAACAAACAAAACCACCCACGCCTCCAGAGATTTCATTTCCCTTGCAAAGCCCTCTTTAAACTTGCCTGTGATCTCACAGCAAGTTTATTTCAGTGCAAACCCGGAGTGAAGCACTTGTGATGATGTAAGGGGTATTTATTTCTGAATAGCTTCCAGTACTGTTCTGCATTGAAAACAACTCATATAAACAAGAGGGAAGTACCACATTGTTTTGCTACAATCCGTGAGCTGGATTCTCCTTTCAGATAAACAGACACACATTTAGAAGGCAGTGGAGCTGAACCCACTTACACTGCTTGATACTCAGTTCTTATACAGACCTTAACCATTTGCAATTTAAAATGTAAGCTTCAAAGTGGTGCTCAGGAGGAAACATGATCCAGTGTTAAAGCCTGATTTGCCAAGGCGGTCACATTCCTCACTAACAAGCCTTTGAAAGACATGCTGAGGACTCCCAGATGATGTCACTGATGCAAACTGACATTTATAAATTATGTCAAACCTTTTCCTGAAGCATAAACATTGTAGCGTAGAGAATCAAGGAACTCAGGTCATTGGGAGCTTGAACTTACTGATTTTTAAGCACCAAGGGTTGCAGACACCACCGAACAGAAATATTTGCAACAAAGAAATTATGCGGGGAAACACGGAAAGCTGAGCAACCAGAGCCACCAAATTACCGTGTACAAGACAAACCTGGGGAAGCAGTACTCAGGGGGCTGTAGCAAGTACAAGGTGATACAACACAGCTCCAGCATCCTGACGGTGAAGGCGAGACACTGGGCTGCCATTTGCTGCGGTCTAAGCATACGTAGGTGGGTCCCACAGGCTGGCTGCAGAGGAATCTGCACCTGTAACTGACCCAGCTGACTGCAACCAGGAACAATTTTTTCACCCTGAATATTTTGGAAAGAAAGAAACCGTAAGCAACCCTGGTCACTGTTCTGCACTCGAGAAGGCTTTCGAACAAAACATAAATATAAGCAGAGCAGAGTTCCTTTATTTTGGGCTACCCTAACAAACAATTTGTTTTTGGCACATCTTTCGTAGGGAGGAGAAAATTATGATACATCAACAGAACCTGCAAAACCAAGAAACATTCCTTGTTTACTGTGATAAGAAACGGGATTAATCTGTTCTAACTCAGTGTCACAAGGCAAAATTCATAATTCATAAATTCTCATCAAAAATCATCATCCCATAATGGCTGTGAGCTTACAGATGACAAGCCTTATTGCTCAAAACCCTCCTGAAATGAGACAAAGTTGACATTAAGATCCAAATCTGTCCTGTTTTGCATGCACTACTTTATACATTAAATAACTAGATTGGCTGGCAGTATTCTCCCAAGAATTGGTCTTTGCTCTTCACAGAATGTTGCACCTTCCTGTTTTGTATAAACACCATGTAATTTTTATTTACTTCTGTTCTCATAGATGCTCTGTTCTTGGTTAGAGTCAATTATGTGATACACACTCAAATCTTTCCTGCTAGGTCGATCAATATTTTATTTACAAGTTAACTGCCTTATTTACATTGTGGCAGAAGCAAGATGTTTGCTGAAACACTGGTGCATAAATAAGAAGCCTGAATAAGAAATTTTATTTAAGAACACTGTCTGTCCCACATAGAGCTCAACCGGTACCTTGAGCAAACAAAATCACAGGGCTAGCATTACTTCATGTTTTAACATCTGCTTTAGGGGCCTCGCAGACAGCAGCCTGCATCAGGCGTACTGAAAGCTTGCTACTCTAATTACAGCTCAAGGATCAGCATGCAGAGAGAGCTACGCTGGCATTTTTGCTATATATGCAGGGAACAGTTTCCCTGTCTTGGGAGTCTCTTGAGCTCACGGATCTTCTGCCCTGTATCCAGACAGCACAGGTACTTCTTGAAAAATTGTAAGGTTTTTTTGGGAAATTCTGCTTTTGAAAGGTGTTATTAATGGGAACAGGGAGGTCAAGATAGAAAAGGAGAGGGAGAAAATAAAGGGAAGAAGAAAGGGTGAAAAAAATCTATTTCCCAGAAGAGTGGGTGCAGGTAGCTCAGCTGATGGCACGCTCTCTTTCACAAGGTAGCAGGATAACCCCTGTGAATTATGTTCTATGACAGCACATCACTTTGCTTTCTACACCCTACACAATTACCTTTCTTCTCTTGGCCTTCCTGAAGACTTTTGGCTTGAAACTCTACACAGAGCTTGAGAAACCTTTGCCATAAAAGCTCTTCTCAGAACTGGTACCTTCTGGTTTCAATTCAAAACCATCTCATTGGAAAATTCCCAGACAGTTGTAATTCTACCACCTAATGGTCCTGAGCAGACACAATGTAGACATTACTGACCTCAGTTCTGTGAGATTAAAGAGTCCTTTTACTGACTGTTTTCTTCTTCCTGTAAAGGTCCTTCGACTGCAGTCAGGTCACCTCCCAATCTTCTTTTTGATAAGCTGAACAGGTGGAGTTCTATAAAATCTCTCACTCAACAGGCATGTTCTCCAAGCCTCAGTCCATTTTTATGGTTGTTTCCTGCATATGTACCAATTTTTGTATAATATATTTAACATGTAAATATATACAATAAAATATAAAATATTCATAAATAGTATTTTATATATTATAAATCATATTATATATTTAGCACCTAAATAAGAACTTCAGAGCCTTATCAGCAAAACTGAACAATGCCCATCTTCAGGTGATCCTGATTAACATAGAGCCTCACATTCCATGCAGCTCAGGTTAAGCCTTCCCACACGTATGCGACAGCAATGCATGACTCGCCCTATAAATAAATCTATTTTCACCTTCCAGCATCGACGGTTTTCATTGTATCACCTGATCACTGTTTCGTTAGCCTGCACAGGAGCTCAGCGCTTTTTTTGACACAGCATTGACCACTGTGAATGCTTTACATTTTGGCAATCCACTCCCTCCAGATTTTAACTTCAGTTTGTGTTTTAAGTCAAGTTGTATTTATCTCAAATGCAGTGCCTTCGCATGTGTTTGGAGCAAATACTGAGATTTCCAGTTTAATTACATTATGCAACTGCCTAAGGAAAAGAGTAGATACAGAAATTTCACAGAATCATAGCATCACAGAATGGCTTGGGTTGGAAGAGAGCTTGAGGATCACCTAGTTCTAACCCCCCCGAACAGAAGCAGGACACAATAACATCACCCTGTCTTCATAATGTTCCGTGAATACCGTGCAAGATCCTGCGCAGCTTGTCTGTGGAAGCGCTAACCTCATTACACGTTTTCATGGTTAGGGTGCCAAAAGCTTTTAGGCAATGTTGAATGATCCCTGTACCAAGCAGCAAAGCAAGCACTGCTCAGTAGAACGCATATTTTTCAAGAAGCGTAAACCTGACTGACAACAGGGAGAGATTAGGACTTGGAAGGGAAGGCTGCAGGACTCTGCAGATGGTGCATGGAATATTAGCAAGAGTACAGGGACTGCTTGGGTAAACAGCCTGCACAGAGGTCACACGAAAAGGGAGGACACGGACCCAGACTTGCCCCATCTAACCCGTGGTGCTCAGTGAAAGCACTTCAACAAGAAACAATACAGAGAAAAAGGTGTGCTGAATCAGCTGTGTAAAGGTCAGAGATCTGAACTGCTTTTCATGTGCTGTTACTCTCTGTCAACAGAAATAGAAAATGAGCACTGTGGAAGCACTCCTTAGCTAAATCACTCCCCGTCAAGTATGAAGCAATGGATGGGATAAGCCTCGGCATGCTGCCCCAACCTCCACAGACACCCCAGTAAGAGATAACACACTGCTACACTCTGGCTACATCTACCTCAAATTTACTGCACAAGCACAGTGTCTTGAGCAACAGAGTCTATAAAGCCCAAAAGCATCATCCTTAGAGCTCAAGGGAAAAAGAAAGGATCAAGATATTCATGGGAAGATTTACATTCTCAGACTAACCTCTCTGTGTGATGGAGGTTCAACATATTTTTCTTGCATAGCTCCAGAGCTGAGTCTGAATGAGGGATTCTATTAAGCCAACCCTTTCTCATTTTCTGCACTGCTGAATTAAGTGGCTGTGAACACTTAAGCACAAATGGTAAGTTCCTCTTCAGGACTTACTCCCTTAAAGGCTGTATCTTCCAATGAAGAGAGCTTCTCTTTGGCCTCTACTACCACAAGGGTTTGCATCTTTTTCGGTCATTCACTGGGTAAGGTGCCCTGTACTGATTAAATGGGTTGCAAATGGACATCGCTGTTCATGCCTTGTCTTTAAGTGTGGAGACAAATGCAGGCCACAGCATCCGCAGTGAAGTGACCTTTAAAACCATCTTATGCTGCAGTGGAAATGGGCACGATGCCCCAGGACAGAGCTGAGAACCGTCTAGGTCAACCTCTAAAAGATAACTGTGCCAGACAGAAAACAGGGGGAAAATGAATGTAGGGATAAACAGCTAATCTGTCAGGAGATCTGAGGTGGGTTCCTCCATCACAATGCAAAAAAAAAAAAAAAAAAAAAGGGAAATATTTTAAGTGGCCTTTAAGTGCCTGAGAGTATTTCAAACTTCCTGGCAAACTGAAAAATGTGTCTGCATTATGTTCTTGGTTCTCAAGCTTTTTTATATATGAGATCTTGCAATTAAAGTTAATGTGCGTTTCAACTAAAAAAAAAAAAAAAAAAAATTTT
>VXAV01000932.1:248126-258408 GCA_013399715.1 Alectura lathami
TTTTTGTCGCGATCGGGACTCTCGAGGAAAGGTCCCTCGACACGGGGCTCCGCTCCCCAGCTGATCCGCTCGAGGTCTTGAAGGAACAGAGTGGTTTTTGGTGTTTCAAGGTAAATGGTGAATTACAGTCCAAAAAGCAGTTAGGGTTGTGCTATAAGATGCCAGCTGGTTTTCAGTACTTTTTTAACTCTGAAAAACCTCTTGGCTACTCAGTGAACAAGAGTTCATGATGTACTGCCCCACCAGGTCTGGCACTCACTGGATCCCTCCTCAGTTCAAGTGCTGATTTCTGAAGACAGCAGATGCCAGAAGCTGGGATTTCAAAGTCGTTTCAGCCAGGACAGGTCAAACACATTTAGTCTGGTAGTTAACAGAAGCTCACTCTCCTGAGCTCATTCATTAAACTGAATTTCAGAAGCACTGTTTATCATTTCCACTGAAGCAACTAGACATGGATTAAGTTACTAAAAATAATAATAAAAAGCCTTATTTTTCCAGTATAAAAATGTGTTGTGTTTTTTTTTACTAAAAATGTAATAAACTATAACACATTTTATTGCCCATGACCATATTTTTCAAATCAAATAAGAATATTAGGTTTTTACTGAAAATTAATTCTGTCCTGATCAACTTTGCTTTTGAAGAGGTTCTGGTTTTGATACAGAACTAATTTTTTTTACCTAAAACCTACTCACCAGCACTCAGTACTACCACATGTCTATCCTTTTGCATCAAAGAAACTGATAATTATATTTGTAAATGACAAGGAAGTGTTAAAAAATATTCACCATTTCCTGAGGAAAAAGTGTAAAATTTCTTTAGAGAAGAAAGTATAATTGCCAGGCATTGATAAATGGTGTAAAGAACACTACTGATGATTTATACCAGTAGAACTTGCTGCTAAATAAACTCTGACCTTGATACTCAAGAGACCTACTTAGAACATCCTGCAAGACAATGATATATTTCTCCCCAATAACCTTTGTGAGCAGACTGCCTCTTCAGCTCCTTGAAACAAGCTACTTCCAATTAAAGAGGAGAGGTGGAACTGTTTCATACATCTGTTTTAGTGACAGGATATGCAGGGGTTATGATGTCATCTTGCCAAGAATACTGGGCAGGAAAAACTGGGTATAAGCGTTCTTCAAAGCTCAAATATGTATTGTTGCAACACCGCAGAAAATTTGCTCTTCTTTATGAAAAAAAAAAAAAAAAAGCTGAGCTGTCAGGAGGGAGAAGGAGAGAAAATTATGTAGAAATGATGTAGCTTAGAGCTGAAAGGAGGTAGGTGTGTTCACAGACCTGCCCAGTGCTCACTGTGCAGAAATAGGCAAGTTATTTTCCCTTCCTGCAGTTCATTTAGGTCTTATCTTCATGGAATCATACAAGCATAGAATCATAGAATGGCCTGGGTTGGAAGGGACCTCAGAGACCATCTAGTTCCAACCTCCCTGCCGTGGACAGGGCTGCCAGCCACTAGCTCACTAGGTCAAACTGCCCAGGAACCCATCCAGCCTGGCCTTGAACACAGCCAGGGATGGGGCAGCCACAGCTGCTCTGGGCAGCCTGTGCCAGCGCCTCACCACTCTCTCAGGGAAGAATTTCTTCCTGATGGCCAACCTAAACCTCCCCTCTTTCAGTTTTAGCCCATTCCCCCTTGTCCTACCATCATCCACCTGTGTAAAAAGTCGGTCCTCCTCCTGCCTGTGAGCTCCTTGCAAGTATTGGAAGGCCGCAATGAGGTCTCCCCGGAGCCTTCTCTTTTCCAAGCTGAACAGTCCCAACTCCCTCAGCCTTTCCTCACAGGAGAGGTGCTCCAGCCCTCTGATCATTTTGGTGGCCCTCCTCTGGACCTGCTCCAACAGCTCCACATCCCCTCTGTGCTGGGGGCCCCAGGCCTGGACACAGCACTCCAGGTGAGGCCTCACAAGGGCAGAGTAGAGGGGGACGATCACCTCCCTCTCCCTGCTGGCCACCCCTCTCTTGATGCAGCCCAGGATGCCATTGGCCTTCCTGGCTGCCAGAGCGCACTGCTGGCTCATGGCCAGCTTTTCGTCAATCACAACACCCAAGACCTTCTCCGCAGGGCTGCTCTCAAGGAGTTCTCCCAGTCTGTACACACACCTGGGATTGCCCCGACCCAAGTGCAACACCTTGCCCTTGGCCTCGTTGAACCTCACCAGGTTCTCGTGGGCCCACTTTTCCAGCCTGTCCAGGTCCCTCTGGATGGCATCCCTTCCTTCAGGGGTATCAGCTGCACCACTCAATACAAAGACCATCCCAGAATATTTTGTACAGACCTTCAATACAAAACACCAAAAGCCACAAAATTAGCAACCTGCCTAAAGAACAGAGCAAGAAGGTTCATGGTTGCACCTACGTCCACAGTCACTTTTCTATCTCAACTGGAAAATTAGTCTATAAAAGTCTTATTACATATATTTAATGTCTTAATTAAGAAGCTACTAAGCATCCCAACCTTGACACAGGGTCTTCATCTTACAGTTTCAGGCATTTTAGGCTCAGGATTCAAAAGCAGCTGGGATGGACTTGTTCAGTGTTGAGCAGAAAGTCCTCACAGCAAGTGGAATACAGGTGCAAGTGTACTCGTGGAAAGGAGCAGACAAGAAAATGTGCCATGGCACAGATTGCTCAAGGAGGGAGGCAGGAACAAGAGGTGATAGCGATGGAATTGAATAGGTTGTAGGGGATGTTCCACAAAGGTAACATTAGAAAGACATTAGCATGCTTGAAAGCATAAGTGAAAAAACAGTGACTGATGCAGAGCAGCAGAGAAGGGATGCAGGAAACAGCATGGCTAGTGATGACAGGGAACAATCAGAGTCAAAGGACAAATTTTCAAGTTGATGTATGCTGAAAGGAAGTCTCAAAACATTTATTTTTTCCTGTGAGGGAAACTCTACTCTCCAATCACATCCAAAAGAAAAACAAGCCTGGTGAGGAGTCAGTTCTGAACGTCCTCAGGGTGGAAGGCAATTTTCATCTTTTCATTTTAAAAACCTGACTGGTATCCACCCATGCCTGTCAGGTAATCATGACTGAAATCAAACCAAAAATTAAAGAAAGAAAAATCCTTTGCATCATGGCATTGCCTTTATGAGTCATTGTTCCTTGCAAAGGGCGAGTTCTTGCCATACCCTCAGTGTACATCATTAGAATTTCTGCATGTGCCTAAGTTGCAGAGAGACTGAAACAGGAAAAAATCAGCTCCTTCTCAGATCTTCTGAGATACATTTTAAGAGATGAAGTTAACTGGAAACTTTTCTCCAGTTACCAAGCTATTTTGTTCTAAGATCAGTCCTGTTGTGCCATTAAAAACAAACAGCAATTTCAGTATTTGTGGTGGATCCCACTGTTACAGTATTTGTTCAAGTTAACTACGTGAAATTCTTTCTCCTGCAAGAATTCAGAGATGAACAGGGTCATTTAAAAACACTGATTACTTGTCTTACGAGTAGAAATGCTGTATGTGTAAAGAATAATGAGCAGTAAATAAAAATTTCTTCCTATCTCCACCCTTTGATAGAAAAAGTAACTTGGGGTGGTTGAATGCTGGACCCTTCTCCTCCACCTTAGAAGTGTTGTTCTTGCTAAAGAAAGACACTGCAGTGGGTTTCATTAGTAAATGAAGTTGGTAAATGCAAGTCCAAGCTGTTAGTTTCACTAGAAGAGGAATGGTCCCACTGACCGCTTTGCAGCTAAAGGCTGTTATTACAGACACTAATTGTTGCAGGCCGCTCTCTCCTGCCTTCCAGGTCTGCTGCTCCCTTTCTCAGAAGATTCAAATTAATTCCACTGATTTGTCGCTAACCCTTCTCAGAACAGACTTTTATACAGTGCTGGTCCTTTGAAAACTGACGTTGCAGGTTTCCACAGTGACTTTTAAATTTTAAAAGGAATCCCACACTTGAAAAGGAATACATATAATGCACAGAAAGTTAATATTTAATACAGGGGTTTGGGTAATTCTCTGTACACTTAAAGGGGTTGTGCTTTTTCTATTTCTCTTTAGCAGAGGCTTCATTTGTTACATGCTCCAAGTTTTCGCATTCATATGCATCAAATGGATGTTTCAAATCTAGAACCAAGCCAAGACCAAAGACTTGTCTCTGGCTTTTAGCATTCCTGTTGAAACTCCGCATTCAGTTTAACATGCAAAGTTACAAGGTGCCCCTTTTTTCCAAAAGGGCATACATCATGTTTCTACTTTCATAATAACAATAGTCTCCACTTTACTACCTACAGTACCTATCATCTCATAAAATATTAGTAACATACATAATCTGGGCCTGATCCATTGAGGGTGGTTCTTCCCACTTTGGAACAGATGCAGTGAAATCAAAACAGAAAATGACCTACTTTTAAACTAAAAATGATATGCCAAATGTTTATGTGCAGCACAAACAGTTTAATATGAAAGTGAAGGAATATCAAACTGACTATTGGAAAAGTCATTGTGACATATGAAATGGTCTGTACAAAGAAGGAAAAAGTGAAAAATAAAAATTCTTATTGTCGCTAAAGCAAAATCTTTATTACAGCCAGTTCTGGCGAAAAAATAGAAGCCTTCTCCAATGGAAATATCAATGTTTAAATGGTTTAAGAGGAAACCAAAAAACACACAAATGCCAGTTTCCCACGAGACAAGGATTCCCAAGACTCCCATCAGACAAACATAGGAATTTGTTGGGTCTGGGAGTCCAAGCGGGCTGCCTTACACTACAGTACTGGCAGAAATTAGCTGCTTCTGTTCTTTCTACAGTTGCTCAGGGTAGCAGGTCTCACTTGTTAAGGCAGCCTTCTCCCAGGAAAAGGGAGCAGGTGAGATCTGTCGTCCAGTACAGATTCCCAGCAACAGTGTGATTTCGTAGGTGAGAAATTTACTACATGAAAATCATCTGCTTAGGAAATTGTCAAGAGTATGCCTAATGAGTATGGGGCAGAGGTTGAAGATGCATATCCTTTAGAAGAAAACCAAAATGTTTCACCAGTTGTGTCAGCTTGGTACAGGGATCAAACCGTCACACACACACACAAATATTTCAGATTAAATACTAACAAAAGTATGATTTGCTCTCAACTTCAGCCTTACCGCCACCTCCAAATTGAAGGGATCTGTAGGCTAGAAACTGTGAGGCATTGACTACAACTGTATTTTTTCAAAAAGCTGCCACAAACCAGCATTAACCACATCCAGACCACTTGGTTCCACAGATGCCCAAGAACCTGCCATGTATTGCTCGTGCAGAATAAATATCTGCAGTGCATTCAGTTAAGGAGCAAGCATCCCAATGACAACTTTAATACATATATCTACAATACTCATCTCAGCTGCCCAGTTTAAGAAATGAGGATTAAGTCAAGGCTACATATATGCATACATATATAGAGGTAAAAGATGAGCATATCGGTGTCTAAAAGTGGAGCTAAATCTTTCAAGTAATGTCTGTGTCCTTACACAAAGAAAGCAAGTTTGCTAACCCAAACCCAGTAGGGTGCAGAAGTAAAAATGACTTCAGAAATTTGGTAAGATACAAAGAAATTTCTGCTTTTAATTAGAGTATCCTATCCAAAAGGACTGGCACAAAGCAGAGATCTTAGAGCCATTGAGATACCATGGAAAGATTTTAAAGGAGAGATTTTTATCATATCCTTCCACCGACATAACAGGAAGCATCCCAATATATAATCTATCATTTCACAATAGAAACGTAACATCTCTGAGGCAGTGAATATCACAGTATCTTTTGGTGGGGAGGATGCAACAAAGTGCTGGACCTCTTAAAGCATTAATTTAACACAACATAAAACTGATTATACTTACAACAACAAGGACCTACAGAGATGAAACAATGAGGCATGATGCATGGAATTACAGAGATTATATTAGCATTGACATTATTGGTGTAATACTGTAACACGTAATTCACAACATCATGCCCTAGTTTATTTCAACAGGGAAGGAGTCTAATAAAAGCAAATCAACTCTCACTGGACCTGAAAGTATTTTTCATTTCCCAAAGCAGTGCTTCAATCCTTCAAATCTTCTTTTTAAGGGAGGATCAAAACTGTTATTAGGAAAGCTGGCCAAAACAGCCCTGACAGCCTAGGAAATGTTAGAGGACTGAAGCTGGGAGGCAGGGATATTTAGTGGGTTTCTGCTTATTTTTTAAATTTGTTTTCAGCTTGAATCAAACACAAACTTCTTTTCCTCTCAGAAAATCAAGGCACACACCGATTCAAGTTCTGTGTGAGTGCCCAGGCTGGACTGAGGCTTTGCCCCAGCTGTATCAACTCCACAGAGGTCGGACACCATCTCTCAGAGCTGCCTGCTCTTCACTCAGGAAAATCTGAAGGCCTGCATGCAGAACTAAACAGCTCAAATGAAGCAAGTTCTCTTTTTCTTACCCATTTACTTCCAGCCCAAGCCATAAAATGTAGAGAAGGCAGCATGGCTGTCAATGACAAGAGATAACATTTGTCTGCAGTCTCAGAGGGCTTTGAAGTGGCTGTGTAGAAAAAGGTCAGCCCCTACTGATGCTGGTTTTACATCCCCACTAATGAGGCCATACATGCACATTTGGTATTTTTTTGTCCTAGGAGGACGGCAGTCTCGTGGAGACTAGTTTTCGCTGCAGCTGGAGCTTTATGGTCTTTGAGAGTGCTCAACAGGACAGATGCCTTCCTCTTTCCTTCTGGGAAGGACATGGTCACAGGAGCAGTGACATGGAAGATATGTAACTATGGAAACACAGCTTTTCGGTAGTCTCTGTAGCAGGAGACAGAAGACGTTCAGCGAGGAGCACAATAACCTGCTCATGAGCAAAGCTACATTCGGAGAGCAGGCGGAGTACAGCACCCACAGCTGCCATGCTCCTCTAGAGAGCCAACACCGGGGCAATGCAGCACAACACAGTGCATCTGCTCTCCTTGCTCGACTGAAGGCCAGAAAGCTTCATCCAAGCATCTTGGCGATAACAGGAAAGGTATTTTCCAATCCATGCCAAAAAACCTTGGTGATGAGTCAGGGAACACAAGGGACAGCCACAAGAATCCTACATTCGCGTATATATAAAGTGAGCTAGTAACCATCCATCCTTCTTTCCAAAGAGGGCTACACAGATGATTCAGCAACACTGAGCTCAGTGGTAAGTTTCTGGCCCTCAGGCTCTTCAGGCACAGATATTCTGTACCTCACTGCTTTCATAAACAGGATGCATTCTGGGATTGCATCCCTGTCCATCGACGCCAGGTCATGGGTGCCATTGAGCAAGCACCCATAGGACTGTCAGCAGAAGTTCCTTACGCATGGTTCTGCTCCTGCATCACGCCAGAACAGTATCAATACTGAATGAGGTAATGAAGTTTATTGGGAAGAACCAAATTTATGACCACTGTTCTCCTTAGGGGACAAGCTCTAAATTCAAACAGTTACCCCTAAGGCAGGACTAAGAATTACAATAATCCTCATGTTAAAAGAGAAAAGTCACATTTTTCACAAAGCTGGTGGATGGGAAGAAATTGCTGCAGTGACTAGAACACTGATAGGAAAAAAAAAAAAGAAGAGAAAATAGCACAGTCTGGTAGGCTTCCTTTGTCAGCCATGTTCTCTTGTCTTTCCTGACTAAAAAGATTTTTTCTCATTACAGAATGAACAGAGAAGACTTTGTAATTATTCATTAGATACAAACATAGAATAAATTGATCTTTGCACATCTTATCACTTCAAACTTTAAATACACAGAGACATGTGGTTAAATCAATATTCTGAAAGGAGACAACACTCTCTAATAGCTGACTTTAATAATCATAATTTTGCAACCCACTGTGCTTTGAACACAGAAATGAATTAACCATGGCAAAGCCAAGTCCCCCCAGGAAGAAGGTCAACATTAGCATATCAGAGCCTTTTTTCAGCTGTGGAAACTGAGGCCAAGGGTTTACTGGCTGCATTTACAAATGGAGGAGGCATTTCAATACCATGATACCACTAGTTTTACACTTACAAGCCTAAACGTCTAATTCACTTCTGAAACAGCATTCAGAATATTAATTCATTTATTGTCCCAATTTGAAATCCCTAAAGATACAAGTAGTGATCCAGAAGGAAGGAACAGTTTCCTTTGCTATGTAGTACCACCAGAAATGCTTTGCTGTGTTTACCTTTAAATGCCTACCTGACTGCTGAGTCTGGGTTTGCACAAGCTCCTGATAACACTCCTTTTCCTCGCTGTCATTGACACTGCAGTAATGTGGGCTGATCCTCCCAGTATGCTGAGCCCAGCCACCCTGGCTTAGTGGTCAGGCATTAGCCCTCCTTGATATCCTAATGGTAATGTCTATATGACATGTTAGCACTTCTTGCTCCCTACAAATTTCATGAGAGAAACACGCCCTGAATGAACAGCAACTGAATTCCACAGCTCTGTGGGTGCAGAACAGGAACACATCAGAGATGTCTGTCCTCGCTGACTGAGCCTTCTTGGGGCAATCAAGAGGGGCATGGCTAGGTGAGGTGTCACATTGCTAAGCCCACAGCAGTCACTGGGAGGGAAGACTTGCTATCCACCTCCCTTGATTAAACGGCCAGTCCCCTCCTAGAGTCATGTGAAGTAGGCGTGCAGACTATAAACTGAGAATGAATTTATCTCCCTTTTCATTTTTTGTTACATCTCTACTTGAATTATGCATTCAGGTCTGGAACTGCACTCACAGAGGCTAATCTCCTATTGGTTTCTTTGCTAGGCAGCTCAGACCCTATCCGCAGTTTTAATAACTATCAGTGTGTGACATTTGTGGATTAGGACGTGAACAGATTTAATGATCATGACACTGGAGCAAGGAGATCCAAACAACAATCTCCAAGATGGAAACAGCATTACTGAACTGTTATGCTTCTTCAAAGCCAACAAAAAGAACAATAAAGGACACAAAAGGCTGAGAAGATGCTAGAACTGAGCAACTTTACTACACACCGCAATGGAAAAAATTCGACACCATTTTCCACAGAGAAACATCTCAGAATCATACAATCACAGAATGGCTTGGGTTGGAAGAACATCTCAGAGATCATCTAGTTCCAACCCCCCTGCCGTGGACAGGGCTGCCAGCCACTAGCTCACTCAATCAAACTGCCCAGGAACCTATCCAGCCTGGCCTTGGGAACAGCCAGGGATGGGGCAGCCACAGCTTCTCTGGGCAGCCTGTGCCAGCGCCTCACCACTCTCTCAGGGAAGAATTTCTTCCTGATGGCCAACCTAAACCTCCCCTCTTTCAGTTTTAGCCCATTCCCCCTTGTCCTACCATTATCCACCTGTGTAAAAAAGGTGACCTGGGAATGCCCCGACCCAAGGGCAACACCTTGCCCTTGGCCTTGTTGAACCTCATCAGGTTCTCGTGGGCCCACTTTTCCAGCCTGTCCAGGTCCCTCTGGATGGCATCCCTTCCTTCAGGGGTATCAACTGCACCACTCAGCTTGGTGTCATCAGCAACCTCCTGAGGGTGCACTCGATCCCACAGTCTAAATCGTCAATAAAGATGTTGAAGAGCACTGGTCCCAAGACAGACCCCTGGGGGACACTGCTCATGACCGGCCTCCACCTGGACGTACAGCCATTGACTACAACCCTTTGACTGCGACCATCCAGCCAGTTCTTTATCCAACGAACAGTCCACCCATCAAATCCATCTCTCTCCAGTTTAGAGATAAGGATATGGTGCGGGACCATGTCAAAGGCCTTGCACAAGTCCAGGTAGATGACATCCATCTCCCTTGCTTGATGTTCTTAAAGTGCTGCCAGCTCTGCTCCAATCCTTTGTCCCTAAGGACACTTTCCCAGGAGACGTCTTCCAACAACTCCTTCAACAGCCTGAAGTTTGCTTTCCTGAAGTTCAGGGTCCTGACCCCACTCCTTGCCAGGCCCACGCTCCTCAGGATCACAAACGCCACCTGCAGCCCAGGCTGCCTCCAGTCTTCACCTCTTCGACCATCTCCTCCACATTGGTGAGCACCAGGTCCAGCAGCACATCACCTCTGGTTGCTCTAATACCTGAACCAGAAAGTTATTGTTGATAGACTCCAGCAGCCTCCTGGATCGGCTGCAGCTTGCTGTGTCGTTGTCCCAGCAGATATCTGGGTGGTTGAAATCCCCCATGAGGATGAGAGCCTGTGCCTGCCACACCTCCTTCAGCTGAAGCAAGAAGGCCTCATCAACAGGCTCCCCTTGATCAGGGGGCCTGTAGTAGACCCCAACCACCAGCT
>VXAV01000932.1:265770-280053 GCA_013399715.1 Alectura lathami
TCAGAGGGCTGGAGCACCTCTCCTGTGAGGAAAGGTGGAGGGAGTTGGGACTGTTCAGCTTGGAAAAGAGAAGGCTCCAGGGAGACCTCGTTGCAGCCTTCCAATACTTGCAAGGAGCTTACAGGCAGGAGGGGGACCGACTTTTTACACGCGTGGATAATGGTGGGACAAGGGGGAATGGGCTAAAACTGAAAGAGGGGAGGTTTAGGTTGGCCATCAGGAAGAAATTCTTCCCTGAGAGAGTGGTGAGGCGCTGGCACAGGCTGCCCAGAGGAGCTGTGGCTGCCCCATCCCTGGCTGTGTTCAAGGCCAGGCTGGATGGGTTCCTGGGCAGTTTGATCTAGTGAGCTAGTGGCTGGCAGCCCTGTCCATGGCAGGGGGGTTGGAACTAGACGGTCTCTGAGGTCCCTTCCAACCCAAGCCATTCTAGGATTCCTTCATCTTCTCTCATGTTCTTCTTGTAGACTTGTAGACTTTGCTTCCCATCAAGCTTCATAACAAAATGAGAGTAACATACTGATTAATAATATTTTTCCATTATTATGTGTGAGTAATAATCAACCAATGAACCTATTCCAACAATAAAGGAAACTGCACCACTGTCAGGAGACCGATTGTCATTCAGATCTGTTCAAACAATTTAACACACCTGAAGAATTTTTTCTTTCCTTGGCACAGATCTGGCAGAGTAAATTAGCACTGTTATTGTGAAGCACACAGAATTTGTTTTGTTGAATTCACTGTGGAATTGTGAATACTGGAACTGAGACCTACCTACTGTAGAGAAGGACACAGCTCTGAAAGTCTATGTCCTCTTAGGGATTAGGGAATACGACTGTAAACATTTCCTTGCTATTTGCACATGGAAACCCAGCCCCGTATTTTTAAATGTCTTTGTCACACTTTATTCTTGCACTCTATGAATCAAAATTATCAGTCACAAACTCATCACTACATTGTTGTACAATTAACTAAGTTTTGATAATTTGGGTGATGGCTGCTATATTGTTTAGGTATTTCTACTAAAAGAAGTTATGTGAACATTTCATTGCCTGCTGAAAGTTTAATACCATTTACGCAGTTTTTGATGGCACATTAAATCATCCAGTGTTTAAATACGGCACTAAGATTGATTCAGCTTTGCAGTGGGAGTAGAACAACTGAATGCAGACAAGACTGTCACCAACAGCTGAAGAATGCATAAGTTAAGAAATAATGCTACAGAACTAAATATTGAAAGAATATGGAATTTTCCTATAAAACTGAGCTCTAGCAGAGTAAGCAACTTTCCAAACCAAGATATTGAATCATGCCTGAAGTGCTCTTTTTTTTTTTTTTTTTCTTTTCCCTTTTCGTGGCTGTACATTTTGAAATATCCTCTATTTTCTACAAACTGAGTTTCTTTGTTTTGACCACAGCCTAGGTAAGGCAAAAGTAACTTATAAAATATAAGTTCTGTGTTACCTGGCACATCCTGCAAGTCATGCCAATGCCTTTAGCTACCTTTATCATTTGGGTAGTTGGAGGAAGCAAAGACCAGGCACAACACGTATTCTCAACCACCAGCATGCATATGTGGCACTTCACAAAAAAGAAGCCCACTCAGTATAGAAAGAGCATCATTTGCACAGTCTCACCCTGCACACTGCCTAACCTGATCGGTGTCCAAGTAGGAATACTGAGTATCTCAGCACAAAGTTTTGCTTCAGCTCAGCAGGTGCTGAGATCACGCTGGTTCTGCTCAGCTCTGTGTTGGGTTCACCTGTCAAGGCTTTGGTAGTGGAGGGCAGTGCAGGTGTGGCCTCTGTGAGAAGAATCCAGAAGTTGTTCCTTGTTAGATAAGGGCCAGCTCCTGCTGGCTCCAAAAGGGACCCAGTGCTGGCCAGAGCTGAGCCATGAGCAACACTGGTTGTGCCTCTGTGAGTCCATATTTAAAGAAGGGTAAAAGTGCTGCACACAGCTGCTGGGAGAGAGGAGTGATAAAATCTAGAGAGAAGCAGCCCTGCAGGCACCAAGGTCAGTGCAAGAGGAGGGCAGGAGGTGCTCCAGGCGCGGAGCAGAAGCTCCCTGCAGCCCAGGAGAGGCCCACGGTGGAGCAGGCTGTCCCCCTGCAGCCCACGGGCACCACGCGGAGCAGATCTCCTCGTGCAGCCATGGAGGAGCCCACGGGGCAGCAGGGGGATGTGGCCTGAAGGAGGCTGCAGCCCATGGAACGCCTGCAGGAGCAGGCTTCAGGCCAGAGCTGAAGCCCGTGGGGAGGAGCACACAGGGAACAGGAGGCCTAAAAATGCCCTGTGCTGGAGCAGCTCCTGAAGGGTGGGCCCCATGGTATGGAGCCGTGCAGGAGCTGGGCTTGGAAGCCCACACAGGATCAGTTTGGGAAGGACGGCACCCATCGGAGCAACCCCACATGGAGCAGGGGCAGAGAGTGACCATGGAGGAGCAGCAGATGATGAAATGTCATGGACTGACAACCCCATTCCTCGTTCCCCTGCACAGCTTAGGAGGACGAAGTAGTTTGCTTTTAGTTTCTCATTGCTCTAATCTGTTATTAGCAACAGGCAGTAAATTAGATTAATGTCTGTTTTTGCCATGACAGTAATTGGTGAGTGATCTCTTTGTCCTTATCTCACCCTATGAGCCTTTTTTCACCATATTTTCTTCCCCTATTCTTTTGAGTAAGAACAGCGAAAAAGCAGTGTGGTAGAGCTTAGCTAGCTGCCAGTGTGAAACCATCACAAGATCCTACGGAAGTTGAGCAGAAATTGTTTGTCTTTCTCATGTTACATTAGCAGGCAAACCTTGGGTTACTTTCCATACTGCTAAATGGTACGTCCCAAGTCCAGTGAAGTGACTGCTCACACCAAATAGATCTGAGGGTTTTCCATCTCTCACACTGCCTTGCTGCTGGAAGATTTTGCTGCTGGAAGATTTTGCTGCCTTCCACCACCAGCGTGTGCCTCCCTCCGGCCTGGTTTGGCCTCCACGCAGCATCCCAAGCAGACAGAAGTCCAGCCCATCTAGACACCTCCAACTCACACTTGTCTGGTCTTTCCCTCCTGACCAAGTTAGGAGCTCAGTGCCCAGCTAGCTTCCTAGAACCACTTTTGCTTGCTCCTGGTACTCTCTACATACTGTAAAGAAAACCCAAGCCCTCACTCAGAATTAAGGATTTCCTTACACCGAATGGCCCTATGTGTTAAATATCACAATGTTTAATGCCGCCAAACATAACCATCCACTTGAGCAAGGGCCACACCCGGAGAGATGTTTAGATGCCAAATGGTTGCTTGTTTATCGAGTGTCTGAATATATTTAAAAAATACCCACCTTTAACTACAGGGGCTGTGTACCTAAGAAGTACTGATTTCAGCAGAGGTTCTGTACAGTAAAGCCTTTCCTCCTCTACTGGCACACTTTGTATTTCCCTCCTAGAAAGCTCAATTGAAAATGTCAGTCATCCCCCACTCCAGAAAAACTTAGACATTCTAAGTTTAGAGAATGCACTGAGAGAACCTATAGTTATTTATTCATTTTTATTTCTTTTATTTTTAATGCTTTGATATCTGAGAATCACTGCCTAAGTTTCCTGGCACAATAATTATAAATACTTAATGATAGCATATGGATGTAAAAATTCTATTTGAAGTTTTGATGAGTCTGCGATGAAACGTTCGTGCATTGTGTTTTTACTCATATGGGGGCTTCGACGTCAAAGTCATTTTCACAAGATAAAACTTCTGCATTTCTTCCCACTTCCCTCATTATTTATCAATCCCTTTCTCAGCTCAGAGTGCCATTTCCCAGTAGGAAAATCCCACCGTTAGTTTTAATGTGACATATACACTTAAAAACTAGAAGGAACTGAGGTAGATTCAGCCAGACAAAGGACATATTCTTGGCAAGACTGTGCACATATGGAAGCTTCTTGCAGACTAGTAACAGCAAGCAAATGACAAGCTGGAAGCTGCCTGTGCCACTGACAAGTGGAGGTTGTACAGTGCGAGATTGCAGTGTAGCCCACTATGCACTCAATTTCGTTGGGGGGAAAAAAAAAAAAAGAAAAAAGAAAAATAATTTCCAAGACCAAACTGCTGCTTAGCCCTCAACACATCACCACAAAGGTCTGTACTTCTGCTTCCTCCACTTTCTTTGCTAGTCTCTAGAGGCTGTGTGACAGGGTTGTTCAATACATGTCACACAAAACCCAAAACAAAGCACTCATGTTAGTTGCAGCCTCTGAAAATACAACTGTAAAGCTAGCAACAAGACAAGACTGCTTTCCATTTCTCAATTTTGAGATGAAGCAGCATGGGCTAAAACCCAGAACTGCAGCATATCACCTCTGTGCAGCTCCTGCAAAGAGCATGCGTTGATATCAAGATCAAAACTCATCCTAAAGGAGCACCCTGGACTAGAAAAATAGAGCAAAATAGTGCAAAAGTAACAGCTAAGCAATATGGAGCAAGTAACTTACAGAGTGAGAGGGAAAGCAATACAGAGAGTGTAAATTCCCACCCATTTGTCACAGAAATGCATCCGACAATTAGCACTACATTGTAAAACCTGTAATTCAAGGTTAATAGGGACACAGGTTTTAGCAATGAGCCCACTTGCACAGCTGAGAAGTAAGCCACCAAACACAAAGCAAGATCTTCGTTGGCAGATAGAGCACAGGAAGAAAGCAGCAGTCCTTGTGTTTTCAGAGAACTGATGGGAAAGAACAGCACGGTCACAACAGATAGACTGGTCTGCATGTACAGCTTAATCTGATCCAGAAAGGTGACTCCCCTATGAACAAGGAAATCCATTTACTGACTTGCACACATAGTCACCCAATCCATTTCAGCAGCATCCTCCTGAAACTATGCTGTCAAAGTTTTGCGATGAATTGAGAAGTTGCAGTGCAGCCCCGGTGTGCCTTTTCTTTCCCATACCACGCAAACACCAATTCATCAGGCTACGATGCAATCTTTGTAGATCATACAAACAAATGGTTTGGAGTAGGTAATCTGGAAGTATCAGGAAAACAGTCTTCTGAAGTAGCAGTATCAAAAGCATTGGCAGCAATGAACAGTAGTAAAATGAAATGTTGTCTTGAATAAGCACGATAATAACAGGGATTTCAGGGAAAGAAAAAAAAAGCCTCATTTTTATTTCAGCTCCTCAAACATCACAGCAGTAATTCTGAGGCAGAGACTAAAGTGTATCTATAACTAGCTTTATCTGTATTCCCACAGTTAGAGCTTCTATTACAATTGTCACCTAAGCTCAGAAGTACATATTTACATTTTACACAGTGCTTGTGATTTGTTTACAATGCTGGCATTTTCAATCCAAGTTCCATAAAATATGAAGACAGAAAGAGATAGTGTACAGCTAGCTACAGAAACTTTCCAGTAGTCCACATAAGCTCCATGAAATATCGGCTAAAGTTACCACAGTTCAATTGCTCAAAAATAAAATACGGAACAGCCTTATGAAATAACATCTCCTTCTGTTTATTCCCTGAGCAGATCCATCTCAACCTCACTTTTCAGGCTAACTCAGGAAAACAGATCTGTCATTTTTAAACTAAAATAATAAAAACAGTTTCTACTTTGAAATATTCGTTAGCGTTCGTTATATCCATATCTAGCAAGGTTGCAGCACTGCTATTTTTAGATTTTCATGATTCTGAATGTCAAGCTCAGAAAAAAAAAAAAAAAAANGCCATTCTTTAAAAATAAAATACAGAAATTCTGATGAGAATAGTGATAAAGCAGCCAAATCTGGCTAGGACTGAGTATTACTATGCAGAGTAGTGAAAGGAAAGATATATAAAAAGACCTTTAAAATCACACAGCCAGTTGCAAACCAGACTGTGACTGCTGAATTTCTTATGCGATGATTTCTGTCTGTCTTAGTCATGAAAACCACATGTGCAATCCTGTATGCATAAAAGGACGGAAAATCAGAGGCACTTTTCCTTACACAGAACTTGATTCATTGGACCTTTACATAATTCACAGCACTGAAAGTGCAGAGGATATCCAGAGAAGTGTCATTCATGACATTTTTCCATTGCCTCATTTTAAAAAAGGCTGTTAAAGGGGATGATGTAAATTACGTGAATATGCACGCTTATGTATGGACACAAACCTCTGCTATTTTTGAGGCACAAGTACCCTTTCACATTTCTTATTGCACAAAGAACACAAAAACACTACTGCTGAGTTTTCAAATCATCACCACTGCCAATAAGCTTTTTCCATTTGACCATTAATAAAATAAATAAATAAATAGTAATGGCGTACATGCTACTTTTATCCCTTTTAAAAATACCTTCTCCTCGAGGCATTACATTTTGATATATCCCAGTCGAATTAAGCAGAGACTGGCAACTACATATGGCAATCTGATTAATGGCATATAATATGATTTATGGTCTTCACATTAGTACATTGGGTCAGTTTGATTTTTTAATATATTCCTACAGATGCAAATGAGCACCACATTAAGTTCTGCCTGGGTCAAAAATTTCCCATTGAGATGGAAATAACTGAACATTTTCATTTAATAAGGATTGTGTAAGGGTTTGGGATTAGAATTTTTAAGGCAGCCCAAGTGCCATCTAACAGAATTTTCAGAAGAGCTGATACCAGCAAATACTAGACATTTTAAAGACACTAGTAGCCACTGAAGTGCTTATCTAGGCACCAGAAGCCTCCAGAAGATTCAGGCCTTTTCAGATTTGGTGGTTCTCTGGGGCTCTGTCAGTCTGCACCAAAGGCCACTGACACCAGTTTACTACAGATGAGGTTTTCATACAGGCCTCAGTATGTTTTCACATTTGCATTGAGCAACAGAGCCAACAAACAGGCAAGCCACAGAAAGATGCACATCATTCTTCACCAAGGCCAGCTATCAAAGATATGGGGGCAGAACTGCCATAGCTACAGTCTCTTTGTACTTCTTTCTTCCTACAGCAGGTAATAACAACACAAGAAGAAACTATTACAACCAACATCCCTCTCCATCTCTCAGTCACTTTCAACAACTGCTTATACTACACACGTGGAGGAACCTGTCTGGATTGAATGAAATATTTGGTTATAGAATCACAGAATCATAGAATCATTAAGGCTGGAGAAGACCTCTAAGATCATCTAGTCCAACCGTCAACCCAACACCACTATGCCCACTAAACCATGTCCCTGAGTGCCATGTCTACACGGTTCTTGAACACCTCCAGGGAAGGAGACTCCACCACCTCCCCGGGCAGCCTGTTCCAATGCCTGACCGCTCTCTCAGAGAAGATGTTTTTCCTAATATCCAATCTGAACCTCCCCTGGAGCAATGTGAGGCCATTTGTCTTTGTCCTATCACTGTCACCTGGGAGAAGACGCCGACCCCCACCTCACCACAGCCTCCTTTCAGGTGGTTGCAGAGAGCGATGAGGTCTCCCCCGAGCCTCCACACTGAACAGCCCCAGTTCCCCCAGACGCTCCCCATCAGCCTTGTGCTCCAGGCCCTTCACCAGCTTCGTTGCCCTTCTGTGGACACGCTCCAGGGCCTTGATGTCCTTCTTGTAGTGAGGGGCCCAAAGCTGAACACAGCACTCGAGGTGCGGCCTCACCAGTGCCCAGTACAGGGGCACGGTCACCTCCCTGTCCTGCTGGCTGCACTGTTTCTGATACAAGCCAGGATGCTGTTGGCCTTCTTGACCACCTGGGCACACTGCTGGCTCATGTTCAGCTGGCTGTCAGCTATCACTCCCAGGTCCTTTTCCTCCACACAGCTTTCTAGCCACTCTGCTCCAAACCTATAGCACTGCACAGGGTTGTTGTGACCACAGTGCAGGACCTGACGCTTGGTCTTGCTGAACCCCATGCCATTGGCCTCAGCCCATCGATCCATCCTGTCCAGATCCCTCTGCAGAGCCTTCCTTCCCTCAGGCAGATCAACACTTCCTCCCAACTTGGTGTCATCTGCCAATTGACTGAGGTTGCATGCAATATCTTCATCCAGATCATCAACGGCGATATTAAACAGGACCGGCCCTGGCAATGACCCTTGGGGAACTGGACACCAGCTGGATTCAGCTCCATTCACTACCAGTCTCTGGGCCCAGCCCAGCCAGTTTTTTATGCATTGAAGCGTACACCTGTCCAAGCCATGCTTCTCCAGGAGAATGCTGTGGGAGACAGTGTCAAAGGCTTTACTGACTGATATACCAGTGACTGTCTTGAATGATGATGATCAATTGATTAGAAGCCATAACTTGGTTGAATTTAACTTTTTTGGCCATGAGATCCTGTCTGGAATCTTTTGTTTTGTTTTGTGCTTCTGCAAAACTGAATTAGAAGAAGCTAGTTTTCCTGTATTTAAAATAGCTAAAATTGAAGTATTACTTTGGAGCTTTCCATTGGCCCTGATACTGCTCCTTTTCATGTCAAACGATGAACAGAACTAGGCCATTACTAAGAGCTTTGAAAATCCAGTTTGCTAATGACTACTTGAATCATCCGGCTTCTTTCTCATTACAACAGTTTCACAAACAATATAAATAATATGAGAAAGTAAGCTAAAAAGACAATATAAAGACAGCAGCAAAATATTTGTTGGAATTCTGAAAACTGACAACCAGACTCTACAACCAGACAGCAGAAGAAGACATTGGGATAACATGGAACTACAGCACTGCATTTATGTATTTTTGCAATAAATGTGCTTCGGTCAGGCGCAGATATTTCTATACCAAAGAGGCACAATGTTGCAATATCCTTGCATTATCCTTGCAAAAAGCTTTTTATTATATCTTTTTTCCTTACAGTTTTGGGTAGTGTTTGGACCTATCTGACAGTAAAGACAATTCAATTCATTAGCTTAATTATGAGGGATTGGAGTCAGGGATTAGTTTATTGCTTAAGTGTACACAGTAATTATTACTGATGATAAGAAGGATATTTAATCACGAAGAATCTCTTACTGCATTATTGTTGGTGGCACTGGCACAAGATTATCAAAATTGTGTCTTCAGGGTTCATCAGCATCACAGGCATACAGGAGTTTTTTTCATTTTGTCTCTTTCTATGCTTTTTACTTTCCTTTGTCTTGTGGACCAACACAGGAAAGAAGGGAATAGGCCTGTTTCTCTCATTTTGTTGGGAAAATTAGCAACCACTAAGACTCAAGCGAATCTTCAAAACACAGAACGTTTTGTTCCAGAACTTCAAACTCCAACAAGTCAGAAGAGTCAGCTCACAAAGATTCTTAATACTGAAATCAAAGCTTATTCAGGTTTATTCATTCTTCATTCATAAGCTAATGCAGAGTTTACGGTCTGAAGTAAAACCTTGCTAGGGAGTTTCACATTCTCCGCACAATTATGGTTGTTTACCAAGGACCAGGCTGCATTTGTTGTTTTTGCACCAACTCTGGATATTTCTGTATAGTTCTGCTACATTTTATCAGTTTGGTGTAGAACATGTAGGCAGGAGAGTCTCCAGACTAGGAATTCGCACTCTTAAATCAGTGGTATCTTCTCACCCTCCAAACCAGGACATGTGGCACTGAAGCAATCCTATTTCTGGCTCCTTGCTGCTGAAATGCCACTGCTCACCAAAAAAAAAAAAAAAAGCATCACTCTCTCCTTTGATTTGACTTTTCAAATTGTATCTAAACTTTTTCCCCAGTTTATTCCCTATCACTAATACAATTCTTTCCTATTCCTATTGGGCCTTTCTTCAATTCTTCCCATCAGAAAACCAAAATACCAGGTAGTCAAAGCAATAGTCTCTCTGCAACCCCTGTTTTTGGACCCAGTGGACATGTCCTGCTTAATTGAAGAATCAAGAGAAATGTCCTACCTACAGGGACAACTGAAAATTATTACAGCTGCAAAAAGCAACATCTGAAATGTGTCAGCAAGACAAAAAAGTTAGACAGTCATGAGGCTACGACGACGCTGGTGTTTTGCAGTGGGCATCCCCTCACCAATCTGAAGTTCAACTCCACTCAAAAAATCTTTCCATTCTCTGTCGTAACAAAAACTAGCAACCCAAAATAAGTCTTTCCATGCCACTGAACTTCTGGAATGTTTCCAATTTCAACAAAACCATTATGATATTGCCTGCATTTCTTCTAGAGCAATTATGTAATGTATGTCTATTTTAAAGGGCATGCCGGAACAAAGCTGGAATGTCCTTGTCTGATTTTAAGCAAAGTTGTTGGACTCTGCCCCTCTCTTTGTATAACAGATATATGAGCCTGTCATATCAAGTATCATTGTTTTTATAACTCTCACTCAAAAAGAAACACCTATCAACCCTGAAAGCAGTTATGTATGTTGATATTCCAATACAAAACTGAAAGCACATCATTGCTGTGTAATCATGAGGGAATAGAAACACAGAATTAAGTGTGAGGTTATTTGCTGTGTGTGTTCTCACAGCAGGTAATGCTGCAGCACACTGCTCTGTAATATATTGCAGGAATAGTTCAAAAACCAGAACGATGCTTTAACTCAGCTGTTCATCATAAACTCATTTGGCTGGTAATAAACTATTTGTCTGGAATGCATTACACCAAATGATGGTAGGCTACTTGATGGCAAAAGTATTATACAGCCTTTACAAATAGCTTTCTCCATGAATAAGTAAGAGGTTGCTTAAAAAAGAAAAGATTTCCAAATATGGAAAATAACTTGTAATCAAATAGTTTTTAATATTTATGAAACATTAAAAGATTAGCTTTCACTTGGATCTACCAAAAGACATTAATGCTAAGCTAAATCTTGCTTTAAGATTCTTTAACAGCTTCTAAAAATTCTGTTCTGTCCAGGCCATTTGTTAAACAACAAAAATCCTGTTTAATGCAAGTAACCGAGATATTTCATTTCTAAACTCTTTCCTTCAATTTGTTGCCATCAGCTAGTCTCTAGCTACCTCAAAATACAGCCTACCCTCCTGTTAGGAGAGAAGAAAAACTACAGACCATTGCATTCAGAAGCAGAAGATCTAAGAGAAAAGGCCTAAATATCGGTAGCCTTGGTCTCATTTTCCATTCCCTGAGGCTGAGCACAGGAGTGTATCAACTGTTTTTCACTGCAAATTCATCTTGTAACTTCTCAGGAGCCTATGAAACGACCTAGACCATGCCTCTGCCAGCCACAGGAGGCTGCTCTATTCTTCCCACAGAAAGCTGAAATGGAAACTGTCCAGCTATTGGACATGGGCTGCAGAGGCAGGAACTGCTGAGGGTGCTGCTGTTATCCTCGCTTAAGAAGATTTTTCCCTCCCGTGAGAGAGAAGAAAAACAAAACAAAACAAAACAAAACAAAAAACAACAAGATTTTGGAGGGCAGATTCTTTCTTTCTGTGTTTTATGGGAAACTAAGCAAGTCAGCAAAGCTCAAAAGGCAGCAGGAATCATACTTTTACAATTGTAGCACGGAATTATCTCTTGCAGTTTCTCACAAACTGATCCAAGCTTTGGAACCAGTATGCCTACACAGGGCTCCTTCTCATCTTGTGCTGAGGTACATTACAGAGCCACGGTTCTCTACATCTGTGTTTTCTACCACAGACTGCAATAATAAAAGAACAATTAATAGACAACAGCTGTCTGTGAGAAGATTAACACCAATCTATTAGTAGTCTAGGATTCAAGCAAGGCCAAGTAATCATAAGCACTTAGTTTTGATCAGGGTACGCATTTCCTTTTGTGAACTACACAGCTAGCCTGCAAGTTTTAAGAATGATTTTTTTGGGGCAGGCATGCACGCACACACACATGACACAGCAAGACAGCCCTACCAGATCTCCAACCCAAGCCACTCTATGATTCCATGATTCTGTGAGGCTGCATCCTATTATAAAACGTGGTTTGTTCCACAACGCATTAACAGCAATACTACATGACTTTGAAGTGCACATTATCCACAACCAGAAAACACGCTGTGCTGGAGATGAGGAAGCCAGAAGGGGTGGTAACTATCACCTTCCTCTGATCTTTTTTCATGTCACCACGCCTGGCCCCACCTCCTAACTACCAGGACAACCTCATGATGTCTGTCAGATCCTTAGCGGCTACTTTACAAAGTGTAGAGAATTCATCCAAATGACAGCAAAGTTGTACAAGTGCTTAATTACCCTCCCTGCCAAAACAAGATGTGCCTTACTCCTAGTTTCTTGCTAGTTTTTCTCAGCAGAAAAAAAAAAATACGAATTTTGAATTAGTGTTTTCTGCTATTGCTAAGTGTTCTCTCCTTCTGTCAGTGAATGAATAAAATGCATTCATGTAACTAGCAAAACAACTTACACAGGGATGACAGAGTCACCAAAAGAGCCAATACTGTAACCCGGAGCACAAGTCTTATGAGGAGCGGCTGGGGGAACTGGGGCTGTTCAGTCTGGAGAAGAGGAGGCCCAGGGGAGACCTCATCGCTCTCTACAACTGCCTGAAAGGAGGCTGCAGTGAGGTGGGGGTCGGCCTCTTCTCCCAGGTAACAGTGATAGGACAAGGAGTAATGGCCTCAAGCTGCACCGGGGGAGGTTCAGGTTGGATGTTAGGGAAAACTTCTCTGAGAGAGAGGTCAGGCATTGGAACAGGCTGCCCAGGGAGGTGGTGGAGTCTCCGTCCCTGGAGGTGTTCAAGAACCGTGTAGATGTGGCACTTAGGGACATGGTTTAGTGGGCATAGTGGTGTTGGGTTGACGGTTGGACTGGATGATCTTAGAGGCCTTTTCCAACCTTAATGATTCTATGGTTCTGTAATTCTGGCGCAGAACTGGGCACCTGTTCTGAGTATGCACTCAAAGAGATGAAGAAGGGGTAGAGAGGGCAAGATTTTTCCCAAAGGGGGTATGAAATTTCAAGCCACCGGACAGCCACTTCCAAATGGACAAGATTTCCCATGTCCTGGCAACTTGCACTTGGAAGTATGCTTAATTACCTTCACCTGCCAATACTTAGAAAGTGTAAATTATGTGCACAATGTGTGCAGTTTTCATATAAATGCACATAGTTTGCTATAAAAATGCTCTCTTTGTCCCTTGCTTAAGTATAAAGGCGATAGCATCATCCAATCAAAGGAAGAAGCAAGAGCAGTTCAAGGGGAGAATTATTTTTATTGTAAATTTCCAGAGGGAATTAACCAATTTTCTGCATTATGATAGAATCAGCATATTGTAGATTGAACCTGTAGATAATGTCAAAGCAGGAGAGGCGCTTTCAGATTTGTGTGTCTGTTGAATCTCAAACACAAACGGCTGCCTCACTTCTGTTTGCTCTGCGTTTTTTTCATCAGCGTGCACGTTGTTGGACCTTACTGTCGCTGCAATAAGCACTTCAGCCCAGCTGATGAGAGAAATGAAAATATCCCTTGAACCTTGTATGATTCAGTACTTGGCAGCGACTGCCCTCCCATCAATGTTTGGGTGAAAGATCAGGAAGGAGATGACATCATGGCCATATTCAAAGAATTTTTTGAGTATGGGTACATACCACACTCCTTAAAATAAAAATGCTATTATTGCTATCCTACAACCTAATCCTGAATATGATTACTTTATACAGAAAAAAAGTTGGCAGGGAATCCACAGGAAAATAAGGGTGAATACAGAATAGCTAGGAAAATCAGGAGAGCTCATAAAATTCAAATCCTACTTTCCTACATTCACTTAGCACATGTATTTTAATGTCTGCTGCAGTGTCCAGGAAAATGACATAGTACCTTCTGGATATATTTTATTGCAGCTGTTCGATTTAGTGGTAGATTTAATGAAATAAGCATTAAAGATGATATTTTACTCTTCTAGTTTGAATGGACTTTTAGAAGAGCAGGAGTGAGTGAACAGGAGAGAGGGTGGTACTGAGCTACTCCAGTAGCAAACAGTCACTTCAATCTAGTGGACAAATAACCTTAGTAACATTGCAGAGATGGGATGCATTCTCATTTCCTGACAGAGTTCCCCTATTTCTTACTGTTCTCCTTTGTTAGGAAGCAGATGCAGCAGGCCACTGCCACTTGTTGTCTTGTGGATAGCGAATAGGACACGTGCAGTTTTGTAGAACTGGAAATAGCATGTTGCATCTAACCCCCAAGAGGCTTAAAAATAAAAACCAAATAACCCCAAACTTACAGTTAACTACTGCATGGGCGATATAGCCACCTAAGGACCACTTTGACCTTCCAGCCTTAACTCTGGTATGAAACACGCTAGGACTACTTTCTCATTTAATCTTCATGTGGTCCACAAAAAAAAAAAAAAAAAAAAAAAAAAACCTTGAAAAATTTTTT
>VXAV01000932.1:287549-307399 GCA_013399715.1 Alectura lathami
GGCCAGAGGAAGAGAATTTCAGCTGTAGCTCTTTACAGCTCAGTTAGGTTAGCCCCCACCTCCAACAACACTTGATGATGTTATAAGGTTGAACCAGCTTGCCTAGATTTTCTCCAGGCCTTTCTCTTCCTCCCCCCAGCACATAACCTTCCTTTCTCACTTCAGCACAGAGCCTACAGGGGCTGGGGCATTACTGAGTGATAAAAGCACAGATCTATTCTGCAAGAGCATAATACCTGGCTGTACGGTCAGAAAGATCGAGTCTGTCCTCCAGGATGTAAAGTTTCAGCGCCGCTGAAGCTTGGTCTCAGGAAATAAACTGTGCAACTTGGCAGGGATTATCTCACCTAACTTCAGTCAGCTATCCAGTCTATGTCAGTTAAATAAGCCTCTCATTGGGAACCAGGAGAGGCAGCACCAAAAGGCAACTCCTTTCACCCACCTTAGATGTGTTTTTCTCTAGGAGAAATCTAAATCAGCCTACACAATTAGCTTAGATGAGATGCCCACCACTGGGAGAGATCAGTGTCCCTCTTGGTGACTGAAAATGGTCTCTGAGACTCCCACAGCATCAGCTGGGACCACATAGATTATTCTGCTTTCACCACAGAATAAAACCGATGGGCCTCTTCTCAGGGCAAAAAACTTGTCACCTCTACTACACCTCTTTTCAACCTGTTCTCCAACAGCTGTAGCACTAGATTGTATACAGATACCCTCTGAAGTGCTCTGAAGACAAATAGCCGCTGAAGTCTGAAATCAGCAGTATCACTTATTTTATGTTTTCCTGTGCTTTCGCGCACAGTAGAAGAGTCATCTCACCACAAACGTCGAGTTCAGTAACTCTTGTCCCATTCTCGTCACCAAGTTCACAGTACATCAGTATATCCTTGTCACACCTAGTGACATAATCTTACTTCCAGCCTAACTAAAACTTGCTGCACTTAGAAAATTAAGCTCTTTGCTAGTAGCCACAAGGCTGGGATGCATCCCTGCAAGGCAGAAGTGCGTGCTTCCAGCCATCCATGCACATTTCTCCTCTCACCCATTAAAACCAAGGGAAGAATCCTGGCAGAAGATCTCCTGAAAGATGAAGACACACTTCAGACATAACGTCTGTTATGAATAAATCCTTTAGAAAAGTTGTTGTAAAATGAACCTGACAACACAAGAGCAGGCTTTGCATATAAAGCCAGACGTGCATCGCTGACACACAGAAATATTATTCTTAAATCCTGCTTGGAGATTTTCACAGAACAAATCATTTCCCTTCACACTTGGAAAATGAGGTCAGAATCAGACACTGGTTTTGGTCTCTCCTTCTATTGTTTAACAGAGATAATCATAGCAATAAAGCGTTAACTTCTTTACAGAAGTATAAACTGACAGAATGTACACAGCTGAAGAGCAGGAAAAGTGAGTCAGGAAAACAGAAGCAATTGCACCAGTTTCAGCTGGGCCAAGAGTCCAATGCAATATTGAACAAGTTGTACCTCAGAATTCAAGCCTTGCCATAAACACCTTCCACTTAGGGCTGGGTACCTCAGAAACACTCCCCTCTACCAAGAAGTGTCTGAAATGAGAACAAATACAATATATCTGTAAAGCAATGTAAAATGCAGGAATATAAAACAGGTGTGTTGCTTAGTTCAGTTCAGAAAGCTCAGCTTACTGTCTTATGCTTTAGAGTGAAGAAGCATGCTTCAACCATGTGAGCCAACAGAGCTCCGAATTTCATAGCTCCATCAAGAAAAATCTCACTGAACCATGAAAACAATGAAAGTAGCACTCAAAAGAGAAAACTGATTTGCTAGAAACACCACTTTCAGACTAGGCCAGTCTCCTGTGTCCCTGGGGCATGTCCTAATCTACAAGCCTAGAGCCTCAATCATTTTAACTTCTCTTTGGTCAGTAGCATTTACACAAAGAATAGTAATTTTTATTTATTTATTTATTTTAATAGGACAGGCGGCTGAGAAACTCGCAATGCATAATCTTGTAAACAGATTTGCAAGGGGAAGGAGAAAGAAGAAAAAAAAATCTAGCCCTGGCTCTGAACCATGTAACCCAGAGCCCTAAGCCCTACCTCCAACAGGGAGGAGAAACATCCCAGCTCCTGAGCTATTGGACGTTCAGGCACCAAATAGAGCAGAATTTCCACCACAATTTGGGGCACAGTGACAAATCCCCAAGGTGAATTTTACCATTTTGAAAAGTCAATATTTGGAATTGAACAAACTTTGTCAATTCTTGCAGCAACAGCAACAAACAAACATTACAACAACAAAAAAAAAATTAAAAAATTAAACAAAATCATTAATAGCAGTTTGCAATTCTGCATTAAGTCTGGTATCTTCTCTTCTGAGCAGTTTCACTTATTCTGAAAGGGGTAAATTATACTGCCAGGGGCAAATGCTATATCTTCTTTCTCATTAAGTAACTCACCAGTCAAGTCAGAAAACACAGAACACACACCTATGAAAGGACTCCTCTGCACTTCTATGTCCTTAAGATAAACTAAAAGAGAAAACACAGTGTTTTCTATGCACCTATAGATCTGTACCTTCCCAGTGGAGCTGCCCAAGAGCCACAAGAAAGTTATGATGCTTGTGTATGCCCTTCAAAAAGCATTGTGAAGAACACGGCAGGGAGAACCACCAGAAATGATGAAGCAATTAAACATTTAGAATCTGCTGCTGAAATGAGTAAGGTGCCCTTACTGAGATTGGCAATAGGGCTTTTGGCCTCAACTGTCAGTGTCAGAAAGCCACAACTTCATCAAGAGTAAACTTGAAAGAAAAATTAAGCTTTTTTCGTCCTTCACTGACATAACAGAAGCTTCTCACCTGCCTGTTTCCATCTGCATTGGTACAGTTACAGGTGGTTTTCTTTCCTAACCATCCTCGTAAAGCACTTTTGCAGGATGATTTCTTTGGTATTGTCTGGCATTTGAATAGCACTTTTTCAGCTTCTTTTCATGTGTTCAGTCTATATTATTGGATTAGGTGAGCATCTTTATGGAGTGTTCTCTGAAGCTCCTTTTTCATCCCTGGCTTTCCTCAGCACTTATAGGCAGAAAGCGTAACAAGACAGAGGGTAAGGGAGCTACTGATTATAGCACTACCTCCACCAGTACCACCTCCATAAATAAGAGATGTTAACACAAGCTGCTCATAGAACAAAATTGACAGGATTGGTTCTACTGTGCCTAAGCATGCACGTGCATACCGGGGCCGTTGAGCAACTAGCATCTATCTCCAGATTTACCTTCGGAACTTTGGAAACTAATGAAAAATGCCAGGCAACAACCTAAAAAAGGACAAAGGAATCGGATCAAGACAGAATGAAGAAACTGAGACATCCAAAGAAGAGGTGTTATCTACCTGGTTCACTTGGGCCTTTTGTTCCTAGGTTCTTTTGAAGGAAGCTGAGTATGTGCTGCCATTAGTCACCTGAAAATACTCCTGAACTCTGAGGGAATATGGGCACCTTGAGAGAACAAGCAAGTCTGGAAACAACAGGCTTGTTATCGTGCTGAGTTTCATCCTCATTTTCTCTTCTCCAGGTTCATCAAGCTTCCCCTGGTGTTACAAGCCATTCAGAGTGCGTGTACCAGATGTACCTGAGGAGATTGTTTCACAAGATCCATCATCATATGACTTGTGATCATCACATCTTCTTGCATCACTCATAAGCAACTGATACTTTTTTTTTCTATGCTTATTAAAGACAATGTACATTTGGGTTAAATGCAGGCAAGTAGTTACTATTGTGCATGCTCTCCCAGACTTTCTTCACTGAACACTCTTCGACCTCATTCAAACAGTTTCTTTCTTCAGAGGCCTGCACAGGATTGTGGCATAACACGAACCAATACACAGAAAACTGGTATTATCACCATCACGCAGCTGAAGAGCTGAGGAAGCCAAACTGAGGTGGGAGGCACATTATAATTACAACCACCTAAACAGAAACTCTACGGATTTTTAATTTCTCTGCTCGGAGCACATGAGATCATGCAACTCTTTGTATACCCAAAGCGACTTTCACATCAACTGAACACTCAACACTATAATCCAGCTACTAGGCGCACTGAATTGATTTTTAAAAATCTGCTGGATAATACTACACTACAGTTTTCTATTTACTGGGCTGAATCCAAATGCACAAAAACATTTGCCACAATATCACTAAACCCAGCAGTGGTGCATCAGCTCACCTCTGCTCTGAATAAGGCCTACCACTGTATTTTCAGCAAGTAAATGCGAAGTCCAGTTTTCCACTCATCCACCGATACTAGACAAGGTTAATGCTTGCTCAGCAGGCAACTAACAGGTATGAAGGCTGTTTCTGTTTTAAGGGTCAGCCAGATCACCCAGAAACATTTGCTACACTTACCTTTTCACTCATAAAAATTCTCTCTGAGGCTATGTCAGTGTGTGAACCTACCAAGAGGTGGCACTGGAAGGACACCGTAAGGAAGAAGGCAGGCAAACTTCTGCCCCAGACAAGGGTGATGAGAATCAGCCTGCACATAAGGAAAATCCCAGGAAGTGCCCATGGTTGGTCTGTTTCAACGCGTAACTGAAGACCGCACTTCCACGCAGTTCTGCAGGCACACCACACTAAAACTAATCACACCAAAAAAACCACACGTACGTATACTAAAAGATTAAGGGTTCCTTTTTAACACAAAGAAAATCTAGTTTCAATCACATTGTTTTCACCAAATAAATAAATAAACAAACAAATTCAGGACTATTTTGCTATTTTTAAAACTCTGCTGATAATAAATTGAAAAGAAAAGAGCCAATAACAAGACATTTGAACTTAGTTTAAAGCTGTTTTTGAGCTCAGGACTCGGAACAAATGACAATTTCTAAGGTCACTGGTTTGCTTTTAGTGAGCTGAAGACTACTGTGTAGGGATCCACATCTCCTACAGAGAAAAATTAGCTACGCAATAGAGAATAAAGACTACGAACCACAGTGTTAGAAGAGTACCTGTAATATCACATATGGCAGGGCACTCATACTTGTAGCATGCACACATTATCAATACACAGTCTAAATTAAATTTTAGACATTATGCCGATGAAATATTTCAATGGTATCCCTAATAATATGGATCAAGGATCCTGAATCAACTGATTGGAAATTTGTATTCTATGGGAAGTTTCAGAGCCAAGTTTTTGTTGTTGTTGTTGTTGTTTTTTGTTTTGTTTTGTTTGTTTGTTTCTTTGTTTCTTTGTTTTTCTGGCTGGAAAAGAACAGTTCTCATTGCACCATTCCTCCTTTGATCTTCCTGAGATTCTCCAACAAAAGAAAGACCAACATTTTATGGTCAGGCTGTTTTTGTTTGCTTCCACTCATTCCAACAAAACAATTTACCACAACATATTTAAGTCCCAATCCTGAGAGAATTTATACACACACTTTAGCTCTTTGCAAATAAACAAGCTGCTGCAGTTAATGAATCTGCTCATAAGTAAATCCAAGTGTGTACATTTGCATGACTGGAGTCTAAAATCAAGTTACTCAGACAGTCTAGGCCATGTACAATCTAATCACATGTAATACCGTGTCTACGTATATAGTGTCTGGTGCATTTTGAATAGCTTATTTCAAGCAGCCTATTTCTGAATTAAGGTTGTGTGTGCTGACTTGTGTGCAGTGACCCAGTTGGCTTTTTCCCCAGGAATATTACAAAATGGAAATAAAAATACCCATTTTAACTGACATTTCAGGTAAGGCTGGTCACTCAGTTACATCACAAGCAAAAAGTTGTAATAACTTTTATAAATGTTCACTAAATTTTGAACAAAGACTTTATTAAGTGACTTCAGAGTTTTCCAATTCATCACAAGAAGTAATTCAATTACTACACAAGGAAATTCTTACTACTAGCACATCATAAGTGCAATGGCAAATCTTGTACTTGACTTAAATTCTGTCTAACCTGCACCTAAAATATACTGCAGTGTGTGCCAAGGTATGCCTAAATCTGTGTTATTGTCATTGGACAGTAACAGATTTGTTGCTGGATTAATTTGTTAATTTTGGTTGGTATTTTTTTTTGTTTGGATTCTTTTTTTTTTTTTTTTGGCTTTCGTTGGACCCCACAATGGAAAGAAAAAAATTAAAACCCANAAAGAAAAAAATTAAGACCCAGCACAAAAAGATAAAATGCTTCATAAGTATCTGTATGGCAAGCAGATAGAAATTCATTTCTTTTGCCTGCATGGAGACAACAAAAAAAAAGTCTGAGAAACAAGTTCAACTCACCAATTTGTTCCATCAAAATGTTATCTGAATCTGTCACATTTCAATTACCTACGTAATCAAATCACAAATGAAAATCACACAGCATTTAAAATGCCTCTGATGTTCCTAGTCAAAATATATTCTTTACAGAGAAGGCTAACTCACATTGTTGTGCTTCAAACTGATTACCACAAACTGTATCTATAATTAGATATAACTAATGTAATTTAAGGAAGAGAAAACTAATATTTGAAACTTAACACTAAGTAATCTTGTTACCTTCCAGTCAGTTACCACACAGAAAATGTGCCGTCTCGCTAATTTATTATTATTTGAAACAGACTCCTAATCAATTCTGAGGACATAACTAAATTTTTAAGGTACTATCTCCCAAATGTATTTCAAAGTAACAAATTTGCTGGGTTTTTGCGGAAGTAAAAAGCACACATCTCCTCCATTATTACTATAAAAGGATGAACCAGAAGAGGCAGACTAGGAACCTGTTACAGACAGCTGCCGTGTAACCAATCAACATTACAACGCTCTGAATAAAATAAAATAAAAATCTCTGTGAAGGTTCAAATGACAGGTGTTATGTATCCAAAGCAACATTTGGCATCATTACAGCTAGTACCTCTTTCTTAGGTACCCTCAACTAATTGGTGCAAGATGCAGGTGACAGGCCACAAATGTGCAGGCAATATTCCACGAGAACTACCTCCACCAAGGCTGCTGGACTCTGGAACGGGCTGCCCAGAGGAGCTGTGGCTGCCCCATCCCTGGCTGTGTTCAAGGCCAGGCTGGATGGGTTCCTGGGCAGTTTGATGTAGTGAGCTAGTGGCTGGCAGCCCTGTCCACGGCAGGGGGACTGGAACTAGGTGGTCTCTGAGGTCCCTTCCAACCCAAGCCATTCTAGGATTCTAGGATTCTCTTGCACTCAGATGATCATTGACGTGATTAGATCTTCACTCACAAAGAGCTTTTCCTTTCTAAAGCAGATATTATGAGTTCCACTGCCTCCACGCTAACCCCGTGTTACGGTCTCCTTCACCCAACTGTTGAAGATAACACTACTAGCGCAAGTCAGCTACAGAGATTCACACCACAACCTCCTTTGCTCCATTCATAATGGCTCCAGGAAGAGCACATGCCTTCTAGCCCCCTCAGCTGGAGCATCAGGCACAGGTGTTTCTCATCAACTACTCAAGAAGGAGGACAGAAAGAGGCGACCTTCTGATGGGACTACAGTAACAGCATCTAGGCCTTCTGAAATAATGAAGGAGAAGATTTCTTCTTCCTCTCAGCCATCCTACAAACTGCGCAGAATTTGGCCCTCCTCAGGCACGTAGTCTTCCCACAGCCGTGTCAGGAAAAGCGGCTGAACAAGGAATGGCTGTTCTCCTGTGAGCCGCAGCTGTTGCCGCAGTTCCCTGCTGCCTCTTCAGGGCTCCTGTCTGGTGACAGAACACAACTACCTTAAACTGCAGTTCTCTGAAGCAGCAGCGGGTGAAATTTCAGCAGAACATCAAGAGTGGTACAGTTAGTGCACCAAACGCTGCTTAAGCCTATGCCTTAGAGCATAGTTCAGTTTCAATCACTTAGAAGAGTCAAACTCATCCTTTGCACACATTAGCAACGCGGCTTTCATCTCACATATTGCTAGAGGATAGAGAGACACTGCTCCTTCTGACATGCTAGGAATTGTGATCATCTCTGTCTAGTTGCCCACAACCTGAGAAAGGAGAGGAAAGATCATCTATCACTTGGTACCAGGTCAAGAACAGCCTAACAGGGAGGCAGAAGCAGGCAGGCCTGTAGCGTAGCCTGCCCTGGAGAGTCCTAAGCAGGGCTAGAACTGCTAATACTGCTAGATTCAGAAGACTCAAAAAATACTGTAATGTGTTATCACAGAACAACAACAAAAAAATCTTATTGTGCCAGCACAGAAAAGGCCTGCTCTCTGAAACTCTGCTTTTCAAGCTCAGAACACTGCAAGCTGCAGTCACAACCTTCCAGACAACTTGCTGTGTTGTTACTCTCCCTGCTAGCCAGTGGGCCCAAAGTACTACGGCTTCCAAAGGTGGTTTGCGGGCTGAAGGCCTCGCATGAACAAAGGCAGGCACAACACGCATTTGAGCCTACTTTATTTACCTCAGTCTTCAAGCTCTGAAATACAAGCCCACTACACAGCAGCACTTCACGTTGAGCACAACTCATCCACCTGTAAGGAAATGGTCTGAGACCACCCACTTCTTCGAAGGCCAACAAATAGCATCTTCCAGCAAATAACTTGCCAGCATAACTAATCTTAAATGCTTGAGATCACACTGAAGTACCACAATGCCTGTTTTCATGACTGCTTACAATAGCAGCAGCATTCTGAGGAGTATGTTTGCAATCTTCGTTTTAGGGTAAATACTACATGCCAACTCCTCCTCCCACACAGAGAAATGGAAGAGGAAGCCTTGTGACAAAGATGACTGTCACACAAATAACTCTGAGCTCACGTTAAAAGCCGGTACTACAGCACCAGGAGAAACAGCTCTCTATTTCTATTCAGCGGTACTCATTCTAGGAAACTTAACAACTTGATTTCTAATTTCCTCCTTAACACCAAGAGCCCAAAGCCAACTGCTTTAAAGTGATCTCAGTTTGGCGCTGGGCAAACCATACAATTACAATTCTTACTCTTTCACCCATATAACCTGATCCAAAGTTCAGGATATGGTATTTTCTGGCAGAGCCTAGCATTCCCTTTTTACCTTGGAAGAGCAAACACTTGACTATCCAAAAATGAAAAAGTACAACACCTTTCTAACTAAGATCCAGAATCCATGAGGATGAAGGAATACTGTTAAGCATCTCAGTACAACAGGTAAAACCCCAGGTCCCTATGGCAGGACGTCATAGCTCATTGCTGTCAGGGTGAAGTAGCTACTAGGGAAGTGTAGCTGGTATCTTCAGTAAGCCAAGATTTTTTTGTTCAGCATCTGTCAATAGATCTCCTGGATAACTGAGTTCAGGTCCATGGACAACAAGGCAGGAATTATGAGAACCTGGTACTATACAGGTAGATGCACAAGCTTGTAAATGAACACAGAAAATCCCAGTTGTCTTCTGCCAGAGAAGAAACTCAACAATACACAGGCACAGTGCAACACTGACCACGTCCATATCGCTGAAGAGGTGACCACAGATACATGTGAGGGCCTACACTAACACATCCATACAACTCCAAGTTGACTCACACAACAAAGATGCTTGCTCATGCTCCGTATGCACACAGACACCAAGCTCTTTGAAGAATTTTACCTGTTTCAGCTGCTTTGTTTTGGGGGCAGTATCCCCTCCCCTAAAAATATCTCTCCTTCTACCACAGGAATAAGTTGGCATTACACACCAGAACATGGAATGTAACCAGAACACTGAGCAATGAGAAAACCAGGCAGGGGAGAGGAACAGACCTGTCCTCTGGGAGAATGAAAGTAAACTGGCATCAAGGGAAAAACTACTTTCTGTAAACTGAGACTCGTTATTGCTCCAGAATTTCACTTGGTGATGTTATCATTGAAATTTTTAGGAAATACAACTTGCCAGCCTTTAATGCATTTTTCCAACAGTGTGAATACATTAAAGTAACTGAAGGTCACCACACACACACAAAAAACAAAACAAAAAAACCACACCCCAAAACAGATATTGCAATTAGGGATTATGTGCAAAGAAGAAAAGACAGATGTGGAGAAATTAGTATTATGCTTTTATAGCTCCCATGTTAATACTCAGTGGTTGATGTTGAGTTTTAGTGGACACATCATTGGTTTGTTAATAGCAGCAGTCATAAAAGCCCTAATGAAGCCCCATGTGCACCCTGACCATGTGAAATAATCCTGTATTCACGTTTTAGCACCCTAGGGGGAAAAAAAAAATCTTTCCTGTATGCTCTAATTCTTAATTATTATTTTGTTGGGGGATTAGGTTCATATTTTGTTTGCCACTTCCTGTCACTAGCTTTCACTTCCACTATTCTGACATCCTGAACTGTTGAGAGCCAATGTGCAACAGCTCTCAGACTTGATTGTCAGAATACTGGAACAATTTCCTTGTGTTTATGTTCTTTACTCTGTGAGCATTTGCAATAAAAACTGCTTCCAAATTCAATGTTTGTGTTTAAGAGGCTGTAGTATTAGCTAGAGAGGCTCAGAGTGCAATCCCGGCGATACTACATACTACAAAACCACCACAAAAAAAAAATCCAGAGCTTTCTATAGCCAACTTCTTACTATGTAACTCAGGAACAGACATTTTTTTCTCTCACTCCCTCTCTGAGAGACAGTTCATTAAAAAAGCATCAGAAATTGCTTGCACTTTTTGTGATGGATTTTGTGCTCATGAGAAGTGACAGATAATGCTGGTAGCTGCTGTTCAGTCTTTGGGATGTTCGTCTGCCCAAGAAGCCATCCCAATTCCCAGTTCACCGGTCAGGTTTATAAATCGTGCAGCAGCAAGTTGTGTTAAATGGAAACACTACAGTGTTCACTGCCACGAAACACCATCTCTGAGCCTCTGACACCGGTGATTTAATAGGTTCTGCTCCATGTTGTTGCCACAGGGTTTTAAATAGGCTTACCTTACGAACTATCATCAAACGAGACACAGGGCACTAAATTGCCTGCTGTATGAAAACTGCCAGCATTCAAGGCACTTGTCATGATGCCATACAGTAGTGACTTGCCAACGTACAGCTGTTAAGGAAAATGCAATGCCTTCACCTCATTCCACTGGAAATGCTGGCAACTGTGCACAGCTATCTCTGCTGGCAATGCTAACTGCAGAAAGTAAAGATCTCAGCTGACTTTCTCAAGGCATTTCATAGAATCTGATGGCACAATGAAATTTTAGTCATCATAGACTAACACTGGAATTACCAGTATCAGAGTACAACTGTTTTTGTGCCCAAGTTCTTCCTTCTAACCCACTGCAGACCTAACAACCCAAATCTTCCTCCTCTGACCATTCTAACCGGTTTCAGAACATGCAACATGGCTGCATAAATTCCAAGAAGAGAATTGCATGCAGCCCATCTCAAGATCATCTTGCCAAAGCCTGAACTGATTTTTACCAGTGTTGGGAAAGTAAAGATTTGACTATTTTACACACACAAACATCCATTTCCAAGGAAGAAATAGCATGGAAAACAGAGTGCCTCATTTTAGTTTCACAGATTTCTATGACAGAATAGTTCAGAGTCAAGACAGCCTCAAGAAGCCTGGGGTCTGCCAAAAGAGATTTCAGCGCCCTGGGAAGAGGCTTTAAACTAGGATTAATGAGGGAACATTTGGGAACACTGAGGTTAAGCCAAGGGGTGGTACACAGCACTGTCTGAGTGTGGTAAGGCTAATGGGAGCATCTAGCCACTCCAGGGAGCGCTGCAGATTCAGGAGCACATCTGAAATTCTTGTATACTGATGAACACAGTACGTGGTCCTTTCCCAGAGCTGTATCATTGGTAATAGTGCACACACAGCTGGAGTGCTGGGGTGGAGGGCTATCAGGAGGGATAGGCAGGGCAGGTGAGGTGGAGGTGTTGAGATGTGCATACATGAGAGATCTGCATCTTGAAAAGTCTTGTCTGAAACCACCTGTACGTGGAGGCTCCTGCTTAAACTTGCTCCAGAAGTGGATCTCTGCACAGACAAGACAGCCTTCACATAGGCTCAGGTCCACTCAAGAGGGCAACTATTGTGCCTTTATTTGCACATAAAAATTTAGGTCTAGCAATGGATAAGCAAGTACAGGAAGAGTTAGCACCAGAAAGACAGATCAGACCATGGGTAGCTGTAAGTCAGGTCCTCACAGGAGTAGTTTATGACCTCTATTAGAAAACCATTGTTACTTGCACTTGCCTTCTCAGGAAGCTAGGCTCCCATCACAAGATACAAATGCTTGCTACTCCCTTCAACCCTGCCTGAGAAAATCATATAATAAGGTCTGGTTTTTGGTATCTGTTGAAATTAAATAGGAATTGTGAAATGCTGTTTTTTCTCCCTTACAGCCTTAACAGTAGAACGCAGTCACCCACAAGGTACTCCTCATTTATCCATTGACAGCACAGCAAAATTTTGAGCTTGTGCCTCAAAGACTAGAAGCTGTATCCAGTCTACTCCATAAAACCTGAAAGGTATATCTTCAAAGTAAGCACTCCATTTATCCAGAACTCTGGAGTACGCAACTTCACACATCTATCAGCCAGGACCCAAGCTACACACGGCAGTGTACTGCTTTGTTTTCTGAACTAGGATTATTTTGATGAACACAGTACCAGTGACTAGCGGGATTGCCTACGCACCCAAACAGGACACAACACTCCAACTCGTATCTCATCCATACGGGGAATCACAGAACTGAAGGGGAGCTCGCCAAGACACTGTACCTGCCTCCTGTAGGGCAAACAGTACAAGCGTTTTATTTGCTTGCTCACAGTTTACTGCATGGTTGAATACAACAGTTGTTGGAAAGACCACATGGCTGAACAACGAAGAAGGTGCCTTTCTGCCTGGCTCCAGAACTGTCCCCTGCATTCGGTGCGACTTTTTAGAAAAAGAGCAACTATTCAGTCCCTAAGGGTGCCTCAGCATGCTCTGTGGAGTGAGGCCGATGAGAGACCGGAAGATCAAATGGAGGCCTTGACTGTGGCATGCAGTACAACGTCGCTTAAACCCTGGAAATGATGAAAAGCATTTTGATTTTATAGAAGACTGCACTGGGTCTGGCTGGGATGGAGTTATCTTCCCCCACAGGAGCCCATATAGTGCGAAAGGCATTGATACCGCACTGATGTTTAGGCTATTGCTGACCAGTGCTGGCACAGCATCTCGGCTGTCTCTCTGACACCTCCTCCCCTCAAAGATCATTAGGCTAGGGATAGGCAAGAGGTGGGCAGGGACACAGACAGGAAACTAACTTACACTGACTATAGGGATATCTCATACTGTATAGCATCATGCTCAACCATAAAATCCAGGGGGAAAGAAGGAGAAGGGGGGACTCATGATGTGTTTGTCTTCCTGAGCAACTCTTACGTGTATTTGAGGCCTTGCTTCACAAGAAATGGCTGAACATCACTTGCTGATAGCAGTAAGAGAATAATTTCTCCTTTTACTTATTTATATAAAGTAAATAGATCTAAAATAAAATACCAATGCAGACTGGTCAGTCTAGACAGGGGAAATATGGCAGACCGTCCATGTTTATTTGTAGCACACCCAACTCTTCTACCAGAGTTCCACTGACACACAGACAACATACTTCCAGCGTTTGCATTAAAGAAGCTTTTCTTGGTATCAAGCATAGATCTTTATTGCTTCCAGTTAGGTTAAATACTTCTTGGCTTAACCTCAAAGAGAGAGACAAAGGACAATTGTTCATTGCCCTCCTCTTGCGAGCACTTTATACACTGGGAGAGATTGTATTTTTAGATGGAACAGTTTCTTTTCTTAAAGGTAAAATTCAGTAAATATTTACAGCTTATCATTCCTGGAAAAAATGGCAAGTCACTGTGGGAGTCTGAGATGAATCTACACCTTCTTGCAACACTTACAAGATGCCTAAACCAGTAATCTAACTGGGCTCTTGCTTCTGTCAGATAGTAAAGTACCTCCACCGCCCATTAACACATCTCAGAATATTAGCAGCTACCTTTTCCGCCAGAGGAAACACCTTACTATGTACTCCAACACACCTGAAAGACTGTTCTCACTGCTTCCCTACAGCTGCCTGAGATTCCAAACTGCATCTGTCCAAACAGACCAAATGGCTGAATGCCTTCAGGCTCAGAACCTCTTTGTGGCCTCACGTAATTGTTTTACCACTCATCACTTGGGAAGTCAAAAAGCTAAAGCAGAACACTCCAAAGAGAACTAGAAAAATTCATGACAAATAATGTTTACACATAGCAGCAGGAGGCAACTTCTATCAAGGGGTCCCAGAACTAATGATTAGCACAATGTCATCCATAGCCTACCACTTCTTACTACCTCTCAGCTCCAGTCCCTGCCAGACAGAATCCAGAGCTACCAGACAAGTTCACCTGACTGCTTCCTACATCTGCCATATGTCCAAGCGATGCATGGAAGCAGATCTCAGGAAACGTGTTCACTAATGTGGAAATCCTTCTCTATATACAATCAAATTAACTGTATGAGATGAAACCACAGCTTCATGACCTCCCATGTTTGCAATTCAATTAGCCTCCTACACCTTGAGTCCCTTCTTCCATGTTACAACAATTTCTCCATGGGCTCAATTTAGAGAACAGTCAGGGTAGCTGTATGAAATAGCTAGCAGTCACGCTAGAGACAGGCTAGTTTCATTTATTCTGCTGAGAGCTAGAAAATTGGTTGGGAAGCTGTCAAGTGTTGACGAATTGTCCACAACAGTTTCTCCTTATTTGAAGAACGCATTACTCATTTGATTTAGGTTTTTAAGCCAACAAAATTTTTCAAAATATCAACAAGAAACATATACCTTTTCTACTTAGAGAAAAAACACATAATCCAAGAATTTGAACAAAACGGTATCAGCTTTCAGTGATAAACTAAACTCATTAATCCTAAAGTCTCTGCTCTATCACCCTTCAGAGCTAGATTAACTACTGGAAAACAGCTTCACCCTAAGTTGAGTCCAAACTTGCACTGGATTTGGACACAATTCACTGTTTAATTGAAAAAAAAATTGTAATATAAAAGTTCATCAGTCTAATACTGATATCTGAATGTCACTCTGGCCTCCCAGCAACTAATTTTGACACCTCGTCATTATAATGTAGAGCATTTAAAGTCTAATTTGTCTCATAAAGGTAAGGCTTCATCAACCCCACTGCATGGAAAATTGAGATGTGAATCTTGGGTCTGATCTGCTCCAAGGGGCAGAATGGGAAACATAGCCACAGCATGCTATACCTGAACAATACCTAAGGGGAGTTTACAGTAGACTTGTGCCTTCTCCTGCTACAGAAAGTAGATGGAAGCCTATTTTTGTATGGATTAGTTACAAGGGATAAGGGAATACAACATATGAGCTCCAAGTACCATAGTTTATCACTTGTTAATGTCTAGTACTGGTACCAAAGCTTAGAGAACTGGATCTGAAGGACTGGATATAAGAGTCTTACGCCCTCGCAGGTCTGTTTCTGTTGCTAGTCCATTTCTGTGCTCATGCATTGTGTCAGATTGCACCTAACCATCCAAGAGACAGCCTGCTGCAGGAGCTCCTAGCTAGCAGTGGGTGGACAGCAGAATGATCCAACTCCACATGGAGCAGATCTTATTTCTGTGGTGGTATCTAATAGGAGGCAGCTTGCCATGTTCAACACTTGCTCAGGTCAGCAGGCAATGAAACAAGAGTTCAGTATATTTTACAGCCTTTTAGCCATGGAACATCTAACTAAGAATGATTTTTAGGTCACTTCAGCTCTGGATTAGTCTCAGCTAAATTAAGACTGAATGGAGGGTATTTCCTATACAGAAACTCACTACCCAATACCGCTGCCATGTAGAAGAGAAACTTATCCGAGGGAAGCGTAATTATCATCACAACAAATCCTGTGCTAAATTTCCTGAGGCATTACCACAGGGTAAAAAGGTTATAATTGTTAACAGTGATAACTACAGTTAATGGAGAACTTCAAAAGAGAAGCATGCCTTGGACTAACCAGCACCATCAGGTCATTGCTATTAGCAGGACATGGCTACATGGAAAAATTAAGACATTTCAACACTGCTTAATTATATGGTATATGAATTTTTCAGCCCACAGCAGATACAGAATATCAATCATTATTTTATCCATAATTCTTTTAACAGAGAGGTTTTATTAATTTATTAATACATATGACTCTCTCCAAGGTAGGAGAAGAGCACACATCATCTGTATCTAGCCTAATTCAACTCTGATTAGCATGTTTTCTTCAAGCTGTAAGCTTACACAAGTCTGGTAACACACACACCAAAAAAGAAAAACAAAACAAAGCAAAACAAACAAAAAAAAAGAAGCATTTTCCAGTTCTCATGGGGAAACTAATACTGAGATATGTATAGGTAAGAAACCTAGCATAGTGAGGGGAGTGATGGAGAAAAAACACCCTACCTGCATGAACACAGTCTTCAGTATCAACAAATCCTCATGCCCAGTCATTTATAATCCCAGCATTCCTGATCACTAATGGTTCACAAGTTACATGGCATACAGTGCACTTGATAACAAACTATCTGCCTCCATCTCCTCGACAGAAGAAGAAATATGTCACGAAGTCAGTATACAGTATATGTACCTTAGAAAGTATGTTTATGTCCTTAAAAATGAAGCATCTTGCCCAAGTTTTGACAGGCTCTGAAACAATTCTGTCAGCGACTTTGCTCAACTTAAAAAAAATAAAATGCATACACACTTCAGTAACAAGTTGCATATTGAAAAACTTATATGGCTGTGGGAAATACAAGGTTAGATTTGAGTAATTCAATAACTAATGTATACTTGGAACAGTATGCATTTCCAAAGGGTATGTGCATACCACGTCAAAGAGCAGAGGAACAGGATGAGAATGAAAAACTAAAACAAATCTGTCACTCTCACACTTGGTACTGGGGTGTCCAGCACACATCTCGAGGACTGGGCTGGAGCCAGACCAAGAAGTGCCCTTCCTTCCAGTCCCATCCTCTTAAACATCCTTTTTCACTTTCTCTGAGCCAAGACCATTTTATGGGTGACACAGATGTCTGCACACTCAAGAAGCTTGATCTCACGAGGTGTGGCATAATGTTCTGACTTTGCTCTGGAGCTTACCCAGAAATTTCTTTCTGGCTTAAAATAAACAGAACCTGGAAAGCAGGAACACAAAGCTGAAGTAGAAACACCCATCTGCATCTCTGGCCAACTGGAAATGCATTTCCTGGAGCTATGGATGGTTGTACACGCAAGTACAAGCCAATCGCATCCTTTAATTCTTCACAATGCAAACTGCCTGTTGTAGACACTACAATCATCAAGTTCTGCACAGAGTTCTCAGTTTTCCTTCAGCTTCTACACGAGATATTTCATCTTTCCTGTTTGTCATCCTCTCTCAGACATGCCTATTGTCTCCACTGCTAAACTTTGCCTATGGGTGAATTAACTGCACTTCAGTGCCACAGTCTCCACCATGTACAATGCAGTTGAATAGCATGAGAAAAAGTTAGTCTGAAGATATTCGTTATTAAAGGCCATCTGACTGCCATTTGAACTCATCTTTTTTCTCTAAAATTGATCACCAACACAGCCAGATGACCTTCAGAGTTCCCTCTCCTTTGGTCATGAAGAATCCAGTAACTAAAGTGATCTGAACACATTCTTTCTGCAGTTATGCTACAGATGCTTAGCTTACCGAAAAATGGAAGACAGCGCTCAAAATCTCACCAAAAAAAAAAAACAACAACCAAAAATACACACACTCTACAACAGCCACCACATCTGTATTCTTTGGCCATTTCAATGAAAACAGTTTCCAACCCGTGAAGCAAATCATGTGGAAACCAAAATGCAACCTTTCTACCATCATCCGGATTCCTCTTCTCTTTTTTAATAAACAGAATCATCAGAAAATTGGAGAAATCTATTTCTATGCAAATAGGTCTTCCCTCCCCTCACTGTCATATAGCAAACATTTCCCAGAGTTTCCACCAGTCTGAAAGCAGAACCAACTCCCAATGGACCCTGTCAGAAAGGAGAAGCTAGCAATTTCTTTACCACTCCTCAATACAGAGATGGTACAAGAGACTCCGAGCTGTCTCCTAATTCTTTTTAACACTCTAAGCACACACTTGGGCAAGATGACTGCTAATATTGGCAGTTTCATTATAGGAAAGAAGAGGTTTTGTAGACTCTTAGAAACTCTTGAATGGACAGTCCTGTTGCTGTGTAATGTAGGAATAAACATTACAAGCTATTTTTCTTTAAATTCAAGGAGAATCTAGGGCTCAGTTGTCTAGAGAATAAAACCTCATGGTTTTATTCTACTAAGTACTACTAAGTTCATGTGCCTTTTGAACATTCTTTCTCCTGATTAGACACAAGCTGGCAAAACCACAGCTAGTGATCTTGTACAGAGAAAAAGTTATTGTTCCCAGGAACAAAAAGAATATAACCAAAAGGTAGACAAGGAACAAAGTTGAAAATTCAGCATTAACTAGTTGCCTCATGCCTTATGCAACAGCTCCATCGAAGCAAAAAGCAGACTTCAATGCTGCAGTTCGGTTTCCAACCGAAGAAATGCACTGAGAAAGGCACTAGTGAGCAGACCAAGTAAGTCAGGTTAAGACAGGGAGCAGAAATAGGCACAGTCCACCTACTAAAAAAGTAAAGTCCCCCTAGAGACAACCAGAAGATCTATATAGGAGGTGCACCAACTTTCTGGCCTGTGTTTTGGATACCATTTCCCCACCTGCTCCAATTCAAGCCATGGTCAACACTGCAGACAGAACTCCTGCAGCTGGATCAAGGTTAGATGCCTAGAGGCCAGGAGGCACAGCATGTCTAGATCATCATGTATCTGCCTCATTTCAAGCACTCTTCAATAGCAGATCTGAAGGGTCCTAAAAGCAAAAAGCCATTTACAAGCGCTGCAAAGTACAAGCTGATGCTCTCTTCCAGCAGGAGCCAAGGATATTATGTTTTGGATCCTGCTTGGAGTATTCCACTCTTACTCCCATTTTCAAAGAAATCTGAAGGATACACACTTCTCACTTAAGGCAATCAAATCCCAGGCTTTGGGAATCCTACCAGCAGCAACTGCTGCAAGAACTCAGATTAGGAAGCACTGGAAGTGGCAAGGTGGTAGAGTTATCTTCAGTCCACCTCTGGCAACTTCACAGTTAAAAGTACAAAACAAATTCCAACACACCTAGGAATTCCTAAATACAGTGTCTGCGCTTGTCTTCCCTTTGACAGACTTGAATCTCCTAAAACAAACAAACCAACCAACCTGCACTTACTTCTGACTATCCAAGCTATGTACTTTAGGCTGAATGAGATACATCTCGAAGTTTTTTCCTCTCAAAAAGTTTCTTATTTGTTTTCAATTTTCTTTAAGATAAATCCCTTGATCTCACTGTCTCTCTGTTGTCAAGCAGATACAACTGCTGGGATTATTTGCTGCCTCCAGGTGCAACCAGTAGAGCTGACAGAGTTGATGGATAGCTCTTAACCTATTCTCTGTGAATCCAAGGAGAGCATTTTAAGATACTATTTTCATAAGGGCCATCACTTTCTCAGGCTCACTGTTCAGAAGTTGAAAATAAAGCCATCCCCCAACATCATTACAACACAGACATCTTCAATACCACCCTTTAGGAATCTCTTGTATCAATAAAGCCCACAAATGAACCTATATTCATCAAAAACACTGTATGCTGCTGGGCAAAATTCTTCTTGTCATTAATATTGAAAGCTGTAGTTTACAGTTAAAACAACATCAGTTACAAGCCATTGTGTACCTCAGCATAAAGGGATTCTCTTTAAATGGATGTGTACTGCCAAATACTTATCATATCATAG
>VXAV01000934.1:7013-44546 GCA_013399715.1 Alectura lathami
ACCTGGGTATTTCCTATTCCTCTTTTCTTTCAAGGCACATTCCCTGGAGTCACGTTCCTGGGCTCTCAGGCACACAGTCATGACAGAATCATGTTCCCCCCTTCTGTTTTTTTAATTACATATGTCCATATGTGCTGGTGGAAATGTGACCCAGCAGCTAGTGACGCAGTGATAGTAGAGAAAGGTCTTCCATGGGTCCCATTCTGAGATGTATGAAGGGTGAAACTAGGTTTAATAACTGGATTTAGAGGCATGGGGGTGCTCTTAGAAGCTGACATTTTATAGTTTTCTTGCATGAATTCAATCTTTTTTTCTCTCTGAAAGCCAAATCTCAAATGTATTCCTGGGCATCAGTTTTCNAAGTGTTTGCCTCATCCTTCTGCTGAGGTAGTCCAGAAGCAGGTGTACAGTTATTTCTGTACTTCCACTGTAAACCATTCACACTGTGGAAATAGTGTGGTGTGTTGGTGTGTGGCAATANTTGCACAGGTTGCATGGGTACAGCTTCAAATTGGCAGGAACTCTGTTCACTGCATTCAGAGTTTGAGAAATGTGGTGCATTTCAGAAAAAAACATAAAAAGGTGGCATTGAGATTATTCTGATAAGATGCAGTGACAGACACCTGGCTGTAGAGTTCATGTTCCTAGTGGCATCCAATCTACCCAAACCTGTAAAAGGCTGGAAGCAGCATGGTATTTCTTCCACAGGCTTCTCTGCAGGCTCTAGTTTGTCCACAATGCGTGTCCAAACTCTGCATGGGTGGGAATACAGCGGCTGTGTCACTCGGGATTAGAAAAGTAGTTTTGAGGAAGTGGATAACACATGGAGATTTCATCCTACTGAAAAGGTATTTTGTTAGAGCAGTACTCTGATGTGTTTATTTTCAGCAGCTTTGGAAAGAAGTAGAATAAATCCAACGCATTTTCTGAGGCCTTGTCTCTGCCTCTCCAGTTCCGTTCAAGAAGATCAACAGAGCTGAGAACAGCTGATGCTGTAGTGTCCCCTTCTCCTGCTCTTTCTCAGAGAGGTTCATTCCTTCTTCCTAAATCTGGGTGTTATTTTTTTAAAAAAATTCTGTCTAGTTGGCAGACCTCTGCTACCTTAAGTGGCAGTGCAACATACTCTGCACTGAAACTGAAAACGCAAGGAGGCAGTTCTTACCACTTAGCCTGAAATCCCTGAAGTTAATCACTTAATCAAAACTGATAATGCATGCTTCTTCCTTAACCCATGGAGAGAGGGACAGAAACTTCCAGAAGGCAAGTTTTACTAGCCTAAGTTAGACAATTAAGATGGGTGGAATGAATGAGGTATCTGCATTTTGACCATTTATAGTAAAATATAAATTTGCAGTGTCATCTGCTTCCTGGCTGACACTTTATGTTATATACTCATGGTCAGCTGCAGAACTGCAAAAAAGGAGAGACCTTGATAGTTCCATTTTAAGCATAGAAACTCGTAGCTGTTCACCACAGCCAGTGCCGAGGCTCTGTAAGTCCTTCTTATACCACAGATGCAAATACTGTGATTGTGGCTTAGAGAAAGGTGTTACTCAAGATTAATTAAGAGAAACAGTAAAGTGCATGTGTGCAGATGTTAAGCTATGTATTTGTTCACCACCTGGTACTGGTCCAGTTGTTGGCAACCCTGTCCATGGCAGGGGGATTGGAACTAGATGATCTTTGAGGTCCCTTCCATCCCAAGCCGTTCTATGATTTTATGGTCAAGAGTGTTATTATTTGATCTCAACTTTTAGTGCTGAGAATGCTTTGCTGTGAAACTATTTTGTAATAGTTTCAGCATAAACCTTTTTATGATCAACCACAAAATCTTAGGCTCAGATTTCCTGGGACAGAATTGCCCCTCATACACTAGTACAGGCTAGGCCCAACTTGCTGGAAAATATCTTTGCACAAAAGCACCAGGAGGCTTGATGGATGGCCAGTCAAACATGACCCAGCATCACGTCCTTGTGACAAAGAGGGCCAGCCACATACTGGCTGTATCTAAACAAGCATAGCCAGCAGGGTAAGGGAAGTGATTACTTCATATTCATATTCAGCACTTGTAAAACAACATCTGGGGTACTGTGTCCACCTTGGGACTCCCTGCTATAAGATAGATATTGATACACTCCAGCAGAGGCCAACCGAGGTGGTGAGGAGGCTGAAGCACTTGACACGTAAGAGAGACTGAGAGCTGGGTTTGTACAGTCTGAAGAGGAGATGCTTAAAGGGAGGTCCTGCTGCTCTCTTCAGCTAGCCAGACTCTTCTCAGAAGTGCACCGTGACAGCAGAGTGGCAACTGACTAAGCCAGCTGGAAAATGGAAAATTCTGGCAAGATATAAGGAATCCCTTGAGGCTGGGAAAACACCAGCACAGGTTGCTGAGAGAAGTTTTGGGTTTCCATTCTTGGGGATATTCAGAACTCATCAGGAAAAAGCCCTGAACAACCTAACCCAGGCCTGTTTTGAGCAGAGAGTTGGATCTGATGTTGTCTTGGAGATCCCTTCCAGTAGGAATTATTTTATGATTCTGTGCCTTTCTTGAACCTACTGAAGCTTTAAAATCAGCCTTTTGTTCTTAAGATGTTACTGCATCTGAATCATACATAGGACTTTTGCGCAGTAAGATTCTGAGCCATATGTATTAGGGAATCTATTTCTTGTGTATGCAGCGTGTCTTCCACGTTGCATACACTCTGCACTTCTCTTTAGAAATGACCTTCCAAGAGAAAACAAGAAAATCTGGTTCACCAAAACAACTTTTGCAAGAGCAAAAGAAAGAAAAAACATCTATCATACACTACGTAAAGCTAACTGAATCTAATAAAGAACATGGACACTTTACAGGTAGGAACGAGGTAAATGCCACTTTTGTGTGGTAAACCAGATGTCAGCATGGGGTGACAGTCATAAAATGGCACAGTGGTAAGTCAGATTCTCAGAAATGTGTCATGACAACTCCACTACATCCTGCATTAGCAAAATAGTGGAATTATAGGGTAACAAAATAATCCACAATCTTGACTTGGCTTTGAAGTGTCAGTGAGGTTGGAGGCACAAGACCCAAAGCCCTCAAAAAAAAGATGCCACTTCTGAACCCTTGGGTACAGTCCAGCACTATGAGAACCCTGTAATCTTTATCTCAGCAAAAGGTGGCTGTGGAGGAAGGCAAACTACTGCCATTACTGGAGGCTGTAATCCAATACTACTCCCCGTCCCACCCCCCCTTTTTTTCATGTACATGAAGAATTATCAAAGGAAAGAGAAAGGAAGTGAGTGAAAGAAACCTGCAGTCTTTATATTTCTACACAGATATTCATGAGTTAAACTGATTACTATGTGAGAGTCTTGTCTGAGAGTGGGAACCGAAAATCTAAATGATTAGATTTAGGGAATTTGCAGAACACCTATCATTCAGTCTTTAATTTCCAGTGTTTGCTTTCCACTAAGAAATTCTGTAATACTTGACATCCTTTTTCATATCATAGACTCTAATGATGCCCCTGTTGGCAATAGTGTAGAGGATGTTTGGGAAACCAGTTTCCACTTTACGGCAAACAAGAAAGATGAAGAGGAAAACCTGATGTTCAGATCCCAAGTGAAATTATGGCATTGGTACTTGAGCCGAAAGACTGCTGTCAGCCTCCAGGTATAACCTTTAAAGATGCAGTGCTCATGTTGCTGTGTTTAATAGCCAACTTTCGTTCAAAGTATCTTTTGGCTTACACAGAAAAAAAAATAATCTTAAAGTTTTTCCTGGATGACTGCGTAAAAAAAGTGCCTAGATTGATTGAAAAGTGTTTTGATAATATTAGACCAGCTGTAGGGAGAGCTGTTTTACTGCTTTTCTTCCGTAGTTCCCTTGCCTAAATTCTCCATTGTTTATTTTTTTTTCTTTCCTGTAATTCCACCTGTACTTTAACTGCTTTAGTTTCTTTCTGACACATCCTGCACAATTTTCATGGCACTTGCTCTGCACTGTACCTTCTGCCAAAGTGTTTGTAATTCAACCCAAATCATGTCAGCACCACAGAAAGGAGTCACCAGATGTGGAGAATGAGAGAAGGTTCCTCCTGCTTTTGGTAAGGAACCAGCAGAGATTTAATGTTTCAGGGCTTCCAGGAGTTGATCTAAACTTTGTCCATTGATAAGCGTGAATCAGCAGTTGTAGCCAGAGAAGACTTCACCCAAATCCCTTTGTGGGATTCTCTGCCAGAATTTATGATTCTGTCCATAAATTAGCATTGAGAAATAGTTTCCTAATCCACTTTTATATAAAGGGTTTGTAGGTTTCACCCCGTTGTCTGCTGCAGGCTTCCACTGCTGTAGGGGTTGATATCTGGATAACCAAAATCTTCCTTGAAGGCAGACAGTGTTTTATGTATGGGCTTTAATATCTCAGAAGAAATATATCCAGTCAGAAGCTGGAAAGGAAAAATTGATCAGGGATTTTGGGAATAATTCTAAATGGACACTTCCTGCTTTATATACATCTCAGTCTTAAGCAAATGCGCTGTGTAAATTAACTGTAAGTATCCAATTCCTTTTACTGTGATCTTGAAAGAATTGGTATTATTGTTTCCTTTCCTGTTCTATCATCTAGAAAACATCAATATTCACAGTAAACTTGATCAGGATCTGAAACCGTTATGCTGTGCTGTGGCTTTTTGGAAGACATGGTAGGAAGTGTCCTGTGTTTTTTGCCAGTAACAATATGGTAAACGTTGTGTCTGATACCTATTTATCTTTGAAGTTCTCTGCTACCCTACGCATAAGAAGTGTTGTTATGGAATCAAACAGATTATGTCACTTTATTATCCATTTCTGCAAGTTTCATCAAAACGGAGACTGGCAATAGAAGAGATGGAAATCCAGAGCCACCGTCATGAGCAAACAGTGCTGGCAGTTCTCTTTCTCGGTACTATAAAAAACCATTATTGATTTTTCACCTCCTTGCCAGTAATACCCTTCAGTAGGTATAGAAAAAATAAAGTATTTATAGAGCTTTTTACTGAAAAGTATTTTTTTTTTTTGCTGAAAAATATACAGTATACTAACTCCTCAGCTGTATAAATAACCTCCAAACCATCCAAATCAATGGAGCTACTCTGCACTTCACCAGCCAAGAGCTGAGATCCTCAGATGACCCCTCTTCTTCGTTTTCTTCAACTTACCTTCACCTTACCTAGCCGTTGTTAAGAGAAATATTTGCTGACATTGCTGTCATTTTGCTGACGTTTTGAGAAGTCTCACTGGGGAAAGACTGGCCTTGCCAGGTTATTTTTAGTATGCCTTCAGGCCTTGCCACATACAAAGGCTGTGCTGCTTCCTTCTCTGAAGCAAGCTGATCTGTTCTTCCTAGAGTCTCCCACTGCTGCCTGAGAATAGATGCTGTGTGACTGTGCAGCACCTAAGTGCAATGATCAGTGCAGCTTTGCTGAGGCCTCCAGTAATGGAACTCTGAAGATGGTTGTATTGCATTTTTCTGTCTATGGGAGGGCTGAGAGACCTGGTGCTTTTTGGATGTTGGAGTTGTGTTCCTGAAAATCCACTGTATGTAGAAATGCCAGAAGTCTGGGTTGCTGTACACTGGTTTGCTGTACAGCAGTGAAGATATGTGTGTAAAGGAATTACATGTTCAACACGCAGAGTCATGGTAAACTTTGAATGCAAAATGAAAACTGGAGAGAGGCCTCAGTTCAGAGTAAGCATTCTGGTGTTCCACCTACTTCTTGGCCACCACTAAAAAACAGTCCAACATTTTCCAGTTGAACTGAATGGTAAATGTTGCCAACACCTTCAATTTTCTTTCAGGTATCTTCATTTCTATTTGACAAAACAGATTCTGATTTGTCTAAGGCAACCTTTTGAAGTGTTGGCTTATTTATTAAAACAGAAGTATAGATGCATTAAAAGATTTAAAAAAATAATTATAATTTCCTTAGTCATCAAGAAATTTAGATTTTCTGAATGTAAAACAACCTGAAATGTTATAGGCATTGCTTTCTTTTGTGAACAGGTAATATTTCTCTATCTTAGAAATGTATTAGATATGAAAGCAAGTTTTCATGCAGCTCTACAGTAAGTCTTGCTATCATGATTGAAGATGTAATTAGAAGCTCCAGAAAGAGCAGCCCTATAACTAAGTAAGTGATATCTGACCACAGTTTTTTGTTATTAGAGAAACACAACCCTAAATTTGTCTGGCTTTTAAGCTTTTATGATCCCATCAGCAGACGAGGACCAAAGCACCCAGCCCACTGTCTTGTTCTTGGAGGAGACAAAGGAAGAGATCTGTCTGTATGTGGAATGTGATGGAAAAACAGGCTCCCCTGGTGCACGGGGCCAGGAGCTGCTGACTGCAGAGCACTCTGGAGAAGGGGAGGAAGGCCAGAGGTGTTGTTCTTCTCCAGTCTTACTGACTGCCAGCCCTCCTGCCTAGGTCCAGCAGGGAATCCCGAATCCGTAATCTGCTTTAAGCTGAAACAGGACAAATTTTCAGGGTTTGCTGCTATTTCAGAAACCATTTACACACTTATAGAAAGGCTGTGAACTGAAAAAAGGAAGGGCTTGCACATGAGGTAGAGGCATTTCAATTCACACAGCTCAGTAAATGTCTTGTCAATATATTTGTTCTCAGGGTTATCATATGACGTAGAAGAGAAAATGCTTCTAGTTTTGCTTCTACATCCTCAAAGATGGTTATTGAAAATCAGAAAGAATTGTTGCAGCTGTTTGCCACATCAGTGAACTTTATTCCGTAGGAGGAACTGGTACTTGGGAACTCTTTTGTGTTGTTCATGAGCTACCCAATTTGAAATAACTCATCATCATAACAAATTTGAACTCCATGACAAAATCCTTCTAATATCTCAGTCTATCTTGCTTATTTGACATCTCTTGAATATTTCACAAATTTAGTGAGAACATCTGCACTGGATGTTCATTTTTGCTGGAAGTATTCTTCACCTTTAAAATGACATTTCACAGACTTTTGTTAATATCCAGAAGAATTTCCATTTTGGTTTTCAATTTTACTGAAATATAGAAAATCTGACTACAGTCATGTAGTACTGCCACAGGAAATCTTCACATGAGGCATGCATTGTTTTTCTTGCAAAACAGATTCAAAGAATCAAAAAAAATCTGAACTCCAATATGTGTGTAAATCCCAGTTTATTATAGTAATTTTCATTATTTACATTCATGTGCCTATTTATTATTATAACTCATATTATATTATATTTTATCCCTTAGATTGAGATTTGATAAGACCTCAGGCAATTTGGTAGGTAGTATATGTTGTGTAGATATACTTTACTGTGTGTTTGTCATGAAAATGGTTAGAGAATTCTGGTTTACAAGGAAACATGCTCTTTAGAGGGTGGGTGTATTCCAGAACTTGACTAGACTGCCTGAGCTAAAATACGTGGTACACCTTAGAAAGGTCACAAATGGAAGTCTAATACAGTTTGAACATTGGAAAGTAGGATAAAAAGAAAATGCAAGCCAAAAATCACAGAGCTTAGGGGCAGCTACAGAACTGGGCCAATTTCACTGTGCAGTTAGGAAAGCAGCCAGAATCAGGGCACTAGTAAGAGAGGACCTTGGTGCGCTCAGTGACTGCAGGCGTAGATATTCTGTGTCAATATCTTAGTACCCTCTGCACACTATTGCATATTGGTTCTCTGATCACCATACTGCGGAAATATTCGTTTGTCCGCAGTGTTTCTTGGTGTGTGCATACAACTACTCCTACAACAAATCTTCATTGTAGTGCTGGGAGTGGCACCTGACTTATCATCTTCTTTCATACTCATTGAATGATTTAGGGCTTGTCTTCCTGTATACCTTTGTACAACGGACATCAGTATGGCAGGCTGCAGGAAGCGCCCTCATGTTATTTCAGACTGTGCCGTCTAGAAAAAAAAAAAAACACCACCACCAACAACAACAAAAAACACATCNCCACCAACAACAACAGTAACAACAAAACCCTGTGGAATAATAATTACATACAAAAGCAGAGGGGAGACTCATAGCCAAGTGCTATGCTGTAAAGGTGCAGACTGCTCTCAAGCAGGTCCACAGGGCAGGGCATATGCCACTCAGTAGCACATGACCTGTGGAAGGGATTGCTTCCTGAGTGGATAAATTCAGTAAAAATTTGAATTCTGGACTGTGTCCAGGCTTGANGAAAAAAAAAAAAAAAGAGAACAGGCTATTTGGATGTGATGGAGAGGAGTAGGAATGACAGTGAAGGATTTTGTGGCAAGAGGCAAGGAGGGCTGGGCTTTGGGATGCTAATATGGCCTTTAGGCATATCTGTGATGCTGCTTAAGTTGGCACCATCCAAGGGGGAATCAAATTGTTGTACTTCTGACTTTCACGACAAATCTGTGACCCCGAAGGCACTGTTCTTAAGGATGTTGCTTCTTGCGTTTAAGTGAAGAAGCCAAGAGACTTCTTTGCACAGCTGACCCAGTTCTTATACTTCTTTCAGGCCTACTTTTTATTTCACCTTCCAGACCTGGTTCCTTTAATGGTTACCTTGGTCTGCCTTAACTTGTCATTCAATAATTTGCTCTTCTTTCCTATGAAGGTATGTGGTGCTTATTTTCCATTACTTCACTAAAACTGATGTAAGGCTGAAATTTTACTGTTTAGATATAAAAAGTAACTTTGAATGAGTCATGATTTAAATGCAAATGTCATAGCACAGATATTTAAAACAAATGAAAAAAAAAAAACCAATAATTTACAATGCTGAAATTCTTTACATTTTTGATTATTTGGTGTTTAGTAAGAATCATTGGAAGAATCCCAGAAGTCTTCATGGCTGTCCTCCCAGGCTCCTGTCTGCTCCCACAGGTCTTCCTGTCCCTTATCCTCCTTACCGCAGCAATCCATAGCTACCATTCCCAATGGTCTTAGTCTGCCTAACTCACTCAAGATATCCAGACACAGTCTGTAGCAACTAAAAACCTTCATTTCCTGGGAAAACCTAAATTAGAGCAGGCTTAATGTGGACTGAATAACTAGGAATGAGTAGCTACTAAAGTTTAGAAAAGCTTTTAGACAGCATGTACAGACTATATTATTCTTCCAGACACGTAATTTGAGCACATTCCTGACAGTGCAGACAGATGCATCCATGCTAGAGAACTGTGGACATTTGCCTGCTCTTTGTTTTTCCAAGCACTGCACGGGTTAGCACACACACTGCCACGCTGCCTGATGCAGTGGTAGCTACGTGGTTACATGGTCTCCCCTGTTCAGCACAGTTTACTCTTACAAGAAATGCAGAATACATACACAGAACTGTGACAAGCTTTATGATGAACAGCTGTTGGTTTTATCATTCTCTGTCCCTTTCCCTTCTTGGGTGCTTAATATTAAATCCTTACACATCCTTGTGCTCTGGAGCAAGCCCATTGGAGAAATCCCAAGTGACATTCACAGACTGAAGTCACTGAAGAAATTTACAACTTCCTTCAATTTGCTATCAGAACTTCCATCTGGGTAAGATTTTTTTTTGTTCATTGAAAGGATTGCAGCATTCATAAGCACAAACAAGGATTTCTGTCTCGACCTACATTATAATCATTCACTGATTTTCATTTTAATCATGCCATTAACCCAAACATAAAGACTTTGTCATAGTAGTAGGAGACAGAGGTATTGAAACAGCTAATTGTAATGCTTGCTAAAATACCTCACCTTGTCGAATTTTCACTACATATATATATTAGTTAGCTGTGGCTCATTTTCAGTAAATAGGCTCTTAACTGAAAATATTTTGAGGAAGAATGTTCTCGTTGCTTCTATTCTTGGCTCTACTGTCTGCCTTTGTGTAGCAGTAAAAATAGGTAGCATTTCAAAACGTAGTCAATACATTAAAATATGACTGTTATGTTGAGATGCTGAAGTATGGAAATAAAATTCCATTTCTAGAATATTTTGGAATTCTAAGACCCAGTTTCACACCCCTGGCTTTATATATTTAATTGAGACACCCATCTCAACATCCACAGTGAGTGGAGAGAACACCTCTAAAGGTCATTCCAGCTCATGTAAGAGCTGAGCCATAGTTTTTGGATACTGAAAAGAGGCTAAGTCATCACACGCTTTCATACTAGGTAAAAAAACAGAGGCCTACACACTGTGTAGCAGTTAGGAATGGGCTGAGCTGCGGGGCTGGACCAGACGAACTCCAGATGTCATTCAGCATAATTATTCTGATTCTGTGTTTCTCTGTCATCTCGGTTTCTAATTCATCATTCTGTTTTCTTTCATTATAGCTTGTTTTTATTAGAAGACCTCCAGTCTCTGGACTTTGCCTATAATTATGTTAGCTTTATTCCTAATGACATTAAACCTCAGGTACATAAGCAACATAAACCGAAGCCGGATGTCTACAGATAATACTGTGGACCATATTTGGATATTAACTGAACAGTGAATACATGAGGAAGATTTGCGGCACCCTCTCTCTCCCTTCTTCTGTCCTATGTGAAAGGCTCATTTAAACTGAACCAGCAAATGACACTTGTGTAGCTGTGTCACTTGGTGGGAGACAGATGTCAAATATTCACATGCAAATTCTGATCATTCTCTCATTTGGACCAGATATGTGCATGTACACTTGAATTGTACGATGAGGAAAGAGAAGGTGCATTTCCTAACCATGTGTGGTTGCTTTCAAGCAGTGTTGTACCAAGTGTTGGTTAGACAAGAATTAAAACAAGCTCTATGCAACCTGCCCAGTAGAAACTGTAGAAAAGGAATTATTCATACATGTTCTTTGTTGCCCTTAACATTGGTGATCTCTGTGTACACGTCAAATGCATTCAGATATGCCTAACCCCATCTTTCAAAGGTAACACAGATATTTAAATTTAATTTAGAAAAATATCCTATGTACAATTGTACCCCATATGTAAAGCACACTGTAAGGACCACGCAGTGTCTTATAAGTACGTGCTTTTTTCTGTTTAGTAGTTCATCTAGTGGGAGTTAGGAAATTATATAACCATGGTCAAGGTAGGATATGGTGTGAACATCCTATATATGCCTGATGGTCCTTAAAATTACAGAAAGCTCGAGTGTTTGAACGCTGAAGGGAACCAGCTCTCTGCTTTGCCATCTGGGTTTTGAATCTTCCACTAAAATTCCTCAGAGTAGAAAATAATTTCATACACCCTTTGTTATGAGGTGAAAAGATTCAGAACCAACCTCAGAAGCTCACTCATCTGGCTGCCCTTTGCTTCTCCAAAAATAACCTGAAGGAGAGATGCACAGACATCAAAGAAGATATTAAAAAAAAAAAAAAATTGGATGAGTAAGTAATATAGAAATATTTCCTGTTCTCTTGCTCTGCAGAGGAGTACTGTGTGCAAGAAATATTTATAGTTGGCCCCTAATCAGAAATCCTACAAGTTTTAGGAATATGGAAGTTCATACTCTGTGCACCCTTTCACATGAAGTTAATGTCTATCAATGGAATGCTGTTACATACTGCAGGGTAAATAATAGCTCCATATTAGTATGCTCAGTTTGGATTTTGAGTCTATCTGAGTTGATGTGAAAATACAACTAAATCGGACACTGCATGCAAATATTTTCTTCTGTTTAATGTTCCTAGGACTTCACACAGCCACCCGTCCTCCAGACCAAATTTGTGTTGCAGCTTCGTGATCTGGCTCTACGTCAAGCCAGCCTATTCAGAAGGGACTGACCTGAAGCTTATAGCTGCGATGAAAATGATGTCAGCTCCATTTCTGGGAATTGAATAACTATTTTCTTACCTCTCTCTCCACCCCACCTCAATTGTACAGCACATCTTTCTATTTTTGACATGTCTGCCTCCTCCTTCCCCATGGGAGCCATGCAGACTGTGCATTAACGCTAGAGTAATTACTTTTTTGGAATAGAGTGGGCCTCTGCTAAAGTGGAACGGAGGAAGTTTAAGCACCTTCTTCAGCAAAGAACCACAGACATTTTGAGGAAGTGTGTTTGAGTGAGGAAGTTTACAGAAACATATTTAAATTTGGAAGGCTTCCCTTTTACTTCTATGCCTGCTCCTCATCATGCCGTAGAAACTCTGTCTCAGACTGAGGACTGACTACAGTACTTTCTGGAAAGGCAGAGAAACTGTGATAAAATCATTTTGAAACATGAGATCTCATGCTCTGTTATTCAGCTGGACAGCCTGGGACTCTGCTGGAGTGATGGGATCACTCGCTGAGTGCTCTTACCATGTCTTTCTTCCAGTGCTCTCAGCTCTGAATGGTCTGTTTCGTACCAGTGAATACGTAGTTGAATTGAAATAAAAGGCAGACTCAGCCCTATGTAAAATCAATGAAATTAGATGCTGACCCTGTGTTTCCTCCAGTGACACCTGACAAGGTATCATGTTCTCCCCCATAGGTAGCAATAAGCCATTTTACATCACTGTACTTCTCATTGCTTTAAAAATGGATACATTTATTCCTGAGCTACAGCTTACATCCTTCAGTTATTTGTCAAATCTGCAACATTTTTGCAAGCCATGGAAGATCTTGTAAATGTTTTTCAGTTTATAAGCATTTTTCTACTACAGGAGAAAATCATATTTTTTAATGAGTTCCAGTCCCCAAATCTGAAATGCCTGATGTTTTTCTAATCATAAAAAAAAAAAAAAAAAAAAAAAAGCCAGTTGGGCTGGGATCTGCCTCCTGCTCCATGCAGTACTTTNCAACAGAACTGGGATCAGAGCTCTTACTTCTTCTTATTTGGTACTCCCTAACCACAGTAACTCCCTAATCACAGTCCAGTGACAGCATGGTCAATGCTTTGTGTTGTTTCCCACATTGTATCAGTGAAAGTGTTAAAATATACAAAACCAGTGAAACTCAACTACCCTTTCAAGAAACAAAACTCAAAAACCCAATCCCCTGATTTTATTATCAATCAAGACAGTTACAGATCTATGAAGTGTAACAGATTTTTTGCATCTTTGAGTTAAATGACAAAAATCCATTATAAAGGCAGCTAGGACCCAGTCCAAGGGGAAGCAGGAAAAGCAAAGGGGGAGATGAAAAACTGATGACGCAGGCCTGCTTTGTACACAAGCACTCCCACCTCTGCTCCAGTGATTAGATTACAGAACTTGTCCCAAAATAATTGTATTTAAAATATATCTGTAACATCAAGAGCAGGGCCTATTCTTCTATGAGAATGTCTTCAGCATTGGGCCATAAAGGCAGGCATCTTCTGCCTTCTCTCTTTGGCCACATGAGTCTTGGATGCCTGATGACAGCTAGGTAGCACCAGTACAGGGGAAGAAAAGCCCTGCCCCTCCCCGTCACCTCCTCTGCTTTCCACCCCACATCACTGCCTGTGCACGTCACAGCCACTGGCTGCCAGAAATGGGACTGGGGGCAGTAGGCACTGGGAAAGAAGTCAGAGAAATGTAAATGCAAAAGCAGAAATTGGTGGTCCAGAAAGAGAACTGAAAGAGGGATTCAGGGGTTTAACAGAACTCGTGGGAACTATAGTGAAGAGACCTGAAGTAGTTTATGCAAATGACAATAAACATTGTTCAAACATGAAAAACAGGGAAATGTCACTTGCATGAAGATTGCCATTTGAAAAGTTCTAAGCTTTCACACGCGGAGTAGGAAATTATTTAGACCATAGCAGCTGCAGTGCCTACAACAGAATACGTGACCTGAGCAACCACCCCATCATTTTGAGAGGAACAGGAAGAAAAAAGCTCCATGTACAGGAGGAAGGAAGATTTAAACGCTGAAGAACTGATGGTTCTTCAAAATAATTTCAAACCATCACCAAATCCAGGAGTTAGCAAAATCCCCAGCAAACTTTCCATCAGCCTTTGGCTTTATCTCACCTTTTCCTGGCTGCTCATGGTGAGGAAGGTGAGCTCTGGCACTGAGGAGTACCACAGATCCTTCTGCAACTGTGGCCGCAGGCAAAGATAAACACGGACACACATGCTCTCCTGTGTTCTGGGCTTGCAGGTGGCTGACTGAAAAAAAAGCTGTGAGCCACACTTATGGGTCTTCCACACAAATTGGTAATCTCAGTATTATTATTATTAGCTCAAGTGTAGCACTGCTTCCCTCTGGCTCCTAGGGGCTCCTGGGTGAGAGCTGGGCTGTGCCAAACTGGCTTGGAGGAAGTGATTTGTGTCTGTACCTTCCTCAACAGCTATGCCTTTAGGCAGCTGTAGTCCTGTTCCTTCCAAAAATGTTTGCTTAACGTTGAGATATTCCAGGGATATCTTTCATCTGGCTCTTGCATTATTTTAGGAATGGCTGTAAGTCTTCCCAGGGCTAATTAATAGAAAGTGTCTACGGACTGAAAGAGTTTCAAATGCAGTCAGCATTTCTGGACCAGACCCACAGCCTCTCTGCCAGGCTCCAGAGGCAGAAGGCTGTACTCTCTGCATTGCTAACTTGGCATTGCTAACTCGGCAGCAGCAGAGTGCTGGCACTTGGTGTGTCTTTCACAGGGAATGAATTGTAAAGGGAGTTAAGGGAATACAGGAAGAGAGGATGGCAGGTCTGGAGATGTGAGAGTAGCATGAATCTAGGACTGCTGTCACACGTGGGCATCGGTTCCCCGGGATGGACGTTTGCTCATCTCCAGCTTGGGATGTCTCTGCAAACACACCTTTGGGCTGGAAAGCAGCGTAACACAGCAATGCAACATTCGTCAGGTTTTCCACTGGTTTTGGGCCGATTTGGCCGCCTGTGTGGCTACAGCTACACTTAGGTATGTTTGCACAAGCTGAGGTTGTCCATTAGGACTGCATTAATCGCATACCGGCAGTGGCATCGAGGCACTAAGCCATCGCTCTGCTTCACCCCGCAGTGCATAAACCTGGATTCAGTTACGTACAGCCAGCCCCCTCTAGTGGTACTTTTTCCCGAAGTTCTAAGGCTTCGTAAGGAGGCTGGGTTTTGGTTTGGGATTTTGGTTGGTTGGTTTGGTTTTGCTTTGCTCTTTACACATGCAGCCTTTTTACACATACATGTGAAGGGCTTGTGACACGACCAAGGTTTAAACTGTCTGAATCACTTACAGGCTCCCTTACAGGCTGCAGGACAAGGCACAGGGAGCCAGGTGCCTCCTGAATCTCCTATGACGGTGAAAACTGGGATCAAAACAGGCAAACCTGAGCAAAGCTGCTGCTTGGCAGATGAGTGCACAGCTTTTCAATTCAACTTAAACTCAACTTAAAGGTTGTTAAGAATATAACTGACTTTTTTGTCATGGCTAGCTAGCTCAATAACAATCAATACACAGCATTTCTGTTTCAGATGTGGCCCTGTTTGGGGACAAGAGGCTGTAACTGAATAAAGGTCAAACTTGGCATTCCCTAATGGTTTTGCTTTGGGCCTTGCCCACATGTCTCTGTATGTACATGTATACAAGGAGCTCTCTGTGGACATATGTCCACATATACAGGCAGGGAGGGTTAGTGAGGAACAGACCCTTTTACTGCAGGTATTTTGGGGATTCACTGCTCCAGTCTGCTGCAAGTAGGCTTAAGGGCACAGGTGATGTGGATGGGGTTAATGGGATGCTCTGAGAGATCCGTCCTTTTCATGAAGACAGTAGAGCAACTACAAGCAGCATACACCTGTGCACTGATTTTGCACAGCCAGTGGGGTGGGTTTGGGCCACAGATAATGATTGATAGGCATGTGCTCTCCCATTCCTTCAGGAAGAAAAGCCAATGTTTGAGGGCTATGTACTGCATGCCTTGGTTGTGTGGCTACACCTATGGCATTTTGTCCCTGCCATATACAGAGGTTTCAAGGCCAAGACGTGGGATGGATGTTGACCAGTGGCTGACCAGTAGAGTGCATGCTGCAGCCACACAGTCCCCCCTGGAACTTGTCCTCTAGCCAGGAAGCAACTGCTTGCTGCAGCGCAGCTGTGCATTAGGCAAGAACAGGAAAGAAGTGTGAGTGGCAGGGAGTGAAGTGTACAACAGGAAAAACTGCAACCATCTGTGCTTCACTGCACTGTGCTGTTGCCCCACCAGGTTTACAAAACTGTCAACGGACTTGCTCCTCATCTGAGCTTTTTGCTTTTCACTCCTATTTGCTCCTCGTTTTCTCCTCTCTCTCACTGATCACAGCACACTGGGAAAGCACAGGAAAACTAAGGTGTGCTTTGTTGATTGAGGCTGCAGGGAGGGAGGCAGTGCACCCTGGGAAGTGCACAGGGCAAAATTAATGTGATGACTTGTTTTTCAAAGTCCAATTTCTTGTGGCTAAGAAGCCCAGGGCTAGGCATAACAGCTTGTGCAGGCACCTAGCTGAGTATTAGAAGTCAGACTGTCCCTTGGGGCTCCCATGAGCAGTTTACAAACATCACGCTTAACTAGGAGCTCAAGCTTACCTAAAAATTAGAAAATTTCCTGCAGCCTCAGTTTATGAACTGGCCGTGTAGATCATCTTGCCTGAGGAGAGCACGATGGCACCCTCATTGCTCAGTCTCAGCACAGCCTTGGGACTTCTTTCTCACTCCATGACTCCCAGGTGACAAATCATAGAATATCCCAAGTGGGAAGGGACCCACTTGAATCCAGCCCCTGGCCCCACATAGGACCACCCAAACCCAAACCCTGTATCTGAGCGGTGTCCAAATGCTCCTTGAGCTCCATCAGGGGCCGTGCCCACTGCCTTGGGGAGCCTGTGCCATGCCCACCACCCCCTGGCACAGAACCTTCTCCTCACCCCCAGCCTGACCCGCCCCTGACGCAGATCCATGCTGTTCCCTCGGGTCCTGTCCCTGTTCCCAGAGAGCAGAGCTCGGCACCTGCCCCTCTGCACCCTTGTGAGGATGCTGTAGGCCGCCATGAGGCCTCCCCTCAGCCTCCTCTGCTCTGGGCTCAGCAAACCAAGGGACCTCAGCTGCCCCTCATACTCCTTGCCCTCCAGACCCTTCCCCATCTTTGCAGTCCTCCTTTGGATGCTCCCTAATAGCTTTATGTCCCTTGTGGCATAAAGAACATTGTGGCACCCAGACCTGCACCCAGTGCTCAAGGTAAGGCCACACAGAAGGGTGCAGAAAAAACACCCAACCTTTTGCAAAAAGCAGGAAATCCTTGGATCAGTTTTTATTTCACTGGGGTGCAAAGAGAAATGATTCAGTGTTAGGAACCTTTCTCTTGTTCCTCCTTCCTCTGTCGCAAGTAGAACTCACGAGTCTTCATGGGTAGATACAAGTTGTGTGTTTATAGCGTTTTGTGCCTCATCTGTGGTCACTCAGGGGAAGTCAGTGGCGAACAGTGAATACCAGCTGCCTCCCTGGTCCTGCCTGAGCAGTGCTGGAAATTATCTATGACACACTGGGTGGCAGGACCAGGAGGTAAGTCTGATGCCTTCTGCCGTTGGATTTGGACGATAGGTTTCGTTTAAGAAATCTGCCTTTAGACACTGGCATGATTTCAGCATTTGTTTCCTGGTAAGACCCAGTATATATTGACTGGAATTCTAAAACCATTGGACTGGGAAAAGTTTTGCAGGTGAAGAAGAGTTGATGGGAAACAGAGCCATGGGTAAGTTGTTGAAGGTGTTTCAGGCTTCACTAGCAGTCAGGTCAAGATTGCAGTAAGGATGAACTGTGAAAATGTGCCTGGCAGAGAGCAGTGGGGATTTCAGCCATAAAAAGATGTTTGTTAGTGATGGTCAGAGGCTAATTCTTGTAATATGCTCTGGAAAGGTAGATTCCTTTGGGCCACTCTTCTGGAGGAGGAACAGTGATAGAGAGCAGGGGTGCACTTGGGCCTGAAGTAAGTGCCCAGGAGAGACAGTGTCTGAGGGCAACAAACTGCAGGCACCAACATGTGCCTTGTTGGCAGGTGAGGTGGAAGGAAAGAAAGGCTGTGGGAAGGAAATGCTAGAGGGAGAAAGGGTGGCTGAAGAAGATCAAAACCCTTGGTAGGGTGGGAGTGAACAGTATGTCCATAGGAACTCACAGAGAATAGGATAGGGCAGGATGTCCTGGGAGTTTCCCCATGAAAGGTGACCTGAGAAGACAAAATGTGAGGAATATTGCTGGGAAGATGTAAGGTTAAGGCCATCATACTCATCTGGTGAGCATTAATCACAGTGCTGGGATGAGACCTTCATGGAGATGGGCCCTGGACCCAGCATCAGAGGCTGAGAGGCCAGATCTAGGGTCAGCAGATGGGCTGCTCATAGATTTCCTCATCTCCTGGAAGGCGATGCGGAGATGCACAGGGCATGGGGAAGGTCCTGAGGGTCCCACCAGCCAGCACCTGCTGGAGCAGCAGTTGCATGCATTTGCTTTGCGAAAAGGGAAGTGCAATGTTAACTAGTCAGAAAATGGTTTTGAAATAGGAAGTGTGTAGGATATGCTGATAATTTTTTCTGCTTTCTCATCAGTCAAATACAGAAATCCTGGACATCAGGGCCTCTGGCCTCTCCAGCTCAGGAACACAACTTGTGTTTGACCACTGGGGCTGACTCAGGAGCCCTACGACAGTGCATGCAATGTTACACAACATGGGGAGAGCTAGGCATCTGTGAAGGCATTTGGAGGGGAGTCTGGGACACTCAGATCCCCCAGGTTAAGCGCACTCTGTGAGAGGTGGTTGATGAGTAGAGCCGCTAACGTCTTGGCTAGAACTGACAAAAACTTAAGAATAAAATTTCTCTTCACTGCAGGGAATAGCCTCTTCACCCTTCTCTGTGTATTCCATCCTTCCTGAGAAAGCATGCCTCCATCCCAGTTGTGTTTCTGAAGGTCAGAGAAGAATGATGCAGCTCAGCTTAGGATACTGCCCTAGATCTGGCAGCTGTACCAGCATCTTCCTCAGGGCTGTTTCAGCCTCTGCTCTGCTTCCATTTTGCTCTCTGCAAAACAATGCTAATGCTTTCCTCAAACTGCTCATCTCATCAGATTCTCCTACTGACTTCTTAACCTTGTGTATGCTTCTAAACAGCCATGGGGCTCTGCTTCAGTCATAGACCTACAAACCTAGGATGATGTAAACCCATGTGGATTTCATTCCCAGCAGGGAAGCAGCCTGGCCCTGTCAGAGCTGTGCTGAGCAGCTTATCCTGCCAAGGGGCTTTTCTACAAGGGGAACATTGCTATTACAACCAGATGTTACCCAGGCCTGAGTTAGATTAGGAAATCCTCTGTTACATGAGAAGCACAGATATATTCCCTGCTGACTTACTACAAAAATACTGCTCATACTTTTTTGCCTCTTCCATGAAATGTGTAGGAAGCCTGAAAAGATACCCTGTGCCAGGAAAACCATGCCTGAGTTGATTTAGTTTCACTTTCTGAGAAACTGGGGAGAGGGAACGTGATTTATACAGTAACTGTTGGACTGAGATGAGAGCACAGTAAAACAGCTCCCAGTTCCCGTTGAGACAAATAAATCTTCCTTTCCCACACCACCCTCCTTGATGTACAATAGCAGCATTTTTCAGCTGCTTCAGAGTCACTGGCTTGCTTTGAACTGACCACACCACCACGTTTGTTCTGCTTTATATGAGGCACCTTGATTCCTTCCCAGGAATGCTTGTGTTGTCTTTTCATACTCACCGCAAGGTCCACAAACTACAATGAGAATCTGGTTCTTGCTCACCAGAATCAGTGGAGCTATTTCCTCAGCTACTTGCTGATTCTTCTATATAAGCCAGCTGGTTTTTCCAGGCAGCCAGTGCTTTGTTACTTCTTCCCCTGTATATCCAGCATAGTTGGGAAATTTAACCCCAAATTCCCTCACTTTTGTGGAAAGTGAGAAACTGGCAGCTAGCAAGGTATAAATATTCCTGAGGATAAAAGTGGTTACACCAAGCAATGACAGCAACATTTTTTTTTTTTTTTGTAATGAAATCATTAATTTGTAAATAGAAAACATAGCAAAAATGATTTATTTTTCAAGTCCCTATTTGCTAATGTGAAACATCAGAACTGATCACAGCTTATCTAGGGCCTTGACTTTCTACTCTCTGTCTGCACTCAAGCCGTGCTGACAGTCCCTTCAGCATCTGGGGGCATCAGGCACCACCAAGGGAACCCAATCGCTCTGTTGTGGAGACAGAAGAGCGGGCAGGAGGGAGATGACTCCTGCATTGCAGTCTATGCACCCAGATGAAAGGGAAGAGCCTGAGATACTGTCTGCTTGTCAGACTCTGGTTTTGCCTATAACAAGAAATTCAACAGCAGTTCTGGCCACTGCAACACAGAAGTCTGCACTGGAAAATTGTTAGAATAAATGTGGCACAATTCCAGCCTGTGCCAACAAATGCTGATCAGAAGTCTGCATGGAGCAGGGGCCATTCACAGCAAGCATGCTGGATTTGGGGACCCCACAGTGAACAAAAACGAGGTATGGGAATTTGCCTTAACCGCCTTCAGTATCAGAGAGCAGTCCTGCGCAAGTTTGATTTACTGATACAGATTTAACCTACTTTTTTATTTTTATTCCAGTCAAATGTACAATACCTTCTGTGAACAGCTTCTTTTACTTCTGCCAGCTTTGCTCAGCTGTCTTCATGCTGCACTGAAGGGAATGCTATAGACAAACTTCAGTCTTTCTTCTAAATCTTTTCCTTACCTCCCCCTTTACCTCCTGTAATGATTAGATTCCTTTAATGACCTCCTGCATTTGCAATCTGTCTGTGGTTAGACAGATATGTAACGTGCTCAGCCAAATACGGCTCTTACATGTATAAAACAAAGGTGTCTCATAGCTTTGCTCAGAATTCCAAGAAGGACAAATACTCCAGACAGAAGGACACCAATGATTACATCAATGCTACACCAAAAAAAAAAAAAAGGCAACTGGTATCTTAAAGATTTGAGGTGTTTTTCAGAGTATTCAGATTGCTGGCTTAAAGGAAAACTGTTAGCGTCAACAAGCACTCCTCAAGTAGCAGTCACAGAGCAAAAGTGAGAAGATAGTAAATTTCCTCCTAAAAAAAAAACTAATTAAAAATATAAAAACAGGCACATCAAGAGATGAAAGACTTCTGCTGAAGGACCTGAAGGTAAAGGACTTCTCAGTGCAAAACCTGAGGAGACATCCTTTCTAATAGAGCACACAGACATTTTCTTCTCTTGAAAAGAATGGGTGTGACAGGTATCCCTGGAATTATATAACCCCATACGGCTACTTAATTGCTTGACATATTTGCTTACAGTTGCAGCAAGAGCTGTGTTTGTGACTCCATACTACACCTGGCAATTAATATTATTCTATTATTTACAGTAACAGATGTATGATGTATTGTGAAAGATCCCACCTGCAAAGCACTTCCAAGTGAGACGTTTGTATCATGTTCCTTTTAAAATCTGTTCAGCAATTAAACTGTCTAAACTTGAATTCTGCCAGCAGTGAGGTAGACAGCTGTTAGGAATAGGTTCCTCTGTCTCTTACATCCTCAAGAGCACATAGCAGTAGGATCCTCAGCAGTGCTCCTGTTGCATCATGGAATCCCAGTGTTAGGACCAGACAGGGTCCTCATTTCTTGAGCAAGGAAAGGCATGACAATTCCCCTCCTTTCCCTAGCTGAGGAGTTGTGTCTCTTCCATCACTGCTCTTTGTGAAGCACATTCAGCTTTCCAGCTAGCAGCTCACCCAAATCCTTGGTAAGACAGTTTAACCCTTCTTTGTCTTCTGAAACAATTCAGAGACTTCCATGTGCAGGGCTTCCTGCAAAGAAACCCACTGCAGCCATATGGCTGTTGTTTCTTAAGAAGTCCTGATCTTGGATCTGCACTGCAGTCTAGTTTAACCTCATAAATGACCAAACTGCATGCCTGTTTACAGAGACATGCTTAGTAACAGCATACTGATCTCCTTAGGACAATGCTAAGCCTCACAAATTGACTCAGAGACCACAGCTGTGCCCCAAAAACACCTAGAGGGGGTATAGCAAGGAAGTCACTCCTTCCTCCCAAGCCACTTTGCCACCAAACACAAGAAGATATGGGGTGTGTTTTCAGTTTCGATCTGGTTGCTTTGTGCTGATAAGAAGAAACTCCCACCTCAGCAACACTCTGTAGAACACACTGTAAGCACAATGTCTAGTCACCCAAGCATTGCTTCTCACCAGGGAAGCACACACCTGTAGCACCTTGACCTTCCTCAGGGCCTAGCAGTCCAAAGAAAAATGAGCAAATAACAGCCTTCGTTACCCCTTTCAACATGTGACCAGTAGTCCTTGCTTTTGCAGCCAAACTTTCTCACTAGTTTTACTGGATTTACAGCAGTACTGATCCTCTTGGCTCTTCCACTTTCCTCCAGCTACTCAAGGGTATTCTCTTGCAATTAGCTATATCCAGCTGATGAGGAAATGCTGAGTTCACGCTGTGGTACTTAGCCATGATTAGTCAGGATAAGCCGTACAAGCTCTGTGGAGAGCTGGGCTAAGCCTGGACTAAACTGAGTGGACTTACAAAGTGAAAGTCCCCCTCTGGTTCCCCCCACCCTGCCTACATCTGCATTGCTCAGACATTTGCAAAAAGCACAGCCAGAAACCAGATTAGCTCTTCCAAACATGTGAATAATGGAAAAGATGTATTAAGTCACCCTGCAGGTTATCCCACAAAAGGATTACTCAAGTGAGCTCCTTTGTAAGCAGAAAATCCCTACAGCAAGGCCTTTCATGTGATTCAGTTAGTTGGGTGCCCGACTTAAATGAGAATTTTCTCTTGCATAACATTAAATGCAGTCAGCTACATAAGCAGGCTCCTTCTCACCAGATCCCTTTGGTGATCCTGAGTAAGAGTTGGTAATCTTGCTTAAGCAGTAAGCAGTTAATCTGGTTTTCGCCATAGAAAGATAGCTGAGTGGAACAGCTGGTACGTTCACTACTTCTGCATCCTGTGAGCATTGATGTGAAGGTGAACTTAAACAGACCCTGGTTACAGACAGCTGTCCTTTCCCTTACAAAAAGCTGGAGCCAGCAGGCAGGGAGAGGAAGAACAAAATGCAAAATAACAGATTCTAAACATAAAGAGCAGCCTGGTGGAGAGAGCACAGCTCTCTCACTGGGGTTTCTCTGTTCATTGGTACCTTGTATGTGGCACAGAGAAATGTTTTTTACAGGTTCAAGCAGCTGCTCTAGTTTTCTGAGGGCATGGGCTGTGCCTTTGCCCAGTTGCATCAGAAGTAACCGGCCAGGTTGGAAGGAAGGCAGCTTTCACCTGCCAGCACCTTACCTCTAGATGAGGACTCTGTGCTCCAAGGAGGGTGGATTAGACAGGAGCATCGCTACTGGTGGCCCCCAGCCTCTCCTCACTCCCCCAAGCACTCTGGAAAGGTGCTGCCACAGAGCTGTGCCTTGGGTGGAGGTGTCCAAGTGCTGGCAGCAGGGACTGCGGGGTGGCCTCTGCTAGAAGAGGCTGGGTGTGTCCTGTGCCACACAGGGCCAGCTGGCCAATGGACCCGCTGCAGAGCATGGCTGACCCATCAGCCAAACTGGTGGAGCCTCCGGGAAGGCATTTAATTAAAGGCAAAACACCAAACAGACAGAGGAGAGGAAAGAAAGCAAGAAAGAGCACAGACAGCAAGGTCAGAGAAGGAGGGGCAGAAGGTGCTCCAGCCACCAGAGCAGGTATTTCCTTGCAGCCCATGGACAGGATCATGGTGGAGCCAGTGGATATCTCCTGTGCAGAGCCCATGCAGGAGCAGGTTTATCCTGAAGGACAGCAGCCTGTGGGAAGGACCTGCTGTTGGAGCGGTTCATGAAGGGCTGCATCCCAAGGGAAGGCCCCAACATCAGAGCAGGGGAAAGCATGAAGAAGCAGCAGCAGAGAGGACTTGATATTTTACATTTTCTATTTCCAGAATCTGACACAGGTAAGGATTTCCAACACTTGTTTACTATTTGTACAGTATTTGCATAATTACAGGAATTGTTTTTATATGGAAAAAAATATTTAAAATCTTACATACAAGGACAAAACAGCAACAAAATGCTGCTCACAGAATTAACATCCAGTCTTTCTGGCACCAGTTAAGATGAAACTCCTTTAGGGAGACTTTAAACATGATATTAAAGGCCTTCTCTTTCTTTTTTTCCCCTACAGGAAACATGCATTAAAAATAGCAATGTCTAAAACAACATTATTTAATCTTAGTCAGGCACCTGAAGATGTGGCTTTGAGCAGCTTCTGACATCAGCATTCATCACCAGAGAAATCCAGCTTCACAGAGGCACCTGTGACGGAGTTTCTGAGAGCATCCTGCGAGCTGCGATCCTCAGACATTTGGGGCAGCCTCCAGACTGGAAACACGCTTTGTGAAAGCATGCTTTGCACTCTGTTTATAAATACAAGCAGTTGAATGTTCAGGAGAAAAGATGAATCAACAGCTACAGCCCTGTAAAAGTGTTCCAACTAGTTCACCCAAGCATAAAAGTAAACAGGAGCAGTATAAAGCCAGGACAACCACCACTGTAACAACCTTGACTAACCATTTTGGTAAGATTCCCAGGATTTGCAATGAATGCCAGCAAGATCTGATATAGCAGCAGCATAGCACTGACCCAAGCTCTCTCTTTCATGCATAGACCCCCAAAACAGCCTCCCCCTGCAGCCTTAATCATGACCAGACAAGTCCCTACTTCTGCTCTCTGAACTTACTGGTGCAGGACAGCCACCACAGGCTGGCTTCCACATACACGTGGTTTCAGCAAAGCAAGTTCTCAGTGTTTTCCTACAGCAGGCACTGGAATAGTTCTATATACCAACATTCCCCTCCCCCCCCCCAATAAAGGAGGAAAATGTTTGGTCTGGAACATACCTGTGCACCTTTTGCATTTGGAAATCTGAAATGCAAAGAGCAGATCTGCACTCTGACAGAATTCACAGATAAACCCCTTTGCTTGACAGAGCTACAAGAGAGGAAAGAAAGTTGGTTTACTTTTTAAGTTCAAGAAAAAAATATTTGGGAATGTCAGCAGGGATATTCCTCACAACGAGGACCCTAGAAGCACTGACTTCTTCTCACCTCACAACCATCCACATGAGAGGTGGAGCTCTTCAGAATGTCTTTAAGAAGGAGCAGTAACTGCCCTCGTTTGATTTTCACCAGATCATCCAGTGAGAAGAGATGCAGCTCTTCTGTCAGATGGCTGGGGACCTGTTCAAATTCTTTCAGTACACTGCAAAGGAAAACAACACAAACCAAACAAGAAAATCAAGTTACAAAAGATGTCTTTCAGGCACGTTTTAAAAATAAGCCTCTTCCATGTCACCCAGGGATCACACAAAGCAGATTCATGCTAAATACTGCCTCCTCCCTCCCAACCTTAGTTCACAGTAACAAAAAATGGAGGGTTTGGGGTTTAGAATAACATGCCTACTTCAAACGTGCATTCCTCAGGCAATGGAGTTGCCATATGAAGTTATCCCAGACATTTCCAAGTAAAGCACAACGGGCTCTGTCCTCCCTAACCGTGTAACAACCCACACCATATCTAGTGCAATAAGCCTGGGTTATTTACTTTTTTTGCTAAGAGATGTTTGAGGGGTTTTATACTGTGTAGATCCCTATTTGGTTAAACTATGCTTGTGCTAAGAATGTGAATGCTGAAAACAAAATTTCTCACATATGGCCAATGTAGAAGGCGCACTGAGGATTCTAGTGCTTATTTCTGTAATGGAATCACAGAAAAGAGACATTAAGATATCTAATTTTGTTGATTTTCTCAAAGAGATCCATGTTGAAGAGGTAACAGAATCTACTGTCAGAGCCTATTTTGCTTTTGTGTATTTCTAAAAAATAATGCCAGCAATTCCACGCTGAAGGTTTCATCATTCACACACCTAACTGCTATTTAAGCCCATAGTTTGGGGAGGTGTATGCCAAAAATCTTTAACTTGCAGCAATAAGCAAGGTCAGCTTTATACCTTCTCATTCTGAGATTTATCATGTAAGTTACTACTTTCATATAAATAAATATATATATATCCTACAAACTGAATTGAGCATATGACTGATATCTGGAAGAGATCTTTAAACCCTCAAGGAGCTCAGTTTCATTTTTCTGTGTGTGTTTGCTTGTTCGTTGGGTCTTTGACAAGACAAACCACCTCAGAGATGCAAATATCTTAACGCAGACAAGTATCTCTGGCCTTTTAGGAGCTAGTGACAACCTAAGAGGGACAAACTAGGAAAATAAACATATACCTACCAAAAAACATTCAACTTGCACAACCAGATGTCTAAGGATGTATGAGACAGAAAGCTACCACATGCAAGCTGTTCTTTCCTCAACATCTGCAGTGCAACAGAAAAGTTCTGTTACCAGACTTTTCTCTGATGAGCAGATAGCTCACCGAAAACTGCACTCAAATGCCGCTAGAGAAGAAGGCTGCGGAAATACCTTATGTACATTTTAATAAGCTATTTTTCATGCATGATCGTGGCCCATACCTTTCGCCAAGCCTGCAGGTTTTCAAAAGCTTTTTTAAATGAAACAACTGCTCTTGCACTTCCTAAAAGATAAAGAGGAAAAACAGAACAATTTTTAAATGAAAAAAAGTTTCATTTCTATATTTGTGAGAGAAAACACTACCTGAATCAGCAACCCTTATCGATATGTCATCCACAGTCTAAAAGTAGGAATTTCACACTCAGCACAGAATCAAACAACAAATGGGTTTTCTAATGCATGAAAGGACAAGGAATGCAGAGGATCCTTTTATTCGCTGACAAGGGAAGCAATTCCCAGCTCCACCAACTGCTTCACATCAGCGCACCAAAGTGCTAGGCCCAAACCTGTGCACGAACAAGTGGCAGTCTGCACAGACAAGAGGGTGGCTTGGAGCCTTCAGCACAGCACCCTCCATGTAGGAGGTACAGCCCTCAGAAGAGCTGGGGTGTTCCCCCCCCCCCCCCCCCCCCCCNNGCCCACAGAATTAAGGAGTCATTCAAAGCTTCCAGAGCTTTCCAGCAGCTAACTGCCAGGCAGCAGCAAATATTCACTGCAGGAGCCCAGCCACACAGTGAACTGGAACTGGAAACCAGTTCAGGAAATGGTTCCCAAAGAATAAATGAGATCTCTGCCTGAGGCTGGAGACTTCTCCCTGCTTCCCTTCATCTGTGGGGAGAGAGGGCAAGTCCCAGAACTGGTGATGAAAAGACCACTCAGCATCCTCCCCATGCTCACAGCAAACCTGCCCTGAGGAGTCCTTCCCCAGAAGTCTCAGACCCACAAATCCAAAACCAAACAAAAACCTGCCACTTACCCTCACTCTGTCCATTTCTTTAGACTTTGTATAGAGGGCTTTGTTGATGCATGACACGTTGAAAATCGGTTGCTGCCATACGCTGTCCAGCAGGTGTTTGGAGAAGTTGCACACATAGTATTTCTTGAAGTCCCATTTCATCAGTATTCGGGCAGGAATTGCAGACTGAGCATAACTGTGGCAACAGGCACAGAAGTATTTCCCCAGGTAGTCGCAATAGCGGAGTCTCCTGACATATTCTGCAGGTACACAGACAGCAGCAACATCATGAATGTTTTTGGGAGGCACCTCTTGTCTGTAGGCCTGTTCTGTCTAACTAACTCCTGCTTAAAGGAGGGAGGTGCAGGGAATTTCATTTTATTTATTTCTAAAGTAGGGAGTTGTTATTGAGGTAAAGACATGCCCAAGGTTTGCATTTTGCATTAGAAGAGAAAGTTTTCCTCATTTCCATAGCTATCAAACTGAACTTACTGCATTCGTCACCATCAGGTCTCAGAGAAACCATTGTTACTGTACCCAAAAAAAAAAGCTAACAAAACCAAAACCACAAACAAATCCAAAACAAACAGCAGCAAAATACTTCCACCAAACAGAAAGACAAGCTGATCTTGGTGTTACATTTCTATGACTTCAGACATTTTTGACTATTTTTTTTTCCAGCTATCTCAGGCTTGCTCGAGTTCACGTGCCATCACAGACCGCTGATCCTTTACAGGCCATCACAAATGCTGCTCTTTGACAACTGACCCAGACCCTTTCAAGTGGTCCTAAAAGGTACTGCAAAGATTTCTCACAAAGTCTAGTTGCCAGGCCTGAAAATCACCATGCTTTCAAGCAGTATCATAAACAGTCCTCTGACAAGCAGGATTTTGAGATCAAGCATAAAACAAACAAACAAAGGTTTAAAAACAAACCCAAAAGAATGAAACCACACATTCCATTGCGACTTCTGGAAATGTGTAAACTGGAAGAAAGAATTGTTGAAAGAAACTGTTATAGAACATAAAAATAGCATTTTCCAGTCTGGAGGCCTAATTTTTAATTAGCTTCTCCTGGTTTGCTGTTGACTGTCACTAATTCTATGTCTTAAGGACATCATGTACTGAATTCTGTCCACAATGAGAAATTCCAGGCAGTGACAGCGGGCTGTACTGCCTGCTTCATTGCAGGTACATCCAACAGTGAGGTTTTTCCTTCTGCCTCACACAGATTTTACAGTTGTGCTTCATCTATGTTGACAAAGATTATAGCCTGGTCGCCTGGATATTTTTTTTCTGTTGATAATACTTACTGCTTTCTATTGGGGTTCCACAACCAACACACGTAAAGTTTTGGGCAGCCACCACAGCATCTCTCCTGCAGACACAGACAAATGGTTACACCTTTCACTACAAAATGCACTTCTATTACTATTTTCCAACACATGTGCAAGACACTAACACTGGCATCAGAGAGCATTGCCTAACTGGGAGATGGCTTCTATTCCTCCACAGAAAAATTAGGGTTTAGGAAGGAAACAGATTATTGTAGCGGCAGCCTCTAAGCTATTCTGTGGTGAATATCAATTACTACCTTTTGCAAGAATTTAAATTCTTTGCCATTTCCTAAGAAAAGACCAGTATCAAGGCAAAAAATACAACTCACATCTGCAACTGAAAAAGCAACTGGACCTGCAACAACACAGGGAATTAGCCAGCCTGCCCACTTTGTGCATTTAACACCACTTCATGCAGAGCAAAGCTGGCAGTTTCCCTGGACACCACCTGTTTTCCTCCTCCTTTATGAAAACCTACTGCACATGAAATATGAGCTGGGAGGAAGTACAGAAAGCTTTAAAAACACACTCTACTTAATTCCACAGAATGGAATCCTTAAGAGTCCAGTTAAGCACTCTGCCACCGTAACACCAAACAAGATGTGTATCACCATCTGTAGGAGTGCACGCACCATGTTAATCAGGATGTGCCAACACAGGGAAATAAGATGTCACCTGCTTTCCAGCAAAGATACTGACAGGCACTGCAGAAAGCTGTGCCACGCAACAGCTCTAACCTTAACTCCTGTTAAATCATCTGGGCCCCTTCCATCAAATTCAGCAGGTCTTAAACAAGCCCCCATGCTGTACTGACCATGCCCAGTTCCATTAGACTTACTTGACAGAAGGATGAATATTAAATATAATCTGAGATCTTGGCGGGGACCAGCCAGAAGATCCTCTCAATTTAGACAGCATCTTTATTTCTTCAGCCAGATTCAAACTGGACTCAAGCTCTCTTGGAATCTCTTCTGTCAGCACAGACTGTTGGGAAAGACAAATCATGAAGACGAACAGCCATATGTTTACAGCTGGACCTATGTTAAATGCTAGAAAACTTCTCCTTTTATTCTCCGGGGTTTTAAAGTTTGATTTCCACCTACATGAAATCCCCACTCTGTCAAATTCATATCAGTCCCAGGAGAAGTACACCCTTTTTGTTCATACCTGCACAACATCTAATGTTGCTGAAAATTACTCAGTAGAGGACATTTTCCACAAATTTCTCTAAAATAATCCGTGAGTACTTCACTGTATTTTTTTTAATAATGCAGCTTCCCTCTTTCCATAACAGTGAGGCAGCTGCAGCAAGATAACGCTTGTTTGGGGGACAGAATGAAGAGCCCGCTGTTTTCGACTCAGACTCACTTTCTGCTTAGATGAGCTCAGGCACCCAGACAGTTGCACTGCAGATTCTGTCTGCAACCAGTGTTTTCTGAAAGCTCTGCACAGCTCCTGAGCTGTTGCTTCAGCAGAATTGCTGCCTGGTTCAAAAGATGATCTGAAAGTTAAGCAATAAAGATGGTGAGAAATAGCAGCATGTCATCAGCAGCTCCATTCTGCATCCCTGAAAAAAAAAAAAACACCACTTTCTCCCATCCTTTCATTCCTACTCTCTTGCTTTGATACACCCAGGTCCTCGCAGAGCCACAGCCACCACCCTCCAGCAAGGCTCCAGGACCTGAGGAATGCTCTGTGAAGCCAAGCACCACAAAGCCCTTTGCTGTCAAGCAGCATTCCTCCCTCTTCCTGGGTGAGTACCAAATTTACCACTCCCACACCTTTCCCTGCCCCATCCAGAAGAGTCACCAGAAAGCAGGTCCAGCAGAAAAGGCAGTGCCACTCTGCTGCCTGTACACCAAAATACAAAGCATTACCTTTCATTTGGGGTGGCAGACAGATTTTCAAGGTGTTCAAGTTCTGTGATAAAGGAGAAAACTTTATCAAATCATCTGAGAAACAAAGCTTGTATTACTCAGCACTGTTTTCTATCTTCTGTGCTACTATGGGTGTCAGTCTCAAACTCATCTTTACAACACCCGTTGCTGGATGTGGGAGGTAACCTCAGCCCTGGCTGTAAAACAAGCACAAGGAGCCTGATCTCTGCAGAGCTATGACATTAATAAAAATAATAACAATAAATCTGTTAACAGGAGAAAATAAGATGGAGGTTAAACATCACCTAGGCCACTTTTAAGGGTTTATATTTAAGTATAATGCAAAAACCAGAAGGCAAGCAGAGAAACTTCAGGATCCTCTGAAGAAGAGCAGAACACTGGTGGCTAAGGGGACAAAGAGTCTGCTCTAGCCCTAGAGCAGAGGTAGCACTGCCCAAAACCTAACCACTTTCGCATTCAGTTGATAATGTACTGTCCTAAATTCTCCCAAACAATGCTGCTATAGTTGGCTGAGACTGTAAATTAAGTGTGTTTCACACTTTGCTCACCAAGATTCATTTGGTTTAATCCTTCAACACAGCTGTAGTCCTTCAAGCCAACAAGGATATTTGTTTGTAAAAAGGAAATCCTGCACCACTCAAGGGTTCTGCATGTTTTCTAGCAGACAGTCATGTGTCCACAGCTTTTCCCACTGTCATGCAATTTCTCCATCTACTAAGTCAATAAATTTTCCAAATGGTGCAACAGATTCAGCTGAACAAGTTTAAAGCCTCACCAATGATGACATATTCATCCTCTGAGTCGCTGTGGCAAGGGAGTCCAGCAGCCTCATGATGTGATGGCAGATGCACCGAGGAGCTGAGGGGCAGCAGAGCACAGCCTGCCCAGAACAAAGAAGGCACCAATAAAGCTATCCAGCATCTATAGAGTAGTTGCAATTATATTCAGCAGTTTTCTTCACTTCCCTAAACTTTAGGGCACAGCCTGTATTTACAGAGCAACTTTTAGACACAGAAACAGAGCAAATTTGTGGGAGCCTGTCGTGCAGCATGTCTCGTTTTCTTGGGGTTTCTTTCTAAAAGTAAAGGTTTTGTATTAACAATGGTCTCTCCCTTTCCCATGTGCAAGCACACCATTCTTTTTCCCCAGAAGCTGTCATTTAGACTTCAGTCACACCTCTAAGATTCATATTACTCAAGAGACTTGTGCTGACACCAGCATTACAGTACCAGGAGCTCGGATTACCTTGCCTCAAACTACACGTGCATGAACACTCTGGGCAGCTTCACTCAAACCAACTGTGTGGCCTGACCTGCAAAATGCAGAAGCAAGCACAGAAGGGAAGAGACATCCTGCCATCCTGCAAATAGGATTTAAGCAGAGAGAAAACAGGCATGCTTTACAGAGAGATGTGCACTTTGAGCTTATATTCTCATTTTCGGGAGAAAGAAAGAAACCGAATTATAATAAATAAAACACAAACATGAATGTTCAAAAGGAGGAATCTGACCCACAGGTAAAACGCTAGTGGAATAATGATCCTCAGGGAACATAGCTCTGTTTAAGTACAGACACTCAAAAATGGTGATGGGGGATTTAGTTCCAAGCAACACCCAAACCCATTTGGTATTTCCATGCACAACAGCATACAGCAATGGCTACCAGAAAAGGCCGCACACAGAGCGAGTGACTTGCCTTCATAACCACTGTCGGAGGAGGCAACGGAAGAATCAGACTTCTTCACTCCCGGATAGGAGGACAGCTCTGAGTCAGTGTGATAGCTGCCATCTGACCCACTCGTCTCCTCCACAGCCCAGGCCTCTGCCTGCTGGCTCAGGATGTTGCACTTCACCTTCTCCAGAGATGCTATAATCATGTCTGCGACAAAGAAGTGTGCGTTCTCCTGGACACGAGACAGGAACGCTTGTTAGTGTGCAGCATACCTGATATTCTCTCAAGAGGGAATTAAATACGTAATTTTCCCTGTACTTTTCCAATTCAAGAAATGAAGATGCGAGGCTATTTCACCTTTCAATTACACACCAAAAAACATGCTGAGGGCAACTCAGAGACGATACGCAAAAGGCAGCTGCCCAGATGATTGTCTCACCCTTGATTAAAACATACAATTTACTTCTATCTTGCCCCTCTATTAGATAAAAAGAAACTTGATTACATGCCTAACTGATGACTGTGTATGCATTTTAGGGCTTCTAGTTACACTGTAGCTTTTAGTATGCAAGTGTTAATCCATGTGGTGCATTTAACTGGATTTAATTTCAAGTCATGGCATCGTTCTCAGCTGAGTACAAGCAGTTCTGCACGCAGGCTAACTTGGATGGGGCCAGAACTGGTGGGTTTTACAAGGCACCATAGATCCTCAGACCTGGTGGGTGGTACAGAAGCTTGTAAAGTGTTTTGATGCATAAAGAGTTGAGGCAGTGAAGCAGCGAATACACAGAGGGGTAGCTTCCACAGTCAGCTCAAGGATGTGTGGACAGTTTGGGGGAGGCTAGGTCCCCAGGCCTTCACAAGGCCCTAAATAAAACCTCATTGTTTCAAAGCTTCACCGGGGCATTTCCATGCCAGAAGCAACCCCTCCTCACAGCATCCCTTTACCACTTCACCTGCCTGGATCACCCACTCTCCACAAAAAGGAAACCTATAGAACCACCCCCAGCACCACTGAGACACTGGGCAGCCTTTTTCCTTTTGGCAGACAAAGCTGAAATCTTGCATTCTGAGGATCCAAAAGCCTGAGTGGCACTGGTTAACCCCAGGTTAGGGGAAGAGCACAGCCCATCAGCACATCCCGCTGTGCTTCCCACATTGCGGGTGGAAAAATGCTACCTCCTTTCTGAAGTACTTTTTGAACAAAAAAAAAAATAAAAAAAACACACAACAAAACCATGAAAAGCTAATTCACAAGCCCTTTCTTTTTTTATCCCTCCTTTTGCCCTCTCTCCTTTAAAGGCACCTTAAAATGCACCTGAGGGACAATGCGAGCCTCCAATCAAATGTAGAACCTGCCACTCCAGTCAAACCCGTGCTGCGCACAAAGATGATTATTTCTTGGGCCCAGGACATGGGACCAAATGCACAACCACAGTCTAGGTGTGCTTTTCTAGGCACACCTTCAAAGTTCTTTTGTATTAAATCCAACTCTTCACTATAATTAATTGCAACATTTTCTAATTTTTCCCATTTCCAATTTTTGGAAAAGAACAAGAATCTAGCACACAGAGCTATGCGCTACAACGGTATTTTGTCATCTTTGTTTATAGGCTCAGATGGGCTGCCAAGCTTGAAGTACTGCAGATGTTACAGTTCCTGTGCACACTACTCATTTTATCATTCTTTTATGGTATTCTCACATGCTCATTCCAAGCACAGGCTCAGAAAACAGACCCTCTCCACCTCCTGATAATGGAATAATGGGTAAATGCCATTCATATGCATGTGGCTCCAAAAAATTCCATTGTAATGTATTCCACTGAAAGTTTAGAATAACTATACTAGAAGTTTGATCTCGAGGAATTTGTTCGGGAAACCATATTTCTTGGCCCTGCCTAAGAAGGAGGGGCAGGGCAGATGACCTCCAGAGGTCCCTTCCAACCTCAACCATTCTGTGATTCTGTGAAAATGATGGGATGAAAAGAAGCAAGTCATGTTCTAAAATACTTCTATTTCAAAATAATAAAAGATATTTAATTATGACAGACCATGAGTAAAACCAAAGGAAGATGCAGGCATTTAGGTCTGCAGATTGACTCACAAGGGGAAGAAGAGGGGAAATACAGAATTTGTAAACATTAAGAAAAAAAAAAAACTTTCTGATAAACTAAAGCCAACCAGAATGCCTACAGACATGCAGTAACAACCGACAGTAATTAATGAGAAATGCATCCTGTGGAAAAAAAAAAACAAAACATGATAACCATGTATTTTTGCTGTCCTCACCTTCTCCACATCTTCTGGAAGCATGAAGATGTCCTGCAGCGAACGATTCAAGGGCATGGCACTTATGTTCAACAGGGAAGCAGAACCTGTGAGAGAACAGGAACTTTATGAGTTACAATAAGAGCCACCAACATCTGATGAATCTTTGGAGAAGTCCAGACTTAAAAGGCTCCCTGGATCACTGCTGGTGTTGTGCAACCACAGCACGTTTGGAAGAAGTTTTGCCTTTATGTTTCCATACCTTGAAGGAATCTCCCTCCATATCTAAATGCCACCACCACACACACCCTTCAAAGCTGTTGCAGATAACAGGGTTTAAGCAAAGGCTCTTCTTGAGAGAAAGGCCACTGCTAAACTGTGTAGAAGTCAGAGGAATGGTGAAGAGGCCCCACAAAATGCAAGAATAATTTATGGGAACTTTTTCTCCAACGAAAGATCATTGAACTGTCAGGCCTACCTTGGATTCTTCATATCACATTACTTATATAAACCTTGTTACACTGCCTCTAACTGTTACCAAAACCAGGCTGACAAGTCAGTACATTTGAGTGTAACGAGATGGGTGTAGTGATCTGTAAAGAATTATAAACAGCTACACATTATGTACCATGGAAGAAAACAGAGCAGCTGCTGATGTGCCAGTTCAGAACAACTTTAATCAGTGAAGCAAATTCATCACCTAACTAGGTTATTTCCGGACCTATTGGTGATTCATCTTTCTGGATAGGTAGCATGTGGGGAGCACAAGTAAGTGCTAAAGACTCTATGGCTTGATAAAAGCCTACACTCACATCAGATAAGGTCAGAAACATTCTCCTGATTAAAAATAAGCAGAAATAAAAAAAAATTGTGAACTTGTCACATGTTACTAAGGAACATTACTAAGGGTAAAGTTCAGAGTTACAAGATCTTTTTTTAAAAAAAAAAGAAAGTGGTGGGAATGACTTTCAACAAGACAAATAACAGAATATCAGACAAAAGAGGTACTAGGGACAGACAAAAACCTAAAAGAACAGACTCTCAACAGAAGGCATAATGATTTTTTGCTCTGGGAATTTACCAGTAGAAATTACTCTGCTTCCCTCATTTTTCTATTAAAAAACAAACAAACAAACATGGCATGTTCATGCTGAGGCAATGTCACTAGAATGACAAGTGTAAAAGCAGGAAAAAAAATTGGATAAAGACTCATACTAAGGAACACACATTTGGCAGAAGCACTAAAAAAAAAAAAAAAACAAAACAGAATACATCACTACAGGCAGGTTTTACTGGAACCAGGTTGGACTATGACACTTAACTGAACAACACACTGAATTATAGTACTAATGTAACTATTTTACTGCCTTTGCCAGAAGCTGGATGACAAATGGAACATGTTGAAGACCTCTGGACTTGAGTAACAACCAAGTGAGCTGCACAGGAACTGTACAAGGCAAAGCCCACTCCCAGGCAGTGGGGAGAGGGCATTTTGCCAGCTGGGTATTTCAGCAGCACAGGCAGTCTGTGGGGAAGGGGATCAGTGCAGCACTGGGATGCAGCCCTGGGTCTGATTCAAAGCAATGTGGTTACCTCCTGACCCTGAGCAGCATCACCTGCAGCCTGCCGAGGCTGGGGAAGGCTTACCAGCCACAGAAGGAAATGATCGTGATGCACACCAAGGTTAAAAGGAAGAATAAGCCCCATGAAACGCCTGTGACACAGCAGCCACAACAAAGCCCCCAGAAAACATGGAATTCTGTAACAAACTCTTCATCAGCACCAAGCAGTGTTTTCAGGAGGTTGCATGGGGCCACTGCAGAATGGCCCATGGCAGCGTGAAAATGGGACAAGTCCTAGCAGGAGCCTCATGGGACCAGCAGAAGTAGCTACAGTGTTAAATCCCACTGAAAAAATGACTTATGCTGATTTCAGTCACCAGAACTGTCATTGTCTTGTCCATCTCTCACCTGTTCTCCTATAAGAAACAAAAGTGAGAATCTACCACCTTTGAAACAACAATCAAAAAGGAAGGCCAATCAGGAGATGCTCTGGTGTAATTCCTGCCTTCCAGTTAAGCATTTTGTTCCTTCTTTCTCAGCTTGTCATGTTTTTCCTTCCTCGTTGTCCTGAGCATCATAGGGGAAAAACAAAAAATCTCCCTCTATGATCTCTAAAACCCCCATCCTGGGCCACCCATGGAACAGCTGGAAACACCAGTAAAAGACAAAACGCAGAAGTGATCAATTTGTACTGAACAGACACCTAGGGCCGATGCAGTCAGAGCCTGCCTTGTTGCATGGCATGTCACAGAAGCCCAGCTCCCTCTAGGACTACTTGTTAGTAAAATCAAGGGCTCTGCCTCCTCAGCCACCTGGCTGCTGCACTCCTATGCTCGCCTTGCAGAGAACCAGGAGCGTAACTGACCCAACAGAAACCTGTGACATGTCCTGCTTGTGCCAGAAAACTGAGTCACACGCAGCTTCTTTGTTCTCATGCACGTGCCCTGTGGTCTCTGATGACATTGGAGGAGACTTGGCTGTTTCTCAGCCCGAACTCCTGAAACCTGCATGACTGGCTGAGCCCAGCGCCCGGCATGGGGCGTGGTTTCCTCCTCTCTGCCAGGCACCCTGCTTCGAATGCTTGGTGCCTGGGTCAGCAAACCAAACACCTGGCAGACTCATACACCCAGAGCTGACAACAGCCCATTCCAGATGACAAAGCTCTGACAGTCAGAGGCTCCCACTCCTGCAGAGGGGAATTTGGGGTGTCACCACCAGCTGGAGGCCTGAGAGGTGCTGAGCTAATAGCTCGGAAGCAGCAGACCTTGGACATGGAGCTTAGCAGAGTCACCTCCAGACTTTTTTTTATTATTATTTGTAACACAAAGGCAAGCTGATTGCTCCCTCCCATTTGTTTTCTTTCCAGCAGAGAAAAATCAGGCCTCAGCTGCAGCAGCCTTCTGAGGCTCAGCATCCAGAAAGATTAAGCCATTAGACACCAGTAACTTCGTTTATAAATAACATACAAGTGCCTCACCGCAGTGTAGCGAAGGCTGCTAGTATCAGTGCTAGGTACTAAACCCAAGTGGATTCTTCTCCTGTTTTAGCT
>VXAV01000935.1:0-76182 GCA_013399715.1 Alectura lathami
TTTAAAGGTCCCTTCCAACTTGGACAATTCTATGATTCTGTAAGGATTAGGCTGCTGCAAATTACAGATCTGACCATCCGTTTATCTGCCATGAACATAAAACACTTCTCCAGCATCATCTCAAGCTCTTACTCAATGCGACAAAGATTTTTTTCTCCCTGAATTCCCAGTTTAGCTCTATGAATAGAGCAACTCCATGCAAAATCCAGGAGTCTGAACACTGTGATCGAGGATCACAGAAGTTTCAGACAAAGTAATCTGACAGCTGAAATTTATGATCATGTAGTAACGTGTTTTCATTAACACAAAAATAGTACATTGGAAGACATTTCTGAAATATTTTTGTGTTAAAATTTTCCCAACATACATCTTGCTCTGTCCTTCTTAGTCCACCTTCAAGCACCTCTATGTTAGACCATGAATGGAATTTGGGGCAACAGCAGTGCTCGTCTCCCAGAGCTCTTTTTGGCTTAGTACAATTTTTTACTTAATTTTAATACCATTCCAGAAGACTGATGACTAATGAAACTTTGCTGACCATGACGCAATCTCCTTGCCCCTTTACAGCTACCACAGGGTATTCAACAGCAGGACAGAGCAGACTTGTAAGCAAACCACTGAAGTTATACACAGCGGGACTGTGACCAGCATTTTGAGACTGATACAATTTTCATAAACACTACTTTGCATCTATATCTGGCTTTGTGACAAGGAAGAGGACTTTACTTTTACAAAGACCAAATGCTAACAGTAAATAGGACCCCCCCAAAAAAAAATTCCTCTCATCCTCATACCTTCTGTGGTGAGTTTTGTTTTCTTTTTTTTTTTTTTCCTTCTTTCATTCCTTCCTTGCAGCTGCAGAAAAGATCTGACAAGCAATAGGCTGCAGTCCTGTGAGCACAGAGTCACACCAGCAACATTACTCGCATCAGAAAAGCCTTTCAGGATATCCAACACTTGGCAGCTCTGTTTTTCCTCACTATATGGTGCAAACAGAAAAATACCACAGCTTAAAAATCTCTTACCTTTCAATGGCAATAATTCAAGTTTCATAATTTCCTTGAGGTGTTTTTATGTGGTAACTTTTTATTAATTTGTAATTGATTCTTACCATTAGTTTTTATGTTAACAAGTTGCCTTTAAGTGTAAAAACCTCTTGATATTCAGATCTTACCTTAGCAAGCACACTACAAGCCACTGAACTCCAAATACCTTGAACCGCTCGTCGAAGGACTTTTTACATAGTTTAAGCAGAAGTCTGTATGGGAGCTACTTCAGCAGTGAACAGACTCAAAATATGCTGACTACTTGGAAGCCAGGTTTCAGGACTCCAGTACTTTATCCTGTATAGCTTTGAACCTCTGTAAGATCATCTGCTAAACTCCCCAAAACAAATACATGGGTAGGTGTCAGCTCTTGGCATCACCGTGCAAAAAAAAAAACTGTTCTACATTTTCAGTATTTTAATGATTTTTATCGTAACTTGAGGGAACTCAATACAGTACTACCCATTGCTGAGAGTTTAAACAAGACAAAACACGAGGGTGGATTTCACAAACGGATGGAATTGAGAGACTAGCAAGAGGCCACACACTTTTCAAACCATGTCTCTTTCGGATTGTGATGACTTGATGCTTTCTTAGTTCAACAAATATGGAGGATATGCTGATGAAAAGACAGAGGAGGGGAAGGAGAAGTGTGAATTTGCCTGCCCCCAACCAGTCACCAGCTTAGGAATGCCTCTGAACATTGGAAAGCTGCTCCAGTTGTTTACAGTCTGTAGCTGCTACTTTGAGTTTCCCCACAGAAAAGAGCCAGGAAAGGCAGTGGATTCCTGCTTTCAGCAGTTGATTAGGAAAATATCCCTTGCTAGAGGTACGTACTGCCATCTGTGTTACTGACTCCTAAAATGTTGGACGCAGTGTGATACTCTGGTTGAGGAATGCTTTTCAGAAATTATCTTCATGGCTAATGAGATCCTGCTGCAACTGGGGATACGACCTACAGTCGGACTCTGCATCTCCAGCCAGTTCTGTTTCCCTGAAGAGTGCAATTCTCAGAGAAAACTTAGGTACTGGAACGTCCTTGGGAAGATGACTCAGTTTTGTGGTTTATGTGTTAACAGTGTAAGAGAGGAGAAAGCAAAAAGCTCTTAGGTTAGCAATGCAATCTTTCACAAGATCTTTCAGCATGACCTGAGTACAGTAATTGGAGATTGGAAGGGTTCCTGATGCTGACTTTGTATTTCCTCATACCTCTTGGCTAGATCATTAAACCAGCAGTGTTTTCGAATTTATTTTTTTTTCTTGATCTTGAGTCCATACCGGTAATTCCCACTGGAAAAACAATCTCCCTGTATCTTCACTCTCAGTACTGTATAGCTTTTCAAACCATTCTATCATCTTTACACAGATGACCTACAACAAAATCTCATGTTACACATTTTACATATTCTATCTGGAACTAGAGATTGTATTTTCTCCTAGAAAGAATGGCCAGCTATATAAATGCATCTAACAACACTGGAGCTTAAATACGTAATACTTCTGCATTTAGTAGTTCTGTTCACTGAAATATCCAACTTTCCTTTTTTCAGTCTTAGGTAATACCGTTAAAGATTCTCTTTGGAGTCTCTTGAATAAAATTCACAAGGAGCAATTCCCCAATCACTATAACCGATTTCAAATGGTGCTAGAAAATATTATTGACTCTGAACACCAAAAGAAATCAGTCATCCTCTAAAGGGGTTACTGAGATCTGCAAGGATGAAGAATTAAGTACTGGATAGTATTTGACATTGGAGGATCCCCAAATATATATGTTAATTAATTACCTCTGTTGCATTATTCTCTAGAAATATATAGCATTATTAAAACACATCAGACAAAGATTTAGAAGGTGAAAACTTTCAAAATCATTAGCTATATACTACTTTTAAAACTGTATATTCAACATTAGAATACTTCAAACACTCTAAATTCAAGTAGCCTAAGCAAATATGATCTACTATGTGTGGTCCAGTTCTCACAGATCCTGATGTTGCCTATTTCTATTAACTACAATTTGCATTTTAGGCTGCCAACTTGCAAGCTGAACACTGAGAGACACACAAAATAAACAAGCACATTCAAATCTGCCAAGCACGCTACATGAAAAAACAAACATGCAGCATCTGGATGCAGACAGCATCCCGAACTCCCAGTGCTTAATTACTTCAAATTCTGTTGTGTTCCGAATGGTACATGTACTGTATGTACAGGTACTTACAAGGGCAGTAAAGAACTAAAAACCAAAAATGTACCCACGAGACGCTGAAAGCAGAGCATATGATGTTCCCTTCCTCATTCTTCACCACACAGTATAAATGTGATTTAATTGTGTCTGCTTTAACATCAGTGTCTTCAACGTTGTGTTGCAATTCTGTATTACACTCCTCTGCAATGTTTATGTCTCGTAAGCCCTTCTCTGTTACCAAGTTCTGGTTTACCACCTACGAATACTATAAACACGATGTTGGCCAGCAGCACTGCACCAGAATTTCTGCCTTTGAAATCACACATTGCATTGCTCTCCCAACGGTTGTCTGAGCCATAGACTCTGAGATCGCAGCCTACTGAGAGAATTTGTTGGGTGGTGGAGCTAAGTCTAAAGGCAGAAGCACACACAAATCTTGATTTTCTTTTCCACAAACTTTTCCGAGGATCCATTTCACTGATGAACGCAGGCATTCTTCCTCCAAGAACACTGATTTCAAATGGTGCTAGACAATAAATAGTTAAATCTAAACCACCATATGAAACCAGCTTCCTGAGGGAGCTTGTTTCTAGCCAAGATGGTATTCCTGTAACAATAAATCAGAAATGCCACAGAAGCATACCTATCCATGTTTTTCTGTATCTTTGTTTTTCCTATTTAATAACTGACTTTTTTTCCTACTTCTTGATTCTGTTTTGAGTCACCAAATGCTCATTTGTTTTCCATTACAGCTCTACCAACAGAAAGAACTGTTTACAGCAGTGTCACCCTGAAGAATTTTGTTAGTCAAGCTTGGACAACATGTACCAGGGTTTAACCAGGGGGGAAGGAGCTTCATCCTGGTTTTCTTTACTGCTGTCCTCCTTGAACACACAGTGTCTGTTGAGGTCTGCCCACAGCACCAAGATCACTAAGGAAGACGCTAAGAGAAGCACTGCTACAAACTCCCTCTAGTGACAGCAAAACGACCTGTGAAATGTCTCTTGCTAGATGCTCAAGCACATTATTTTTAACAGCAGTAGCAGCAGAAGTAACAGCGTGTGACAGAAGCCACATATTAACCCCTGTCTGTTGAAGATTAGTTCAAAAGGTCCCATGAACGGACTACGAACCAGTCCACTTGTCTGCTAGCTCTCACCAAAGTGACATTTGTAACACTGGAACAAAAGGTGTGTGCCCAAACCTAGTGTAAGGATTGCATTAATTACCTACTCAGCCCTGGAAGGTACCACCTGGTTCCAGCACTATTTCCAGGTGGCCTGACAAAATGATTTTTCTTGGAACTCTACTACTCAAGTATGTTCTGGACAATTTAATCTTTTCAAACAGATGTATTTTCTATAACCTGTTTTGGCGTCTCATCTCAGCTGGCAGAACAAACACACGCAAGTCGCATCTGCGGAATCATGTCAAACAATTTGGAGTGTTTGCACAGACTACAAGGCTCAGCCACGCTCACGGTGACGTTCTGTGAAGCACTTGATAAGTACATCACAGAGCCTCAGCAAGAACAAATTACCCGAAGCAGCAGCAGCACAACAGCACAGCGCATTCTGATGACAGAAGGCAAGGCTGTGCCCCATGTGGCTGTAAAATAAAATTGTTCTGGCGGGTGCAAGAAATGCTGATGCTTTAACAGTGCTTAAATGCAGCAGATCTGATCCTGCCCACGCGGTACATTTCCTCAAGGCCTCAAACTCTGCCATGCTACATTGTAATTCAAGAAGTTAAGCACTGTACTTGTTCCCCTCTGCAGCGTTGTATCTGTGTGTTCTGTCCCTGCTGCTGGCAGTTCTGTGCAAGCTGACTTCAGCTAGTTACAACGATCACCTAAGACGAACCTGTCTGTGGTCTCCTGAGGACAGGTGTTAAAATCATTATCTTCAGGCAGCAGGAAACCATGTCAAAAATTAATTACATCTGTTTCTATGCATCAATTACCTCCAGAGGTGTGTGTGTAACTCTCTTCATTTACCACGACAACAAGCTAAACAACTAGCTGTACCTAGAAACTGAACTTTTACGTGGCTGAAGAAAGAAATCTCAAATTAATGTGGACAGTTACCAGAGAGTATCTGTCAGCAGCATAGCTCAAGCAATCCCCTCCCAGAAAATCATCACGAGAAAGTCCAACAAACTTGGCATCAACCTGTGAGCCAAGGAAAGCAACGAAGCTTCACAACCCTTATCTTGCCTGGACAAAGGCAAGGTTAAATTGTGCTACAGCACGTGCTCCCGCACAGTTACATTTGTGATGTATGTGGAACTTGAAGCTCATGTTCAGTCTGAGTGGCTCTGTATTTATTGCTACCCCTAGAACACCTCGTTATGACTAACCAGAGAGCAAACTCTTCCATTTAGTGCATTTGTACTTTTGACGAAAGCATCCTTCAGAACTTGTAATAACTCCGTGTATTTCCAGAGCACAGATAATGAGAAACACTCTCACATTACGGCTGCAAACTGTCACTTCTGAATCAGTTAATCACAAATGAACTGCAGACAGAGAACTGACGTACTCCTCCACAGAACCATAGAATCATAGAATGGCTTGGGTTGGAAGGGACCTCAGAGATCATCTAGTTCCAACCCCCCTGCTGTGGACAGGGCTGCCAGCCACTGGCTCACCAGATCAAACTGCCCAGGAACCCATCCAGCCTGGCCTTGAACACAGCCAGGGATGGGGCAGCCACAGCTTCTCTGGGCAGCCTGTGCCAGCGCCTCACCACTCTCTCAGGGAAGAATTTCTTCCTGATGTCCAACCTAAACCTCCCCTTTCAGTTTTAGCCCATTCCCCCTTGTCCCACCATTATCTACCCATTCAAAAAGTCGGTCCCCTCCTGCCTGTAAGCTCCTTTTAAGTATTGGAAGGCCGCAATGAGGTCTTCCCGGAGTCTTCTCTTTTCCAAGCTAAACAATCCCAACTCCCTCAACCTTCCCTCACAGGAGAGGTGCTCCAGCCCTCTGATCATTTTGGTGGCCCTCCTCTGGACCCGCTCCAACAGCTCCACATCCCCTCTGTACTGGGGGCCCCAGGCCTGGACACAGCACTCCAGGTGAGGCCTTCCAAGGGCAGAGTAGAGGGGGACGATCCCCTCCCTCTCCCTGCTGGCCACCCCTCTCTTGATGCAGCCCAGGATGCCATTGGCCTTCCTGGCTGCGAGAGCACAATCCCAACTCATGTCCAGCTTTTCATCGATCACAACGCCCAAGTCCTTGTCCGCAGGGCTGCTCTCAAGGAGTTCTTCTCCCAGTCTGTACACACACCTGGGATTGCCCTTAGCCAAGTACAACTCCTTGCACTTGGCCTTGTTGAACCTCATCAGGTTCTCGTGGGCCCACTCTTCCAGCCTGTCCAGGCCCCTCTGGATGGCATCCCTTCCTTCAGGGGTATCAACTGCACCACTCAGCTTGGTGTCATCAGCAAACTTGCTGAGGGTGCACTCGATCCCACAGTCTAAGTCGTTGATAAAGATGTTGAAGAGCTCCAAGATGCCTCCTTCTAATTAGGTCCTTAAAATTAAGTTCTGTACGGTTTTACAGAATCTTCAGATCTTGGACTATTCTGTTCTTTCTAGATTTGCTACATGTAATTTCCTTGTTTAAGTGGAGAGGAAGAAGAGGACCAGAGAAGATCATATCTTCACATTGATGTACCTACTCTGCAGAAAAGCAGGAATTTGAGAAATATAGAGAGCAAACCCTGAATTCATAGACTTAGATAAAAATTATAGATGGAAGAGTTTCCTATTATATTGTTTCCGTAGTTGCAAGCTAACACCTACTCTAGGGAACCTGCTTTAGCAGGGGACTGGACAATCTCCAGAGGTCCTTTCCAAACCCTATGATTCTGTGAACACTCTTCTGTAACCTTTCAGAGGAAATGAAGTATCAGCAGTTTAAATCTGATCCTAAACACTACACTACAGAATTCACATGGTTTTACTTGACACCAGCGGGATTACTTACACAAGGGAAGCTTTGTCTAAGATTAAACCACTGTAAAACTGGAGTTTACGCTAGTTTTGTTTTGCTCTTGAATAATGCTAGTGATTTACAAGTGGTTTAGCTGCAGTTAAAGGCGTAGCAGGTAACTTCCACTCTTCCAGTGATGAATTCCAGTGGTTAAGCACTCAGAATAATACATGAACTATGATCCCATTTTGCCATGAAAATGACAATTGTATACAATTTATCACACAAATTAAAGGATAATCAGAGCAAACACCTACTGGGAGTGACTTGTAAAGACTTCCAAATAGACTACACCTCCTGTACAGGAAATTCCCAAAAAATCAGTCCTATTGCTTCCTTTCCATGTTCTGCCGTAACAAGAGCTGTGTAGGTTGATTTTGTTAGAGCTTTGCTTATGACAGCTTTATGATCCATCCATGACATGCTGAAAGACCGAGTCAGCCTGTAATCTGGAGACAATAGCTTGTGAGTACGTTACGTCTGACAAACTGTTCGACTTACTGTAACTTTTCAAATTCCTTTCTTTAATAAAATGTGAAGCCAAGGGAAGATGACAGATTGACAACTCTGCAGAAAGCCTCTGTTCACGGAATGGCTATAGGATGGGAAGCAAGTGTGTGAACTTCTTAACACTTGGCCATGTACCTAATTTACAAGCTGCTGCAGATATCCTATAGCATAAAGACCGAGGAACCATTGAGGAATTGTCTGCCAGCTGAAAAAACAATTAATACTAACTGCAGTGAGGAAGAACTGTCTACTAAGATAGTAACTGAGACTGTCAGCTACAGATGTTTTTAAAGTTTTTTTTTTTCCCAACAATTTTCAATGTGAACTTAAACCACTGCTATTGGTGAAAAGCTGTTTCATCTTTTATTTTTCTGCACTATAAATCCCCCAGCGTTTTCACCACCAGACTAATGAATTTCAACTATTAAGAGAGCTCATCCGCTATGTAATTTGTCTTTTTTTGTTCGCTTCACAAAACAAGCAGGAAAATGTTTTTAATTTGCAAGGCTGAATAAATACCTATTGCGTTTGCCAAGAATTTACTGACATCCATGGCTGTCCACAAAGCTGGCTGACTTCTCACAGAGATGGTTTATCTCAAGAAAAAAAAAAAAAAAAAAAAAAAAAAAAAAAAAAAAAAACAGAAAATCAACCAGATATTAATCTTAACAAAACAAACAAATAAAACCAAACACTTCAATGAATATTACTTCAGCTAGTGAAACCCCTTCAGCTATGATGCAGTACCAAAGCAGATTTTCAGTGACAGCAAGATCACTTTACACTGGCACATCCTCCAATGCTCGCTGTGCCTCTGGTGCTGCGGTTCACGTCACGTCTAGTTGTACTGATACAGCTGTCCTTGGGCCATGTTGTAAACAAGACCATCCAAATGATTCTAATTCAAAGGAAAAAAAAGTGTCTCTTTTCCTTACTGACGTATTTTCATATACCTAGCTTTGTGGCTTTGCATGTGGTGAGGAGAGAGATGGCAGTGCATTGCTGCTGAGCTGGAAATGAACGACTGGGAGTAGGCAGAAACTTATTAAGCTGGTGCTAGCAAGAGACACGAACTGTGGAATTACGCTTTGGATAACATCAAATCCCATCTTCCCTGCTCAGCTGGTCAGGAGCAACTGAGATGAGAGTTTCATCCTGCAATGAAACAGTTCTTGAACTTGCAGACAAAAATCAATACATCAAACTTTGAGATTCTTACTGAAGTTTTACTAGGTCTTTATGAAAGGTCCAACTTTCACCACTGGCTTGCTGCCTGAATTTTTCCATTTATATTTTTTTGCTGAGCCATTTTGTTATCTCAGAATTGGCAACACGCAAGAAACAATTGAAGCTTCCACAGCTGGAATTTAATAGGACAGCAAGGTCTGTGTTGGCTTGACAAAAACAGGTAAGAAGAAGAAGTATTTAGTCATTTGGGGAAGGAAATTAATGACATGACAAATCATTACTGTTAAAATTTCCTACACTGATGACATACTTCACATACCTCACTTTCCTTCCTGTCCTTTGTTTAGCTGTAATGAAAAGATCCTACCAAGTAAGCAATCTGGGGAACTTTCCTCTGGAACAAACAAACAGCCCGTAATAAAGACCAATATTACTCACTAACCATAGAATCACAGAATGACTTGGGCTGGAAGGAACCTTAAAGACCATCTAGTTCCAACTCCCCTGCCGCGGGCTGGCTGCCACCTTCTAGATCAGGTTGCACAGGGCCCCATCCAGCCTGGCCTTGAACATCTCCTGGGACGGGGCATCCACAGCTGCTCTGGGCAGCATGTGCCAGTGCCTCATCACACTCCAAGTAAAGGATTTCCTCCTAGTAACTAACCTAAACCTCCCCTCTTTTAGTTTAAAACCATCCCCCAATCAAACACACAATTCATCTGTTATGTATGCATAATATGCTTACCTTTTTAATTTCTGAACTTTCTCAAAGCTTTTAACAGGGAAGGTCTGATGGCTAATGCTGCAAGGTATTGACAAGTACCAACTGATACAAGAGGGACACAGATGTGCTACACCTCAGAAAAAAACAGCTTCCACCATGTACAATTTTCTCTATGTACTTCTGGAACAATTCACTATTAACAGGAAATGCTTGTCCTTAGAACCTGGAAGAAAAAAAAATTTGTATCAGAAGCTGTTTGAATTACTCCTCTGCATTAGTCCCCTTGCTGTGTTGCTCTTGAAACAGACAAAATGCAACCACATAACCGTTCTTCTCTTCCCCAATACTCTTACACAGGCCTTTAACCTAGTTACTGCTTCTAAAAGTCTGAACTCACGTGAGTGCCTTTACCGTCAAATCAATAAAGCAGGCATCCGAAGTTTACCACGAACCTCAGAGTACAGGTATTATATTCCCTGCAAAGGAGTTATTTTGGATTTGTGATTCAAAAAATACTGAAAGATAGGAGCTAAGTAAACGGTATCCAAATCATTTTACTTTGAGGCACTGAACCCATGGGAGTGGCACAGCCCCATGCTAAGGATAAATAACTCTTTGAGGAAGAAGGATCTGTAAATAGTAGGTGCCAGAGGATCACCTACTGTGCAAAGCAATACCCTTGATGTGCAAGTCTTTTGAAACCTCTTCAGGTTTATTTTTGGGTTTATTAGGGAAACAGAAATCCTGAAAATATAGAAGCAAGCTTATCAAGCTGGAGGAAAAACAGTGAGATGTTCTTGTGACAAAGGCTTTAGTATATGAATTATTCATTATTGAAAATTAATTTTAAAAATGACTTCAATTCTTACAGTGGGAGGGAGATTTCTGTGCACCCAAATTCAAGCACAACAGGCATTCACTGTACTTCAGGGAATGAAATGCAGACGTATACAGATATTATCAGTTTCAGTGTCTCACTCGTCTTTTTGCCTCTTATTTTGAAGTATTTGTGTGAATTTGAGACAGAGAACAGTGAAATAACCTCCTAGCTCCTTGAAATCAGTCATCACCAAATGCAGAAAGCTACTGAAACAAAAAGGAAGAAGGAATAGCCTGGCTTCAACCTCACCACTATTTCTGTCCATGTTCCCATCCTGTGCCCATCACTATTAGCAGCTGACTGCTCTTCTGTCAAACAGCAAACTTTGGGGACAACAGACAGGAGCGCAGTTTTTTTTTCTGGGGGGAATCATGATTTTCTGGACAAATATGGAGGAGAAATTGTACAGGAAAATCACAACAACCAACTTAATTCCCTGTTTTTCTAAGACATATTAGAAGAAAAGTATGTTAAAGCAACTCCTCACAACAAAACTCATTGCTTCCTGCTGATGTCTTTTTATTCTAAAACCATTTTTTATTTCATTCCCACTGCTGTCTTACATATATATGTTGTAGTATCTTATTGGGAACCGGTAGGAAACCAATGATCATTAGGAAAATAAAACAGTTCTTCAGTTCTAAATATTTCCTCTGACTTAAAGCTTTTGGAATCTGATGAGCAATGATCACATTTAGAAACCACCCTGGCAAAATCTCTGTTATGTAAGTTCCAACAGAAGTGCTAATCCCAGCGCTGAACAGAAATGCCCCTGTCACGAAGCACTCACAACCTACACCTACTGTTTATATTCTCGTGCCGTGCATTGTATTGCATCCACTTCTGTCTCTACAAAGTGAGCTCTTCAAACCAGGCGCTCATAGCTTTTTTGCCCCTCTGCTTATCTTCAGTACTGGATTTACTTATGTTGGCACATAAACAACCATGCTGATTTGTCTGTCAGAGGATGAAAGGTGACCTGGAAAGAATTGCTCTTAGGTATCATTTAAAAGTAACAATAAACATACATGAAAATTGTTGTTTTTCTGTTTTTTACCCCCTTTTTTTTTTTCCTAGTATAATACAAACTCCAATTATGATTACTTTGAAAGACTCTCTGATTACCGGAGAGCACGTAAAATAAAATTACCACACAGGAAAGAAGATAGCAAAAAAGAGGGATATGAAATTTAATCAGACCCAAGCGTGATTGTTTTCAATTCCAAATGAATTTCCATGCCTGATAAACAGGCTGCAGAGGATCTTTTATCTGAAGATTCAAGTATTCTTGACCCCTCCCATCCCGAATGACACTGCAAAAATACAAAAGCCAAACCAGAAACATTTGCAGAGCAAAATAAACCACCTTTGAACCCTTCTTCTATTATGTTTAAGAAGCAAAGAATGAAAAATCAATTTTTCAAAGGTACCTATTTCCTACATAGTGTGCTTGCACATCTCATGCAGAGAACATATTCCATCAACTTACTGGAAAAAGGAGTTATTTATTTTTCTGTCTGTATACATTTAGAAATACGCTTTCCCTCCAGTAACATGTTCTCCTTTTGGCATGGGAAGGCATTCTCAGGAGATCAGCACCTGGAATTTAGAGAAGCATTTCTTCCAATGCAAGTTTGCATTTTCATTTTAGCAGTCCTTATAAAAGCAGAAGACAAAAAGTCACATGGCTATCAAACATTTTTACCAGTTCACTTCCATCTTAGATCACCACATTTTATTACAGAGTAAGAAAGAGTTACTTGAACACAAGCAGGTGACACTTCCCACCACTCCTCATGCAGTGCACACCCTCTAGGAACTGCCCCTCTCTTCGACCATCAGCATAACCAGAATTACTCAATGGTTTTATATACACATACTTACACATGTAAAAAACACCTTTTCTGCATATGCATCTCCTTTTTTGTACCTGTTCATTTAGACAAAGCTACATCACCTCATCAGTCTGTTTCTTCTGGTTTTGCAGTGACAGGGATGACAGATTTACCTAAAGATTTTAGGGACACAGGACTGGCCTGTACATTATGCTAGAGACTGGAAGAATAAGGAGACGAGAGGGATCCAGTGAGCAAGGATGAAAGGTTCCCCATCATCTGGCACAAGTACGAGCATCAGGCAGCACTGGAACTGGTTACAGCTGCAGGACCACGCGCAGCTTTGAGCATTTACTGATCCTCACTCCTCAACGTCCTCTTACTTCTCACAGTTCATGCATTTGGCTACTGTTACAGGACAAAATACATCTCTGGGATAAAAACAGAGAATATGCTTCAGTAATGAACACTGATGCTGGTACATGTCACAAAAATTACTGAGCTAATACAACATGTGGCTAAGGACCACAACATAACGCTGCACATATTAAACTCAGCCAAGCAAGACATGGGGAAAAGCGACTGTTGAGTTTTGAAAACAATTGTTTTGTGAGTATTTTTTGCTTTAATCTACTGCAGCTACTGAATAACTTTAGTTGTATTAGAAAAATATGTTCTTGCCTATCTGAAAAACAGAACATACATATACCCATTTTGCTGTGACTTGCTTTTGATCATACTAGTCCCTCCTTGTACCCGGCTCCAACTTTTGAAGCTACAAACTGGGTCAGCAAATCATAAACTGAGCATTAAAGAAGGCTAGAGTTGTGTTTCTAGTCTCATTTTCTCTGGGACCTGAGAAATTCAGTTTGAGCATGCAATGAAGCTATGGAGATATTCAGATTCCCTGTGATTTCCAGGGGAGGCACTGTAGAAGTGTTGTAGCAGGGCAGAGTCCTGTTGATGAACCAAGACCCAACAATCCGCGTGCTTCATATGAAACAGAATTAAAGCCGTTTATCTTCTATTTTAGTGCCTGAGTCAAGAAAGAGTAAAGAGATATCAAAAGAAGAGGAAGTATAAGGAACAATGAGACAATAAAATCTCCTGTGTAGGCAGATTATCCAATGGCCTATCTACTCTAAGCATCATAGGAAGATACAGCCTTAAAATAGAGGCTTAAATAAAAAGGTACTTCTGTTGCATTTACAGAGGGTTGGCATGGGAAGAAGCCATCAAGAAGCCATTTACAGAGGGTTGGCATGGGAAGAGGATGTAATTGTGTAAAAGATCTTTTGATGAATGCATAGCAACATGATTATCAGAGATCACAAAAATCACGGACAACCTGTCAGGATAAAACCTCAACCAGGATAACATGACTGTGCTGAATGTGTGACCAGTGAAAAAAAGATGTTGAAGAACTAGTGGTAGTATTTGGCGAGGAACAACTAGAGACTTTAAAGTTTCATATGAATTCAAGAGGCAGAAGTCATCTGGAAGTGGTGTAGGATGGAATCACAGAGGAGAACCCCAAATTCCAAACGAATCGTGTGAAATACTACTTGTAAAAACATGGTCATTATTAGATTAAGGAACAATAAAATGACGACAAAAAAACAAACAAAAAATTTGGTGACTCACTGAAGAAGAGTTGGGTCTTAATTCGGCCCACATTTGAGCTCTCCCATCTGTAACAGAGAGATAATTAAATTAACTTATCAATTACTAAATTAACTCACTCACTTCGTGGCATGTAATTCATTTACCCTGACCTGTTAACAGGCACATCCTAACGTCAATTTGTAATAATTTGCAAATGCAATTTAATTTATTAGACATGATGAGAAAAGGGTATTGAATGCAGGGAATTGAACTGCACTAAAGACACAAAACTCACGGAGTTAATGCACAGTATAAATAGCAGCAAGCATCTGTCAGCAAGGTCCACTCCCTGCTCAGCAGTGCTGACCGTTCTGCATTAGCTGTGCAGTGGCTAGAACAGGCTTGACACGACACATGCAGCTGCCAGCCCGTGGTGGTGTCTCCACAGCCACTGCCTTGCAGCTGGACTGGGTTTTCACATTGTATTCCTCTTTCAGCCCCTTGCAAATATTTTCATCAAGAGATTCTTTCTGCACCGAATTACTTTGGATTGCTTTGTGGTTTTAATACTGGCCAAGTAAATTCATTCTAGATCACCCCCACAATTGCCTGATGTAGCAACTGCAAAGGTTAGAAGGATAAAACAGTCGAAGTGATGACTGCGGGGAGTAAGTATGTGCTACGTGTAACGTCAGCTGCAGCAGAGGGCCTGGCAAAATAAGACTGAAGGAAAAAGGAGAGGGCAGTCTTCAAATGTAAAATGTGAGAATGATTTGAATGTGGTGTGTGCATAGATCTGCATGCAAACTCCAAGCTTACAGCAGGTGACAGGAGGACAGCTCTGCACCGTGTGGGGCTGCGCTACCAGTCAGCACGTGCAAAGTGCCCATGTACCGGCACGAAGCCAGGAACAGCACTCTTCAGAGGCAGTCTGCCTCTCAGCAATGCTGATTGTTTCAGCAGCTTCCTTCCAGCATGGAGGGAAAACAGGGAAGGACGCACAATTAGTAAAGAAGGGAAATCAGGCGAGCCATGATAACATTACTAGACTATATTAAGCCCTCTTTAATGGGAAAATTAAGTTAGGTTTCTATCAACAACAAGCCAAAGATTTCTACTGGCGCAAAACACACTTGACTGGAGCTTCAGGAAGCCCACAGTCTTTCTGCTCGATGGGTGACTCAGCACGGAGCAGCAAGACATGACTGTCTGTGCAGACAGCTGCACAGCGAGCACCCCTTGCAATGAGGCTGGGTGTCAGACACATGGCATGCCACCGAACACTCAGTGAGTCCTCTCCCCCCAGCTCACACTCCAGGGTCAGGGATCTACAGGGGGAATCCACTACAGGGCAAACAGAAAACAGTGGGCAAGTGTCATTATTTTAATTCTGCATAAATTTTGGCAGGATGTAGAAGCCTGGAGTGGTAAAACCATCTAATCAGTAGCTGCCTGGGTGTTGGCATGTGATCTTGGAGCCTGGTGTGACTTGCTGTTCATGATCAAAGGTGTGCCACTTGGAGTGATTCTCACCTAGACTCGGCTGTCTTCCATCTTTAAGTAAAATAAGCCACCAGCATAAATGAAAGGCAAGTCCCCAGAAAGAGCCTGGAACCCACCAAAAGCAATGCTGACACAAGAGCTCTTTCCAGAACAAGGCAGCAAAACAGCAGCAGTCTTCTTGCTACAGGAGCTCCCGCCCTGAAAGCAGGAAAGCTGTGTATTATGTCGTCTTAGTCTTCTGCCTCATATTCCATTCACCCTAGAAAATGGAATTAGTAGAGACTCAACAACATCAACACCACTCTGAAAACAGTCACACTGCTCCTGGTACCCTGACAAGTCCTCTCAGAGCTCATTCGAGCATACCCGTGCTTGCTGCCATGTCTTCATTCCCTTAGAATTATTGGTGCCCAAATGCTGGTCTAACGCTCTACCAACAAGGTGCCTTGCAAGTGCCTCCCTCGAATTACATCACATGCCTGCCATCCTCATAATTCCTGAAGTGCTCCCCCAACCACTGCAGTCTTGGTTTGAAGTCCCATTCCTACTGTGGGGAAAACTGAGCTGTTCCATGAGGCAACACTTTTTCATAGCAGATGGAAGAAGTATTTCCTAATTCTGGCCCAGACAATGAGTTCCATACCCAAGAGCAAAAATTTGAGGACATAAAACTGGGCATGCTTGTGCTTTCAAAAAATTCAAAACCTGCTCAGTACTGTGAATCTCAAAAGAGAGTGCTTGCTGCACAAACACAGGGACACGGCTGATGATGTGAAGCTAAAAATGCATGACTTCTTCTGTGTTCTCTGTATGTCTGCGTAAAACTGGTAATATCCTGGATTAAAGTTTGTGTATGGGAAAAAAGAGTAATTAAAAGATTTTTGGAAGTAATTACAAGGATAGTAAGACACAGGGAAAACAAAATCGATGCAAAATCGATGCAGAGCACTAAAATAATCCAAGGAATGAACACGATTATGTTTGAGGCACTGTAATATGCTACAGACTTGCAGCAGAACTGTTACAGTGGCTTGCTGATTCTATTATTAATCACTGTACCACACCTCAGACGCTCCTTACAGATTTCCCTAATAGCCCATGCACGATCAGCTCTTTTTGCAGAAGAGGAATCATGTTTGGAGTTTGCTGGGGAATATATTCATTTGCACTTCCAGACTGGAGCAGTTCTCTGTTTACACTACACTATAAAACATCCTACTCAGACAGCACTCATCCTGCTTTTGAGGGCCATAAAATTTGTGATAGGCTGCCAGTTAAGATGTGTATCCTGTACGGATGAAAAAGGATAGGTTAAAATACCTGGTGTAGATATGCGAACTGCACGGTACAAACCTATAAAATAACTCATGGACACAAAGCAGGAAGTCAGAAGACTGACACACTTGTGAACACGGATTATAAAACTGCGAGAACACAATTAAAGCTGTATAATGAAGCCAATGAAACAAATACTGTTTTCTTTTCTGTAAGTACATGTCCCTCACTTCAAGTTTCAATATTCCTGATACACTGCCCTGTACTATTGTCCATGAGCAAGAAGCGGTTTTCACAAATCCTATTTCTTTAAGAGTCCTATACCCCAGTACTAGGAATTTTTAGAGGTAAGGGAATGGAGAAGAAAGGATTTGCTACAATCCAATCAGTCTTTTTTTCTCCCTAACTTGATAGTACTGCATCCTGAAAGAGAGATGCTGAGCCTGCCTTCTTCACCACCAACTCCCCCCAGTACTTTCTTCTCCTTGGCATACCTTGCAGAGGAGATTTCCAACACATCATGAGTCGTGCACAACTCCGCCTCTGACCCTTCCTGTCCAGGATTCCTGAGCAATAGGTTTTATCTAATTAATTCAGTGGTTTTTAGGAAACTACTTCTTCCTGCCAGTTTTCAAACCCAGGGGATTTTTCTAGATGTGCAGTGACAGCGCATGAGTAATAGCTCCCTCATTAAACTACCAGGGAGTCATAAAACATAACAAATTGTTCAGCTTCCCAGTGTTTTTCCAATCGGCTTTCCCTTTCCAAGCCCCGTAGTGCTCACAAACATCCCAGCTATCTAAGTGACGTCATTTATAGTCAGAATCCTTAAAGGAAACAACATGTCCACATTGCTCAATCCTCTGGTATTCTTGCTGTCATTTATTTTTGCCCTAGGGCAAAAGTTTTAAGTTGTTTTGCTTTTTTAATCTAGTTTTGCCTACATGAAATGTATGTCTCCCATGCCCATGGTCAAAAAGCAGTGTGGGAAGCCATAAAGATGTGAAAGACAAGAATAAACCCTGTTCTCCCACGGCAGGACTCTGCATCTGCCTCCACAAAATCCACGCTTGCATTTTCTTCTGCCCTTGAAAAATGTTCCTTAGTAGGAGAAATGAGATATTCTTACTGAACTCAGAATACAGCTTTGCTCTGCACTCACCTTTGGGCAGTCTGGGGTTAAGAAATCTCTCTGCAGCTCTTCTGAACAGGGTAGCTGTGTTCCTTAATTGCCTTTGATGCTAGTAGGTAGTAACAGGTCATCTATTTCCTTTCAGAACCTGGGAGTCAAACTGCACAAAATGTAGTCTGATAGGCCAAGAAATACTCTGTAAGCCCCAATTTCTACAGCAGAGGGACAAGACTCAGCTTCCTGCTCTTCTGTTCAGGATGAAGAAGCTTGTACTGGGTGCTGATACAGGTCTGTCTTTCTTCCCAACATGGTACTCGCCATTTCAGAACCTAACTCCTACCAACTTCTGTCTGAATCCACCTCCAGCAGGCAGAGTATCTCACAACACAACTCAGATTTGGAGAAAGTACACAGTAAAGACCAAAACAGTCTCACACCTTTTACAGACAGAAAAGATGTAAAGCAGCAAGATACTAAACCCAGTCCTGCCTGGGAGATGAAAAGGTTTGAGAGCACTTGTATTTAGCATCTATTTTGATAAAATTGCAGATATGCTAACAAAATATCATGATTTTCAGCATAAACTTTTATTGCGTAGTTGTGATCCCTGTGCTAGATGGCAAAAAGGAGGACGGAATCAAGTCGGTGTAAGGTGACCAGAGTACAGCATTTTGCTGAAAGATGTGTTCCTTCCTTCCTTCAGGGACGCTTCTGCTTCTGTTGCCAAATGAAATCTGGGATACCACCGAAATGAAAATCTTTTCAGACAGCCCACACTGCTGAGACCTAAAATTTGTCTTTTAGTGAGCAAGGAAGGCAAAGGAATGAGAAACTGTAAGTTCCAGACTGTGGTTCACAACACATTTGGCACAGTGGTGATGAGGCCCATTAATGCACCAAGCTCACTGACCTTACAGATTTCTCCAGTGCTAGAAAACAAAACAACTGAATGCCTATTCCCTTGTAGTGGGACTGTTGGCACCTTGCTCTCCATCTCCAAGTCAGTGGTTTTGATACTGAGGAAGAATCAGCAGCTTGAAAAACACATCTGGGACAGAAAAGCAGTGATTACAAACTGCATGAGTTTGCCTGAGCAACAACTGAGCAAAGATTCCAGCCCAGGGATTCATGAGTCTGATTGCTAATGATCTCATTGGGAGTTTGGTATTCAAAGATGGCTTACAGTTTGGGTAGAAGGGGAACGCTCTCTTAGCGCATGTATTTAAATGCAAGGCACAAGTCAAGCGTGGACCTCACTGCCACAAGCATGTGCCAAAGCCAAGATCTCCCAAGGGTTCCGAAACCAGGTCATTGGATGGATAATGAAACCATCGAAGATTATGAGCTACTACGAAGGAACAAGGTACATGAGTCCTCAAATCTTCGGTAACAGTCCTGTGAAGAACTCCATCACCTCTCCCCAAAGTCTTTGGTACTTGCTGCTGTCAGAGACGTTATTGGGCAGACAGACAACAGGTCTGAGATCCTCTCCTGCTCCTGTGCACCTCTGACGTAATTCAGCTCTGTAGCTTAAGCTGAACATTTCAGAAACAAGCAAGCTACTGAAATTGGGTCGGAAAGTGCTTCTGAAGCTATAGGGGCCATCAGGCCAGCTGACAGCTCATCATTAAAAAAGGCAGAAAGAAATAAAAGAACATCTTTTCCAGGCAGAGAATGACACTAGCATGAGACTGACAGCTTTTGGAATGAGGTCACCTCTGCTTCCCTTCAGAAATGAAGCTAAGAAGTACAATTAACAGTAATTAAAAACTCCATTCACAAAGGGACACTATACTTTTATTATCCCTGTTGAAACCTAATCAAAAACATCACAATGGGCTTGTTGATTTATTTTTTTTAAACCAAGACATGTCAGAAAAGACATTGGCAATTAAAAACAGAAGCCCAATTTTCTTAGGTGCTGTAGTGTTTTGGCTCAAAATATATGCTGTCCTCCACTTCCACAGAAGAACAATTCACTATTTACTACTACGGTATGACAAAACAAACAAAAATTGTAATTAAAAATAACAAAGAATCTTAATGAGTACATAAGTGATCTTGACACCGAAATCTGGAGGTTGGAACTAGATGTTTAAGGTCTCTTCCAAATCAAGTCATTCTGTGATGATTTGATGATGAATTTATACGGAAAGTGTAAGCAATAAGCTGTTATCACGCATGAAGTTACTGGCTTTGGGTCTAATGATTTTTTTTTTCTGCACAGGGTTCCAGCTTCACAAAAAATGTTTAGTTTCTCTTCATCCCAATTCACCATTACAAATTCTGAGATGATCACTGCAAGAATGGGAAATGCTTTTTATTTCTATACTACTGCTTATTCGTATTTGTTTCACCTTATACGTGAAGGAAAAAAAAAGCAGAGAACACTCAGAGAGTGTAGAGACCCAGTCAATACAGTAGCACCTGGAGAGCAGTTCACTCCTCTCAGGACACTTAAGACTAAAATTTAGTTGCCTAAAAATTGCACCCACACCTCCTGTCATGTTAGGTGCTGTATGCGGCTTGCAGATATCGTTCCACAACGCTGCATTACTCTCAGAAAACTCCTGTTGTACCTGCCAGTCCCATGAGGTGTCTCAGAGACACCAGACACTCATGTGCCAGTAACAGAACCCCTCTCCCTGTGCACTTGTAGACAAGTATTTACCCTCGTATAAAGTTATTTTGTCTTTGTACCAGTGCCAAATCCCACCCATGTAGTCTGCTGCACATCCATACTGTAGCAAGAATTCAAACAAGCAAAAAAGCCTTTATAAGGGCTTTTATTGTTGTTGTGGACATGGAAGGTTCCACTTTTACCAAGAACGACATTTTGATATTGGTGTCTCCACCCACAGGCAGGCAGAATTAACAGACTGGATTTACCAGCAGAGCTTTAACGTGCAGATTAGACCTTGGCAAGTGGCTTTGCCTAGGAACTGGAGTGCTTAGATCACTTCCAGAGCGTGATTTGTTCTGAAAGCTTTGCTGTCATAACCCCAAAGCGACCCTGTGCTATGCAGAACAATGCTACGCACCTGAGCGCTGCGTACGGCCATCGCGGACGGGTGTCGCAGCCCCATCATCCTCCTCGCCGTGACACCGCTGAACAATTTGCTCACGACCAAGCCCACTTTAGAGAAGGCAGCCAAGGCTGGGGAGAGGGAAAGGACAGGGTTAAGCAGCAAGGATGCAGGACGCCCGGTGAGCAGAGACCACCTGCCCATGCACTGCGTGCCCGCGGACAGGAGGGTGCCAGCCTGCAGCCGAGAATAGCAGCGGGCGGGTGGACGGGAAGGAAACACACGCTCTTAGGCAAGAGGTCAAGTCAGTCTGAACTCATCAGCACTTCAAGTGTGGTTTTCGAGGGACTGAACGCTGCAAATCCCCACTGGTATCGAGAGGGAGTTGGGAAGGCTGAGGGTCACACAGACCGAGGATGTTGGGACAGAGGCAGATAATTCTGCTGCTGCTGTTTCATATATATTTACAGCTGAGCTGACTGTAAACAGGGAAGTCACGTGGCATCCGGAGTGTCACACAGTGACTTCCTCAGTGTCACGTAGCCTGAGAGCATTGCCTTCAGCATCTCTCAGCCCAGAAGGTGGCTGCAAAAATGGGAGCCTCGAAGCAACTCCTATTAACAACACCCATCTCAGCCATCTTCCATGACTCAGGAATCTGTTTCTGGATGCTAGTGTTTATTTTCCACTTCCTTCCCCTGCAGTCTATATAACAGAAACGAATCCGAATGCTGACACAGTGAGTAGACTGATTGCAGTATTTTATTTTTTGGACTGAGTCCCAATTTCAGTCTGATCTGGTTCTCAGATAGGAGGCTGTACACTGTCACGTACTTTGTGAAGACAGTTGCTACACTGATTTGACAAGATATGCAAGGCTGTGCATCTGCGTATCAGAAAGCCCGATCATGCACACAGCAGATGCACCAAATTTTCTCAGAACAATAAACTGGAGATTTACTGAAAACAATATGGAAATAATTTTATGGGCTTCTTCCAAACATGCGGATATAAACACAGGTCAAATTTGCAGAGCATATTCAGATTTGCGTGTAAATGTTTCAAAAGCAATTTGAAAAGAAAATATTGTTTTTTAGCCTTCCCAAGCCCGAGAGACAGCAGATCTGGACTGTTTTCTTGTATTACTACACCACTGACTGTGGAGCATGTCAAGTTCTGGGAAAAAAAAAAAAAAAAAAAAAAAAAAAAAAAACAACAAAAAACTTTCCATCAATTATCCATAAGACAGGTGAAACTTCCCAGTTGCTCAGGATCCAGAAGATGTCACCATGAGCTGGAATTAAGCACATAGGTGCTATTTGCTGCTTTGAAAACCTACTTGGTTAAAGGACAGCTATATGCTTAAAATGGAAATTTGTTAGTTGGTACATGTGAGCAATAGAAGCAAATATATCTGAAAGCAGCTCAGAAGCTCTCTTTCTTACTTGCAAAATCAGTTATTCACAGTCCCTTTTCCAAATTTGTGCTTGCAGCATACAGTAAAGCTGCTGTATTTAATCTTTTTGCAGCAATACCTCAGTTACAGATTCTGAGACTGGAAAGGTGAATCTCCTTCTATTCCATAACACAGTTATCCCGTTCTTTGGCACAATTTTATTACCTTTGCTCAAGAGAGAAGGTCATCTTCCTACTATAACTGGCTGTATGACAGTACAGTATGCACGTTGTAATGGGCATACCATTTTGAGATCATTTTTGACAGAAATTCACACTTGGAGATGTAGCTATGATTTGGTCTGCACATATCCTTAAAGCTTGCTGCACCTCCCAAGCCACTGAGGGAAGAAGGTACTTAGATCTCTTACTATGTGTTGGCTGCTTAGCATTTCTTCTAGTAAATGAACCGTACATTTCTTAAGCAGACAAATTATTCTCTGACAAATGGATTGGTTCTACCAGACCAAGCAAAACAGAGGAACAGTGAAACCCTATTTCTGGCAATAAAAAATCAGCTGCTCTGAACAATCCTTCAGACCACAACTGTAACCAAAAGAAGCTCGCACACTCCATCCATAAAACACAGCGACATGCGAACAGGGAGCTGTGAACCTTAATACAGAGGTGTATGACAAATCTTCTAGGTAGGGAGGATTACAGAGACATTACTACACACAGCTATTTTTAATATTAGGAAAATAAGATATCTTGCATGTAGCTACGGTCTTAAGGCAGCAAACACAATTGAAACACGTGACTGATCAAAGGGAGAAAAAAAAATGAGATTCAGACAAAACCAGAGAATCACAAGGGATGGGATGGGTGATTTTTTTTTTTTTTTNTGGGTTGTTTTTTTTTTTTTTTTAACCACACTCCTTGCCCTACGCCCGATTTAAACAGCATTTTAAACAGTTTCAGCATGCTAAAAATATTCTTACTTCTTGTTTAAGCTGTCTGGCTGTTTTCCTACAGACGCTATCTCAGCATTACATAGTCAATGCAACTAACGGCATAAATTGCTTTCTTTTTTCCTGAGATCAAGTGAGTCTTTTCCTTCACTTTCTCCTGAGTGTGTCCCTTAAACAAACAAACACAAAAAGGCTGGTAATGAAAGTATTAAGAGATGATATCTCCAGAAATAAAACCTATTTTACAACAGCAGGAAACAATTAAGATAAAATGTAGACTTCAGGCAACCTCTTCCAATTTTGCACAAAATGATCACTTCAAAGGCTTAGACCTCTGTGAGGCAGAATTACAGTTAAATAAGCCAAGCAAAACGGATGCTAAGGGATTCTAAGCAACGCACCTTTCGACCATGCTGTTCCAAACTTTCTCCGAAGCATCTAAAACACGCTGCTTCCCTGCATAATCCCAAATTTGTCAACTTCCTCCCCTGCTTCCTGCACGTGCCCCTACAGGTAATAAAGGATCAGAATTGCAATGTTTATGAAAATTTTTCCTGCTCAAAAAGCAGCTCTTTTCTTATTCTTAAATTGAAAGGAGTGGCTATGCTTAAAAAAAAAAAAAAAAAGAAAGAAAAACAACATGATGAAAAGGAAGCACACACCCATATGGAAAAAAATGGCAAAAGATGAAGCATGCTTATTGCAAATGCTTTGTAACCTTGTCAGCGACAAAAAACAAAACAAAACAACAACAACAAAAAAAACACCAATCAAACAAAAAATAAACAGAAAATAAACTTCAAGGTTTCCTTTCCTACATACTCTCAGAATCTTACGGCTCTCCCCATTTCCATGGAGAACGCACGCTGCTCTTAGGATTGTTGTGGTTAGTTTTAATATCGAGCGTAACAGCAAACAAGCTTCCAGTTAGGGCTGCAATTGTCAATATTTTAACAGCTTCTATGCAATCCCACTGACAGCAAGTAAGAGCAGCTACTTTCTTCCCAGCAATTCAATTCCTGCCGTTCCTAATACACAAAGCATGTGTAAACACTACTGAGATTTGTGCTTATGTAAGAAACGCAAATCTGGGGCTTTGACAGATCTGCAGCCCAGCAGGCTCGCACTGAACATAGCCAACACGTTCCTCTGCCTCTTACTCTGCACAGTCACTACGGCATCTGAACACCAGCAAAGAGATTGGATTTCCTGCACCAGCACAACATCTGCCCAAGGACAGCAAAGTATTTCTGGATTTGTCTCAGATGAAAAAAAAAAAAAAAAAAAACATTAAAAAAACTACTCGGGGAGCTAGTTACAAGCTTTGGAGGAGATTTAGTCTGCAACAGCTGACCACATTCAAGATGGAAAAAGACTATGGCAAACAGTGTTACCCTGCTTGTTACAGCAGGCTGTGCAGTATGCTAGCTCTTCATCCTGCTGTTATATCCATGTGCAAAGCAGTGTGGTCTTCCTCAAAAAAGCAGGTTCAGTAAGAGGAAACCCTCACCTCGCCTAGTTACCTGATGTAAAGAACTGCAGGGCCTGGTCTTCAGTAAGACGTTTCGGCACAGCACGGTGTGTTAGTTATTCCTTAGCAAACACACTCCTTTTTGGCAGCTAAGATAAAGCCTGCTACTTTCTGCAAGAGTCACTCACCTCTACTTGGGCTTCAAAAAGACTTGCTTTATTACAATAAATATTGAAAACGTACCATGCACAACTTGACGTACTTTAATGGGATAGTAGAGCAATTACCTTCAACAATAGCCCAACTGTACCCAACTACAAAAAGGTCACAGCTAGGGCTGTAACTCTGCCATGGTAAATTAAAAACAATTACAGATTAGACATGGTGAACTAATACACCAGTTAAGAAAAAAATCTTAATAAAAGCCGTCAGTCAAGGTTTGGTAATTATTTAAAATTACTTCAACATCATGTTTCCTGCATTAAAATGAAGTGTTCTTCGAGTCTGGGAGATGCTGTTATGCCGATGTGTTGCACGTTTCTGATTTCAGCCTGTCATCTTTGTACCTTCAGTCTGAGAGATGGGACTGCTCAGCCTGCAGAAAAGGAGACTCACGGGAGGGATCTCATCTATGCCCATAAATACCTGAAAGCAGGATGCAAGGAAAAAGAGTCTCTCTCTGCCTTCAGTGGTGCCCAGTGCCACAACCACACGTACTGGCCAAAGACTGGAGCAGAGCAAGTTCCTCTGGACACAGGCAGCACTGGTGTGCTGGGTGGGTGCCAGAGCCCTGGCACAGGGAACCAGAGGCTGTAGGGTCTCCTTGGAGATCTTCAAACATGCCTGGACATGGGGCTGGGCACCAACTCTGGTGGCCCTCTTGGAGCGGCGTGGGACTAGATGGACCCAGAGGTCCCTTCCAGCCCCAACTATTCTGTGACTCTGTGGTATGTGCCAGCAACTCCTTGCATCTACAGCTCTGGGTCACTGAACTGCTGGAAATACCCACTACAAATAGCAGTGCTCCAGACAGGCTCAGGTGTATGTTGCGTTCACCTGAGTTCTCTGTGACATTGTTAAAAGCCAAAACCACCCTCAACTAATGATTGTTTTCCATATTTCTGCATGAACGTGAGCAAAATGCAACCATCTGAGCAAGGTGATTAATACTGCTCACTGTATGCAGACATACTGACATCCCACGAGCTGGATGCATACCAGTGGAAAGTAGGAGAGGTCTCAGAGCTCTGTCTTCTGCCCGAGCACACCGTGGTGCCTGCACCAGCTCACCAACCTGCCTGCAAGCCTCGGGATACGCTGTCTTTTGCCATTCCTTCAGGTATCATTAGCTGTCCCATGAAGCTGCTTCAACTTTTCTGCTACATACCTACCCATCTACTCACCCACTCCTACCTCCTCTCTCACTTGCCAGTCTAATCATCCACCCACTTGCATTTTCTCTTCCTCACTAACACACCCATTGACTTGTTTCTCATTAATTTCCCCATTCAGTCACACAACTCAACCCTCAAATATCTTCAAATCCACTCACTAGTAGTAGTTTTACCTCCTATAATATTCCTGTCCTCACCTCTATCGTCAACATCTCTAACCTGTATCAAGCTTCTTAGGTAGCTTTAAGGAAGACAATCAAAAACTCTTCTCTGGATGCTTGCAACACAACCCTCTCATAACTTGGGGCACACCGAAATGAAAAACACAGTTAGAATACTTCAGAAACCAGAGATTTAGGCTAAGGCACTGGGACATGACCAGAGGAACCCTGTGAATGGTCTGGCTCAGGACGGCATGGCCACAGGCCAGCTCACACCAACGGCCTCTCTCCCATGGGGTGATAGCAAGAACAATGCCCATTTGTCCTCCTTATGGTCAGGGAGTATTTATTTTGGGGAATGTTGATCAAGCTCTTTGCGGTCAAGACGTTGGAAATTCTGGATTCAACCCTGCCCAAGGCTCTGGTAGAGAAGACCAAGCATTGAGAAACAGACAACAGACAACCCCAGATCCCACCAGAATGAGCGGTACTATGCAAGGAAACAATAGTTATGAAGTGGTTTTGAGAATAAGAGAGGATAACGGCAAGTGGGAGAAAAAAAATGTCCAGATAACTACAACACAATTTCCAGCATTTCTGTCACTAACGGAAGAGTCATTTTATTCTTTTTCCCTGTAATGCCTGCATCAGATCGCCTTCCCAATGCCACAACGGAGTTAAGAATCACTTCATTTACACTGGCGTAACACTCCCATACAAAAACATTTTCATTTCAGAGTAAAAGTGGCCTTTTCAAGCAATTTTCAACAATTTTTAAAGTGACACCAGCACAGACCACTCTTATACTGGAATAAAATATGCTTCTGAGAAATTATACTGTTAGTAGTTCAGTTTAACATCTATCTTAAATCAGTAATTTTTTCCCCAATACTAAAGGACTGAACATGCAGCACTCAGGTAAGTGAGCCATTAATATTCAAGAGCACATAATACTGTTCTGCTCATATTTACAGGCTGTTAACATCTCGGAGAGAAGAATTACTGAAAGATGAGGCTGTAGACTTGAAATAATGTGGTGAAACAAAGAAATGGAAAAATTTAGGCCAAATACCGGGCTAAGAAAAATTTCACCATCAAACTTTGTGGAAAAGAGTGCCAGAGATTTGAGTGGAAGGCCAAGCTCTTAGAGTATCTCAAGCCATAAACCGCAGAAAAAAAAAAAATGCAGCAGAAAACATGTCCTGGCACGACGACGGTCTGGATGATCTAATGCACTTTCCATCTCTAACATCTATGACTCTGTAATTCCATAGAAGTGCTTAGCAGAGGGCTGGTAAACTTCAGTACCAGCCCAACCGTCTGATAATAATGTGATAATCAAAGTCTTCAATGGAAAGGATGCCCTTGCATCTGCATACTGCAGTTACGTCACACCACTTTTGTTCAAAGTTGTGCGTTACGTCGCCATTAGAGAGCCTGATGTGAATGGCCGCAACTAGAGAATTGTAGATAGCTCTCCTAAGCAGGCAAAACAGAATATAAGTAATTAAAGAGACAATCATCATCTTTCTTACAAAAAGCCAGGGTCAACTTTTGACAGCAGATCTGATGATACAGAGCTCAACTTTGTCAACACTTATGCATGCAAATAATTTTACTCATCCATGCAAGTAAGCATCAGCATGACTGAACCTATTCTAAAGGGTATTTTCAACTATCTAACCTTGACTTTGTGCTCAGAAAATCCTCCCCTGTGCTAAAATACCAGGCTGCTTCTCAGATCATGTGCTTTGCTGTTTTCAGATTATAAGATGAGAGTACACACAGAAAACTCAAAAGCACATACAGCATGAGCACACCTCTCATGTTTTATGCATACCAAAACTAGACTAGAACAAAAAAAAGAAGCTTAAGAACAGAGAAGATTACAAGAAAAGAACTTGAGAGGCAAAAAAAAAAAAAAAAAANAAAAAAAAGAATATAAAAACATAATCCTTTACAATATGAACTGTGTGTCTGCTAGAACTCCACTGCTTGAACCACCTCTGCCCTGAAAGTTTCTTTGAAGGGCTGGGTTTGGGGGTCTTTTGTCATTCTTTTCCTGGCCGACAGAAATTCCACCTTGACTCTGATTAGCACTGGATACAATTTATGGGATTATAGCCAAAGGCAGATTTTGTGAGAAGCATGAACAGAGGAACAATTTGCAACGCTGTTTCAAAATGTGAATGCCACGAGCCTAAGAGGGTTTATAAATACTACTTCTATACTACTTCTTTACATGGATGAGTTGACATTTTAGTATTGGATGGACCTCTCTGACATCATACAAGAGATGTACCAGTCCTCCTCTTAAATACTTCGACTTTGAACAGAAAACGGAACAGACTGCTACTGTTCCTGATGTACAAAAAGAGTAAATTAAATACACAAAGTGAAATGTAGACACATACAATCCAGATGCCACTGGAAAAAAAAGTACCAAAAATCAGTACCTGCTTGATCTGGAGAACAAGGCTCCCTAAGCACCTGTAACTGAGAACGTCAGCACTTAGCTCTTGCTTGAGCTTGACAGGGGAGGAGGTGTGGTCTCCTGATCAGGTTGAACTTACTGCAGGTGTCACAAGAAGGGACAGTCCCACCTTCTCTTGTGCTTCTGGCAGTGAATTCCAGCTACTTTTTCAGGAGCATGAGCAATCATGCAGCTGTGCAATGAGCTGGTCAGCTTGGAAAACCAAAACCTTATTTTCTCCCAAAAACAGGAGGAAAGAATTCTAATTTTCATTGAAATCAGCAATTGATCCCGCTCACCCCACAGCAACACGGTCATCAGCACTGAACTTGGAAGAAGCCAGCCCTTAAACTGCACGTGAAATCTCACAGCAGTTCTATTTGTTTGATGTGTCACACTAAAACATCAGCTGCAAGATGCGTAGTTGTCAAGATCATGGGCATCCAGAGACATGTCCAGAAAAGATAATATTATTGCCCATAAAGAGTAACCCAAAGGCGAGCGCTCGCTTCGAAAGCTGGGCATCCTTCCCCCTGCAGATCCCACTACCTACAGAGTCCTCAAACCAGCAGACTTCAGGCAGAGCTTGGGCTGAGGCTGCTCTCTGTCCTCCCACTGGAGCTGTGCCAGCACAGGGAAGAATTCAGAACTCACGAAGCCATAAAGAGAAAGCACCGCAGGGCAACTATGACTCCATGAGACAGAGACGCCCAAGAGAAGGGGCAGGGCCCTATTTTGTGATCCCTGCTCCAGGAATTGCTCATGCCTACTGCACTGAAGATTAGATAAAATGTATATACAGCTCCTTTTATATTAAAACTTGAAAATATATAACCTATGAGCTATGTAAATACACTGAAGAGCCAGTGAGAGCTCTGCCCTAACAGGAGAACAGCATATACCTCCTTGAATTCTTGGAAATATTTTATTTTTTGCTGGATAAAAGTAAATCAAAGAGCAAAGCTGAGATCTTCACAGTTATGACTCACTTCTGCCAACCTCATGTTTTGGCAATAAAGCTGTATATGCAGGAGCCTGTAATAACAGGTCATACGGGGAGGTTCAGTAGCTGCTTAGGTCCTTCATGTTACAATTTAGGTGCCCAAATTTTTCTCAGAAGGACAAAAAGCCTGCCAGCTTCCCCATGCCAGCAAACACATGAATGCGCAGCATGGCAGGTCAGCACAGGCCAGGTTGCCAGCAGACGGCTGGGAAGTGAGGGAAGCGGGCAGGCAGACCAGTGATCCCTGAACTATTCTGAAACTGCACGGATGCAAATGGCCCCTATGCACACCTTCTGCTGGTATGCATACATTTTTACTTGGCTCAGTGAATTATTTTTGCGTAAGCGCTGGCATAGCTATTTCAGCAGACCCATACAAGAGGAAGTGCTCTTCTCTTCCAGGTCCAATTTTGGGCTCAGTATTTTGAAGGCAAACTTCAGCCATGAATTCTACATTTGAATTGCTATGGGCCATAAAGAACTCGACTCAAAAATTTACAAAAGAGTGAAAAAGCAAAATCAACAATGTTTCTATACCTTGCCTGCAAACTTTCAGGTGGGAACCCCTCAGAAGTCAGCACAAACAAATGCTATCAAGACGCTGCATGTACCTAAAATATCAAGCATTGGGTTACTTCAGTGAGTAAAAAATATTCATACTACACACCTGCATATCTAATTTCAGAAAGCTTTAGTGCTTCCTTATATGCACTTTATGGCTTGTGTTTAGAAAGATATGGTTTATGATAAAGGGTTTTTCACAGCATCAAGTCTTTCACTTAGTAATGTAATAAGCAGACAGCTTTCTGCTTCAGAGAGGAAGTGCTGTTAAACCAGCCTCTGCATGCTGCATGCGATTCAGTCAACACAATCACAGAAAGCATGGGGAAAAAAACAATCTCTGCACCATGCATCTTAGATTCTTTCTCCTCCATCATATTAAGTGACTTTAAAAACAGGAAGGGTACAGGGATGCTACAAACAGACACGCAAAAAAGAATTAGCAGCATTCAAAACACAATTTTTTTTTTTTCCAATGGATTTGGGTGTGCTCCGTCCCTAGCCGTGAACAGACAGTAAGAGCCTGCTGCCCAGAACAGGGGCTTTTCAGGAGCAGCAGTGCTCCTGCCCCACAGGTGGATACACCACACCTAACTGAGGATCCAAAATTGCTTCTCTTTAAATGGGTCTTGCCTGTAATTCCTTAGTAAATGAAACTGCTCCGACGTGAGCTGGAGGAAATTTGATCTGCTGCTTCAATTTAACAGTTAACAATTTAGGGGCTATAAAAATCCACAACTTCCCTTTCTCTTTATCTGAAGTGATATGAAAACAAGGATTTTTTGTTTTGTTTTGTTTTAATACAGTCTCTTTTGAGAACATTTTGATAAGCCTAGGGTTAAATAAATGATTTTCAGAAGATATGCATTAATTCACAAAAATACTTGGCAAAAACCTAACTTCAAATATCTAATTCATCTAACATTCCCTTTTATTTGTTTAAATCAAGTAAAATATTTTCCTCTGCCTTTTCCTTTCATAGGCTTTTCACACCCACATAACAACCAAGTGACTCTTCCCTGACCCTGCCTCCCACTTCTTTTGGTACAACTGCTCACTAGAAACTCACTGCGCACGTAAGCTCCTCTCCCGTGGTCCAAAGGAAGCACTTAAGGAAAGGAAATCCAGCACAATACTAAACTTTTTTTTTTTTTTTTTTCTAACCGCTGGGTTTATTCCCAGATCTGCAGAGATATTGTGGTGGACGTTGCCACTGCAGAAAAGGGAGAGGGGAATATTCCCAAGCATCACACTACAACTCATGCCTCGATGGGCTGGGAAAAGCAAGACGTCCTCGTGCCACCCACCCAGGACAGGAAAGCCATCACTCTGTATTCCTGACGTTGGACTGTTAGCACACAGCACCTACAATTACTACAACTGTTGCCTGGAGGAGATGTGGCACCCAGTGGGATAAATGAAATAAGCACTCTTCTGCTTTCCCTATCTTCTTGTCATCTATGCATGCAGAACAGTTTTCTGGAAAACAAAGAGCCACAGAATCACATACCAGAAAAAGCAGCTTCCTCTTTAAAAGGAAAGCACAGTGATAATGCTGACGAAGCACTGAAGGTAAGTTAAATTACCACTATCCTCATTTTATTGACTGGACAACTGGGAATAAATAATGACTTGCTCCAATGAAATCCCTCCTCCAAAAACACCACTCCAAAACCAGTGCTAGAGCCACAAGCACATCCAGGGAGCAGGATTTCCAGCCCCAGCTCCCTCAGCCCACTTGATTCCTTCTAGCCAACAGAATATATATATATATATATATATATACATATATACAAATGTATTTTTTTTCCTGAGAAACTACTAATTAGTAGCCTTTTTCTTGGGGTTTACAAAGCCACTTAAAATAACACTATTTCTATTCTAGGCATACTTGAGGAAAAGTATCGTTAGATTTACTACACGGCACAGAAATTCATTTTCGTATGAAATTCAAGAAAACCAAAACCTTGTTCATACAGCAAAGAGTAACAGGGAAACTGCAGAGCAGCAGGGGCACTGGGTTCATACAATCCCAAACTGGGGCACAGAGGGCTGGCCCATCCCCTCTGCTGAGCACCAATGTTAGCAGAGCTTTGTAGGTGGAAGCGGGGAGGGAAAAGCAATTTCAGACTGTTTTTTCTGAAACCTGACTGTTCAAGTTTGCCCCCTTATTTACAGATTCCTGAACTCTAGCAGCTAATGTTTTCTGTAAAACCTGCTCCAGTGAAAAAATGAATACACCTTGCCTTGCTTATAAAGCTTTTAAGAGATTTCTTTCCATTACATTTAGTAAGATACCATCTTAGCACTGAAAGCGAGAAGCACATAAACTTACCACTGCATTATTGGCAGAAGCATTAGAAAATCAAGCCTAGGTGTTATTATTGAGCAGCCAGCACCTCAGCTCTCTCCTGGCACAAAATCCATCCAGTGTGCTGCGGGTACCAGGAGCACTTCTCCTGTGCTAGTCCTACCTGTACGCTCACAGACGTCTTCTGAATCTGTCACCAACAAAAGAAACCACTATAAGGCTGTTTCCCTGATTCTTCATAACTGAGTCAGTAGGTCAACAATTCCTTCGGTTTAGGAGCCAGACCAATTCCCTTAAACACCCCTTTTTTTTTTTTTTTTTCCTGATGGAGAAGCCAACTGCCTGCTGCCAGTGGCAGCTCAGCTGCTCGCAGAACAGAACCAAACTGCTCCAAAAAACCAGCTCGCCCTGCCGCAGACGTTCGTCCTGACACAGCTCCATTTTGTCTCTCACGTCTGGGAGAAGCCATGAGAAATTACTTACGTTTTCACATCGAGACACAGGCAGGGAACTGCCCCCTGTGCACCTTGCGCGCTGCTACCAGCTCCTCCGGCCCACGTCCTCGCTTCCCATCGTGGCACGCGGCGGCACAAAGAAGGGCATGTCACTGAATGCCAGACTTGTCCCATGCAAACACAGAATATCCTGCCTGTGCCTCTCAGGCGCTCTGCTCGAACAAAGAGAAAGCTCTGAAGCTGCTCTGCTTCTTCCCGATCCATGACTCAAAATGTCTGGTTGAAAATTGGTTTCGTAATAACCCTTTAGTACCACCTACTCACATCACCGAGTGCTTCTTTCAGCAAATGCACAGGAAATCACCAACAAGTGCCAATGGAGCTACTATTCCAAGAACTAGCTCATTCGGTTATTCCTCCATCACTTGGAAACCAAGATGCTTTTACTTTCCCTATCGTACAGGATATTAAGAGCCTTTAACTATGACCCTGTAAAATACTTGGTTGATAAATCACCAGCTGAAAACTCGCCCACTGTAAAGAAAAGAATTTCACAACACTTGTTCCAGAAAATACAGTAACTCCTTTCTGGAAATAATTCACCGGACAAAAAAGAACAGAATTAATTTTCAGAGACTGTCTGCATCCTGCACAGCACACAAAGACGGTGCAGCAAGCCACGTGCCTTTGTGACCACTACCAGCAGACCCCTGAATCACCCAACCACAAGATGAGTCGCTGTGAATGATTTCCTCTTCTTCTGCACTCCCCCGGCGGGCTCGGCGCCGCTGGCATATCCTGAGCCTAATCCTGACTTTGATGGGAATTCCAAAACTCATCTCCCAAGGCTGCGGCCACCAGCAAACGCTGCAGCCATCTGCTCGCTCCCACTTTGAGTCACCTGTCAGCGGTACAAAAGGAAATTGCTCAGTGGTGAGCACGTGGAAGCCCAGTGCTGAAGTACAGAGACACAAAATACCGGAGGGCTCACATCACCCCCGGGGAAAGTATTCTGTTCCGTAGCACTGATAGTCAAAGAGGTGAAACTTGGTAATAATGATGAGATGCCAGAAAGCGTTTCAGCTTAGTTTTCAATGCCAGCATCATTGAGGCAGCAATGGAATGGGGGACAAAATAAAAGAAGACATTTAACAAACAGTAGACCTTCACTGTGCGTGACAAGAAAAATAACTGAGAGAACTAATCTGTGGCTGCTTAGGAAGTTAACTCTTCGAAGGAAATGATTAAGTAAGAGAACAAAAGCTAAGCGTTCTGTTTATCAAACAAGAAGGTTTAACAACAGAGTGTGCCTGCTCGTGGAAGCGGGGCCACAGCGGTGCCACAGCCCCCACAGGAGCCAGCTCCCACCAGGCTGCTATCTCAGAGATTATTATGCAGTTCCTATCTCAAATAAATACATTTTTAAAGAAATCTGAAGCACCACTTTGCCAAAATGACAAATACTATGAGAAAGCCATCCACACGTCCTGTACCTCTTTCATGAAATTCCCTTTATCTAATTCCTGTCCAGGACAAAATAACTCAAAATTCAATGAGGAAACCTGACTAACCACAGGAGCATTTAGGAATTCAGGCCAGCAACGCTTTTTTTTTTGTTTGTTTGTTTCATCACAAATAAGCTGCTCACGAATTCAGCCATCCGAAACGAGACTCCAACTTCTCCAAAAAAATAACAGGCGAGTAAAAGGCAATTAGTACACAGCACGCTTTGAATCTTTGGGAAATTCACAAAAATGAATTCATCCTAAGGATCTAATTGTCTAACCTGCTTCTGCATGCAGAAAGAGCCAGACCTAGTGCCTCTGTGTGTGTGTGGGGGGGGGGGGGGAGGCACTTCTTGTTCCTGTTTCATATTTGAGTTTTTTCCCGTGCGGGAGGTGATCTAATTACCCAACGTATGGGTATATTGCTTTACCCTTTCTCGTGTGTCTACTTACATGAACATATTTTAACAATTCAGCTCATTAGGAAGGAGGCGAGGCACCAAACACGAATCATCCTTACAAATCCATCACAAAGGCATGAGTCTTCCCCTGTTTTGTCCTGCACCTAGCTGAAACTCTGCAAGTGAGCCGCGACAAACGATGCTGAATGCAAGCTGCCAACACAGATCTGCAAACACAGCCCTTACGCTGCTGGTCAGATGTATGCATACCTGTTCAAGACACACGGCCTGTCGGTGAGCTCTGGCCAGGAAAACTGAGGTCCTGCCCGGTTAGGAAGCACAGAACCCCCCAGTGAGGGTCCTTCCATTGTTCCCAAGCTGTGATGCTTGGCGCAGGGACTACAAGGGAGAGGGGGCTGTCAGACCTTGCTTACAATTGGGCACGGGCAATAAAAGTGAGGGATCAAACGACGCAAGCCCGCTGCTGACTTGAAGTGGATCTGAAACGATGCTGAAATCCAAATATAACACCCACGGCACCTGTATTTGCATGTGTGGGATGCCAGCCGAAGTTTCTGAGCCTTTTTATCAAGTGCCTTTCTTACAGCAAAAGCAGAGAGCCATTCAACACCCAGCCCCTTCTGTATGGAGCGATTTCAGAGATGCTCTTGTCTTTTAAACCTTGCCTTGAACCACTGCAACACATCCACTCACAAATCAGCTTCAGCAGAGTCTCTCTGTCATGCAACAAATCCACTAGATGCTAGGAAATGTTTCTTCAGCAAGTTTTGTACATAATAGCAGTGTCTATAGATAAACTTGTTTACGACTATTTCTAAGAAAGAGCCCATTCTGAATCAGCTCCTTCATTGTGATCGAACAGGCTGGATGCGTTCCCAGCTAACACTTATGTAAGGCCTTCAAGGAAGTAGAAACTTACTTTGTATGAAATCAAACCAGTATAGTAGTAGGTGCAATGGAATTATCCTCTTACACGTTAAATTTTACTAACAAAAGACCCGCATTGCAGTCATAAAGTCAAACACGGCATCCCATTAGTACAAACAGTCAAGTATTTCCTGCCATAAAATCAAAACATACTCAGCCAAAGGAAAGATGACAGGTAAGAAGCCTCTGCTTTTTTGATTTAAACACATCATGCTCAAAAAAAAAAAAAATATTAGGTAGTAGCAAAAAGGGCATATGTTCTTCACATGGCTGATTTAACTTTGGTCAAAAATAAACAGAGATAACTGTTTTCAAATGCATGATACAAACTTTCACAATGCAGGTGTTGTTTTGTTAGCTGGTTTTTTTGCTGTTTTTTTTCTTCTTTTTTTTTGGGNTTTCTTGTCCTTCTGAACAATTCTCTCCAGTGGCACGTGTCTGCTCTGCCCAGTAATGCACTTTTCTGAACCATGGTCCCCACTGCCCCCATCATGCCCCCCCCCCCAGTAGCTCATTCCCCTATTCCTTTAGGAGGAAGCCCAGGTGTCTTCAGCAGGGCTCACCCTGCCAACAAAAATGGAACCATGTGAGTAATGTTTCATGGTGGTCTTCAGGGGCACAGAGGATACCTGGGAGCCTGTTTCAGGGCAGGTGGGCTGGGTGGAAAGCATTGCTCCCTGGAGCGGGTGCCGTCGGTATACGCACAGACACGGACAGCAGCACCAGAGCACCCACTTCAGTGTTATTCTGGTGGGTACACCCCAATAAGCAGATCAGTCTCATGTGACAACTACAGGCACTTTCCACAGCACTTCCTGGCTAACACCAGGGTTTCTCCCCTTGGCTGCATCCCAGTTCATGCCACCATGCAACAGCAGTTTAAGGACTACACCAGCTGCAAACTCAACTTCATCTTGTTTAACATTAAATTATTATGGGACCGATCCTGTGGGTACCTGAAGTCTGTAAGCTGTGAAGCTTTGGCCAGAAACGATGCTAGCAATACCTATGCACCGGGGATGGGTTGGCCCAAGCACTTGGGTGAACAGATGACAAACAAGGCCCCACCCCACCTTTCAGAAGGGTGCTCACCACAGCACAAAGCACTGCACTCAAATCTTCTTTGGAAGAGATTGCCAAAGTCAAAGAGATGCCACTCATCCTCTGGTTTTGATTTCTTTTCTTAATCCCCTTTCTGCATTTTATCCAAGCTATACAAGCAGGCCTCAAGTTAGGACAGATACACTTACAGCATTTAATACTGGAACATTTGTTTTTTCTCGTTGCTTAGCCTGCTAGATATTTTTACATGTTTCACTTTTCTAACTCTTTCTACAAGCATCTTTTATGTTATTTTCAGTTTGCAATTCCAGTGTTGGAGAGCAAGCACCATACACAAAGGAGCTGACAGGAATGACTCATTTCTAACATTGCTATGAAGAGGAGAACTTGAGCAGTAGCTGAGGAAGCACAGAACTGCTCTCCTGACTTACTCTGGTAGCTACAACAGATGGATCACATAATCCAATACAAACAGCAAGCAAGTTTCATGCTTGCTGTAATAAAGGACGCGATGACCTCTAGGTAAAAATCCTAGGAACAGCAAGCACACAAAACTTCAACCTGCGCAACTTTAATTCTGTGCCAGGGCTTGAACTGAAGATAACAGTAAAGACAAACACTCAGGACAGGTTTAATTCAGACCGTAACTCACAGCATACACATGTCAAGTTGTGGCATAAACCTCATGCCTTTTAACACTCCTCATTGCAAGGCCTGTCTTGGTGATGAAGTAGGTTTTCTGAGAGATTTTGGAGTCTTTTGCATTGGTGCAGCCTTCTTTAGCAGACAGAAAGTAGTTCAGGTTCATGCTGCAGTGCAGAACGTCCTAGGATTAATCTGCAAAGGCAGGGCTTCTCACAACACGGCTCTGTTATCGTTGTATGGCTACAGAACGCCAAATTACTGCCATCTCCCTCTCCTTCCCCCCTCAAAATTAAAAAAAAAAAAAAAAGTGTTTTAACTTCAAGATTCTTTTGGTTTGCAAAGGCCATTCAGTTCTTCAATACGGAGGCAACACTAGCATGAACTGTTTTCTTGGTATGAAGGTACAGACCTCGAGCTCACATATGCTTTATGTAATAGACTAAAAAATCCCCTGCTCCTTCTTCTGATTAACAAGTCCTTGAAAAATCTCATTTCCCACACTCCAAAAACTGATGGGGTAGCAGGGAAAATAAGCCTTCATCTCTGTCCAGAACACAGGTGTTATTCTGAAGAAGTAATGAGCATGGGAGGGTGGATTTTGGGGGTTTCCTTTATTTGGAGTGCTGTGTTTATACCACTAGATGGCACGTTTGAAGCTCTTGGCATCTCTGTGAACTACAGTAAGCCTGTTCTGCATCACACCATGTTTATCCTGCTACCCTCACCCTGGATGGAAAAGTACAGGTAAAACGATACCACATCAGCTGAAGGAGCAAAATATGTGGGCAACTGCATGTAGAAGGGTGCTCATGGGAGGGCAGTGCAAGGCAGCAAGCTGAGAGCAGGACTGGCTGCAGGTGCCCTGAGCTCCAACTCTGCAACCTCTGATCCTGGTGCAGCCTTAGCAAATCACTTCACATCTCAGGAGAGTGCACGTGTAGGTTTGGAGAGGGAAAATGGAAAAGGAGGGTGAGAGTGCAACCTTCAGAGGCATGATGCCGTGTTTCGCTGCTGTTCTCTGTGTCCTGCTCACTCCATGAGCCGGGCTGCAGCCTCCAGAGCTCTGATTAGAGGTAACCAACCTAAATGACAGGCTGGATATCACGCAATATGTACTTTATATACCTGTGTGCTTTAAGACTTCTAAAATAATGAACAGTTTTCCTGCCTGAACATACAAGTAGCTGTCAGTAATAAAATTCCCAACACTTTCACCATGCTTAGGAAGATAGAGCAGACTGGAGGACTCCTGAGAACTCAAAACCAGTTTCCAACTCTCCAACTCATCACCAGTATAAACTGATGGGGCAGGAAGCTTTCAGAGGACCACCTAACAGCAGATAAAGGCATATCAAACCCCAGCATCATATTTTTTCATTGCAAGACCCAGCTTTTCCAGAAGGACCAAACAATTTACATCCCACGGCAGTGGACCCAAGCGCTACGGATCAGATAAGCAAACACGCAGCAGCCCACAACCCACTGAGTCAGCTCCGTGGGCAAGTCATCTCCTGTGCTGGATACGCTTTGGTGTGTGTCCTGGTACCAGCCTTGGCATGGATGCCAGCGTTTGGCACCGCTGTTTCCTTTAGGCTTCTTTCTCGTTCCCACTGCCAGTTCCTTAATTTCGCTCAGCCCACTTCAGAAGAAGTGCATGAGCACAAGCATGTATCTGCCCCAATCAACACTGCCTCAAAAAGAACAAGTCAGTTCAGCACCAATGTAATGATCATGGGCACTCAGAGACAGTACTTGTCATGGCATTGCACTTCACATGCCCCGTATGTGCAATTTCAATAAAAAGGGGATTAAAAATTCACTATTATTGCTTCAGCACTTGACTCAGTCCTTGGAACCGGCACTAATGTCAATGAAAGAAAACAACTCTCAATTTAAATTTGAGCAGGAAGGAAATTTTGCTGATAAACCTCAAGGGCAATGGCAAAGAGTACTTATTGTCCTGATGGAAGAAGCAGCATTGCCTTCCCATTCCAATAAAGAACAGCCCAACCCAAGTGCAGTGGCAAAAAACTTTGTTTTTCCTCTCTACGTAAGATTAAGCTCTGGAAGGATGATCCGAACTACATGGATGAGGTACACAGAACTTCATCAGCTTCAGTGGCAGACCCTGTGTCAGTGCATGCCCCTGAGGCAGCACACGATGGCTGATGGAGCACCAGCCATTCTCACCTTCCCTCTGGGAATTCTACTCTTCCTTCATCCATCAGTTTGGCACTATCGGTGTATTCAGCTGTTCAGATTTACACAGAGTTACCCTAGGCAAATATTACCCCCAAAGCACAAGCGTACTCACACGTCTGTACTCACGGCTGCAGACTGTCAGCACAGCTATGAGCAGTAGCAGTACCCAGCAGAAACAGCCCCCAATGCCTGCTTTAAACATATAAACAACCCAAGAAAACTGACGTCAAACATCGTGATGCAACAGCCTCAGTTCAGTATTTCCACTTTCACTAGGCCTGCATTTTGAGCACAGCTCCTGTTGCCACAAGGACACATCAGTGCTTGGAAGGCAGCGGTTTGGAGCTCAGATCACTGCAGTCCCCTTGTTTTTGGAGCTACTGAAAGCAATTGCTGTCCCAAAAATGCAAGTTTCCATTGCACGACACCAAACCTCTCCTGCATGCGCCCACCACGTTTTGACAGCTTTTAAACAAGAACTACAAGTGCTGTGACAAGTGGGCTCATCTCTCAGCACAATTACAAACCCCACTGCAAAATTTGGCAGTAGAAAAAATGATAGGTATTTCCAAATTAAAATCCTTAAAAATCTGTTTCATGTTTTGTCTGAGCCAATGAGACAACCAAACACAGTGTTCCAAGAGAAAGAAAGCAGCAGACTTGAAAACTGGGATTTATCCTTCTTTGCCCACTCACAGCGTAGACCTTCATGTCTGAATTAGCCACAAGGCCCCTCACACAGTCAGCAAAAAGAAACTGCCACTTCCATGACATGATTCATCTGACTTGCTCCACACAGCCACTTTGGGATGTTTCCCCTTATTAAAGGGAAGCTGGGAACTTTGCAGCCTTGTCAGATGAGTAACAAAGGAATCAATTTGCCAATTCTGTTTTAAGCTAATGTAGAAGGTGTCTTAGAAAATGAGAGCTTTTTGGTAATGATTTACAGTGCAGATTTTTCTCCATCTCCTCATTGAAGTAGAAAAACACAAGTTAGAATGTTGCCTCTTACAGTTCCCATTTAGGAACTCTTCTGCTCAAATTTGCAAATGAAATTCTACAGCAGTGGCCTTGTGTATGAGAGGCAGATGAAGAATTCAGGCCAACATGCAAAGGAAGCGATTGATCTATTTTCACTCTTAATAGAGGTAATTGGAAAGTAAACACAGTCAGATAAAGAACAGAAAGTAGATTTCATCGTGCAATATCCTTCTACTTTAATAAAAGGATGTTTATGAGGAAGGAAGAATAATCTCATGGTTAAGGGCATGATGTTCAAAGTGCACTACCAGCCCTGGACTGCATTTCCTGCTGATGTTAATGAGCAAGTCTCCAGCTCAGTGCCACCCAGACTGCATCTGCCATCTCAGTTTCAGATTTCTGGATAGGATATGGTCATGGAAAGAGATCTTCTTGGGAGGAAGATGAAATGGGCACTGCTGAAGAGATTTATTTAGAGCAGAGCATCAAGGAAATGCTGTCTGAAGATGGAGTGCGAGGACAATCAGGAGAACATGGTTATTACTGCACAGAGGTTAAGGTCACAATGCTGCCCTGGTTCTTGCAGTGCTGCTTCACTTGAAATAACTCCTCTGGAAACTCCCTGGCCAGTCAGCCTTGCTCTCAGCATATGAAGGGTTAGCAACGAAAGTCTCCCTAATTTCACTGCCAAACCTGCCTCCGCCCCAACAGACAACCACGTGCTCACAGGCAGCCTTCTGAAGGAATCAGAAGGGTTCACTTCTGCAGAATTAACATGAACTCCTAACTTGCGTGCTGAAAGTGCATCCCAAGGGCAGTGTTTGTGCCGGGGTAAGGGCTATGCCCAGCTGAAGTCTGTCTGTACCTCTGCTGTGAGAGCACTTCACACCTCCCGATCCCTGGCTGTTTATAACGCACTTGGATCCTCACCTTGCAGAGGCAACCCTGCAAAACAGCACTGTTCTCCATGCTAATGCTGGCCTCAGAGGCATCATAAAGAAATACTAACACAGTAAAGGGTTTTTACTTTCTGAGCTGATTCTACATCAGCAGCACAGGCTTTGAAAATGTCAAAGTGATTCAAGTTGCTTCTAGTTTTCCTTAATTATTTATCTCCCACCTACATAAACAGACCAACGCCACTCTCACCAATACTTGTAACTGTATTATGGTGCATACAGCTTCTACAGAACTGGCTCTGTAGGACTGGCTGCTGGGAAAAGTCAACATCCTTGGTCAAAGAGCATCTAACAATTAACACACTTCATTTAGCTGCCACCAATGATGTCACCAAGAGCAAAGTACAACAACAGAAGTGACAGCCAGGCGGACGGAGATTTTCTGAAGTATTGTTTGAGCAGCAGCCACACAAACCCCTCATTGTTTATCCGCCTGGGGAAGCCAATGACACACAAACAGCTACCTACGTGTTTCTCAACACACACTGGGAGATGTGTGGCAAATTTATCACTGGAAGAGAAGAACATCTCCAACAGACTGCAAGCTCAATCATGTAAATTTAGGAAAAGAGAATCCCATTAAAGAAGCAGAATTAACGTTATGTATATCAGATGAAAGATTTCATTTGTAAAGTGTGTGCCTGAGCAAAAATTCAAGCTACTTCGAAGACATTCGGGTCATTCAGACAATAATTTTAAAATGGCAAGGAAAGACAGTCTGATGATCCATGTATGGAAACAGGAGCCAGAAGCTCTGAATCATTAATAACAACACTTAGTAGTTATATCATCCTTAGATCTCAAAGCTACTCCACAAAATGGATATGAATCGCTGGCACCAGACTGTGGCTCCTCTGCAGTAGGTTGGCATCACGCGGCTTCACAAGGAGGCCTGGAGAGCACGAGGGTGCTTTCCAAACACTAGTCAGTAATTATAGCTCCTGTTCCTGTTTATCTACCTACCTGCAGCTCTCACTTAACATTTCCCATGGCTGAACGCTGTAGTTGTATCTCCTCTCCTTCTACACCAACACAGAGTGAAGGCTTCATTTAGATAATCTGTGGCAAACCTCCTTTCTCCAGAGACAGTGCTCCTTGACATGGCTGTGTTTTACCCTGGCTTTGAACACCCTCATGGGCTTGGTGGACTCATCAGCACTTGCTGTATGAAAGCACTCTTTCATGCTTTTATTCAAGAGCAACACAGAGCTCAGCTAAATGCATCTTTCATGTCCCTAGCTCCCTATGCCTTGCTTTTTTCCCCTCAGTCATGCTTATAGCCTGAAAGATTTACTTTGAAGAGAAAAAAAAGCGACTAATGCACGTAGAAAATAAGCAGTGTGCTGAAATAATAAAATGAATGTCAAAGGTAACGGCAGGTTCCATGTCTCCAGAGCGCTGGCTTTCTACCCAGTCCCGTCAGTGATGCTACACCCTGTCTGAACATTTGCTGCAGATGCTTCCTATAAACTGTGCCCCAACTGCCCTCTGTGTAATGGCAACAGCTGTCTCACAGGGAAGAAGTGAAAGACTGAAGGGCTATGTGCCTTTTATTTGCAGAACAACTTGTTAGCAATAACACATTGTTACCACTATTTCTGCAGCTACCCATTGGAAACACAATCAGCCCCAACCAAGGGGCAGGAACCTACTTCCAAGCTGCTCCAGTAACTCTCTCTTTAGCCAGCCCCCTTCTTGCTGCATGGACGTGTCACGTAACAAGAGGTACTGGCTGCTGCAATCAGGTGGCCATAGGGGATCAGAAGCACTGTGTGCCAAAAGCTTCAGCAAATGCAAGCCCAGTGTTCTGGAGGTGACACTGCAGCACAAGACACATTCCCCCGAACAAGAGAGCTGAAAAAAAGTGTGCTGAAAAAAAAAAAAACAACAAAATTTACAGAAAAAAAAATGCTACTAAAACTCTACCAGGATATTTCTGCTGGCTGTGAGAGTCTCCTCTAAAGAAGGTTTGTCTCTTCTGTGTTGTTGATCCCTCAGTCAGCTTTGCTATGTATCAGAGGTCTGACAGAAACCAGCACTGACATATAAGAAACTATTTTAATGAAGCTCTGATTCACAGCCCATTTTTACCAGCTATCACTACAATTAGTGCAAGATGAAGACCTTACATTCTCTCATCTGCATCCTTAACTTCTACTTGAATCTGTAAGTAAGCTATAATAATGCAGAGTTTCAGACATCCCCTCCTTCCACTGCAGTGATGAGCTGACATTAGGAAAAGAGAAATTCTTCTACAGGCTGAGCTTGAACTGAAAGGAATAAGTTTTATTAAAATTGAAATATGGCTGACACTACATAGGAAAATATGGGTTATACCCAGCAGGGGAAAATGTAAATCTGGTCTTTGGATCAGGGTACGTACTTTTTATATAAAACTCTGTTTCTCCTCTCCTCTGAGGTTTCTGTAACACAGACATTGCCTTGTAAATCTTTGTGTTTGGGATATTTCCTCAATAATGTAAACACCATATAATGAAGCTACAGTAACTTCAAAAGAAGAGGCTGTTCAGAGCAGAGCTGAAGAACATTCATTGTCACCCAGAGAGGTTCTTTTTTTTAGATGAACTTGCTCAAGCAGAATCCTTTTTAAAAGCACCTTCTCCAGGTGTGCCTTCAAAGAGAAGCGAAGCTGCCTTCCCTCGCCATGAAGCTGCCTAGAAAAACCATTTCCTGGTCAAGGCCGGATTCTGTGCCAAGATGCTGCTTGCCTGAGTGGCAGTGCCAAGCAGCGCTGAGAACTGCGACTTGCGGCAAGGACTGATTTTACCAAGCACAACTTCCCGCTTTTCAAAGGGATTATCTGCATTCCTCTTCTTCCAAATCTGCTGGATACTTCTACAGTGTGTCACAGGTTTACTTCCTTCAGTAAATGCACCCACATCCCTCCAACAGCCTCTGCCAATACCCAGGAACTCTTCTCTGTCCTGCTGAGCTCCATTCGTTTCCTGAGAACTCCAGTCCATAATTTGTGTCATTACTTCCATTTCAAGTATCAAGTACATTCAGCAATCATATTACAGAACAAATCAGGCTGGACAGGACCTTGCAAGATCAGGTCTAACTGTTCATGGGAGAGGTGAGCTCAGATGAGACTCAGCAATATCTGGGAGTGCTCACACTTCTTGAAGTCAGTCCATTACCTCTGAATACGGACTCAGAAAATCAGACTTTGAAGAGGTGCATGATGTTAAGGTAATGGCGTTGCTGCTGCTATTTCAGATCTCAAAGGGATTTTAAAAATGGGTTACTATAAATTCAAGTCCCAATGGACCACATTTTAATTTCATGTGAACTACTGACATACCTAACATGCTTTGCTGGATAAGGGCCTTTCAGGAGATCTCTAACGCTTCCAGCAAGTCCAGCCCAATCCAGGCATGTCCAGTATAAAACACATTGCTGTCGGAAGGGCAACTTGGTGTGTCCTCCTGCTGCCTGCTCCATCAGCTGCATGAATTCTGTCCTCACACAGAGTCCAAGCCCGGGTTAAGGATAAATACCTCTCAGTGCCATTGCAGACTTAGGCCTCACTAAGGGGACTGTGAAAACACAGCCTAAACTGGAGAAGGAAAAGGATATGAAGGGAATGGAGAAATACACGTGAAAGATGAGCCGTGGTCTGTCCTGAAGAGGGCAGTGACAGAAAGCAAGCCTGTCCCACCAACACCAGCCCACAGGAAAACATGCAGCCTTACTAGGTACTTTTTGTCACTTTTGAAAAAGGAAAAAACTAGCAATTAAAAAATACGTGGAAGTATAAGTTTTTCCAGCCAGGTTCATTAATCATACCCACACACTGAAAGCAAACTGGCAGAGTACACGTCAAGCTTCAGATGGCCACTCAAATTGCAGCAGTCCTGCGCCATCAGGCTCCTTGAGCTTCAGTGAGCTGACTCATGAGCTGTGACAAGTCTCAGAGAGGGGTCACAGTACTGAAATAACTTACAGTGTAGTTTAAGGTATCTTTGGCAAGTGGTTAAAATCTATATAGGGATGATTGGTTCAAGTGAGTTCATCGTCAGTGTCTGTTCTTCCCCTTATCCCCTTACCCTCTCTGCCTCCATCGCCTAGTAGGCACATTTGCTCTTATTACTTTTAATTACAAGAGTGACTGAAAAACCTTTATTGCATTAATTCATCAGTAGCCTTTATTTGGCCAGAGGTTATTTCCACTAAATAATCATAACTACTTTTAAAAATTTGTTTACAGTAATGTTACCAGGTATGAGCCAGTGAGAGCTGATCCAACTTGGAGCAGAAGTTTGGACTAGAGACCTCCTGAGGTCCCTTCCAACCTGAATCCTATGACACTGAAGTGAAAATATCATGTGTTATAAAATCTCTGCAGGTTTGTTCACGTTTTTTTGAGTCTCATGAAAAAAAATTAAAAACACACATTGCCGCTGCCAAAAAGTACACAACTGGGTGGCAGCAAAAAAGGACCTACCAACTTTCATTTACAGTGGTAATGCTTCAAACTTGTCTATACTTCTCTGAAATTATTTTCATCTTAGGATCTGGAAATTCCCTATGCCCCACTTGTTCCATTTCACAAGACCATTTATGCTTACATGTATGTAAGTGAATTTACTCTGGCACACTCAATGACACTTTTCATCTCCCCTTGACTTCCTCTTTGAAAAGGGTAGGGTTTAAGGAGCAACCAGATGAGTCCAGCCAAGGAAAGGTCACTCAAAAAAAGGCAGCATCTTCTTTATTTTTTTACTATCCACATTTGAGTAATGAAGTATGAGGGAAAATGTGACTACACTTCCTCCCAGTCACAACACTCTCAGCAAGTCACTGTATTCCTCAGAGTTACAGTGCAGACTTTTGGTTAGCCCAAATTTTGTTTTCACCCAACTTAAGTTTAGCCTCTGCTTCAGCCTCCTCCAGCCCACACAGTTACACATGTAATGCAGTAATTTTTAGCAAGTTAACCCCATGAATCTGCGGTATGTCTTATAAAGCTGCCAATCCTTTGAAAACTAGACCTCTTTTATACTTACTCCGCATGAAAGGAGACAGATCTTAAGCTCTTAGGTTAACTTACTCCAAGCCATTTAATTCCTAACAGTTTAGCTGTCTCATCCAGGACTCTTTACTAGTCCTCTGACATGTATCAAACACTCTCCACAGCATGTAACAGTAACAAAAGGTCTCAGCATGCAAGTGCTCAGGAAATAAAATTCAGGACTTGGAAGGTGTGTGCATGAAAGAGGAGAGGATCAATTAGGACTGCACTGTCACTGTAGCAATGAAGGTGCAGCATGCTGCAAGAGAAGACAGGATGCCACTGAAGAATGACTGACAGCAAAATGCACGTTGTGCAATATCCTTCCATTGCAGTTAGCCTGTTCAGCAGCTCTGAGAAAGGATTCAGGAAGTATTCTGCATCAGAAACTTCCACCTGGGTTCAGGTAGGATCTTTAGATCTAAGATCAGGCAGGATGTTCAAATCCAGCCGAATCACAGCAGTAAGAAAAGCACACAACTTTAAGATTGTACTTATTTCCTGTACTGAAGACCCACTGAGTGCTCTTTTCATCATAAAAGAGGATTAGCAGCATATAAACAATTTATGTAAGGAGACTTTAATGATTTTATTGTGTATGTGCCATTTAGCATTTCCAGAGGATCTGATTATAAAACTTTTACTTAGTTTTCCATGAGTCACCCTTTGAATAACATGTTTTGATTTACCTAACAGCAAGACCTCTTGGTAGGAAACAGTTTCACTAAATGTGGTCATCCTGTCCTAGCACCTCATTTCTGTTGGATGCAAATTCTGCACAGAAAAAGGAAATTTTGTTCTGTGAACACCAATTTTTCATTCTCACCTAGCTCTGACGAAGGAACATGGTGCTTAGCTTGGTGCCATGTTTTCGGTATCACTTGCGATCCAAACACCAACAGATTATTTTGATAGACAAGCCTCAAGTGTAACTGTAACCAAAAGCTATCTCAGAAGAAAAGCCAGCCAAACTTCTGGACCATGAAGTAGAAGTAAGGAACTCCAATATAATACAACATGGTCAACTCTCAAAGATGCCAGCTAACAGGAAGCTGGGGTAACCTAGTTAATGAAAAACTATCAATAACAATAGTATTCTTCACAAAGCCAGCTCCTGGCGTCTCTGGGTGGTTTTATTAGCTTGGCCATAACACTGCAGGAACGCACAGATCCAGCCTGGGTCCTGGAGAAACAGTCACATTCTTCTAACAGCATTGGAGCCCTGAGGGTTTGTGCAGAGCAGCTGACCTGTCTTGGCTCTACAAGGGTTATTCAGTTGCTCTACATTAGGGTTATTTAGTCCACAGTGAGCATCAGTGCTCCAGCATTTGGCCCCAGCATTGTCAGCACCTGAACAGTCTGTTCACGGACATCACCAGCCTCCTCCAGCTCCAACAGCACTAACTCCTGGTGCTGTGGGACTGGGATATTCTTGCAGTATCAGCTTCAGGACATCAAGAAACAGTGGTGACTGAAGCTAAAAGCATCTCAGGAAGAAACAGTTCTTCCAGCAAGCTTGAAGACATGTGCGGAAAGAAGTGGAGGGAAAGTAAAAGCAGATGCTGAGCAGAGCCACAGCTAGTGGAGAAAGAAGAAGCTGCTTTTTCGCTCCTCCCTGGAGCAGTGCACCCCAAGGACTCACAGTGCTGCATGAGTGCAAAGTACACAACTGCACGTATGCCAGACAAACAGAAGCGGCCCTAAAGCAATCAATGCCCATTCTCCTGGGGGCACAATGCAGGCAGAATTTCCACCAATTCCAGGTTTTTCCATGAGAAGCTCTGTTCCAAACACCAAGAACTTGCATAGTATGAGGCTGCTCAGAGCAAAGAAAGATGGCAAAACCCAGGCTACTGGTAAAGGTGGAATACAGAACAACATACCCATGCTAAAAGTATCCCCAACATGGGTAGAAAGTCAGTAAACAAAACAAAAATAAAATGCAGATGGCATGCAGCTAAAGCAAATTGTATGGTTCACTGCATATCTAGCAGGCCAAGAAGGAAGGGAAATTCCTTCCCAGGGTTTACGTGAACAATGAGTTTCCCTGAAAACTCCAGGAGGCCGTTCCCAGCTCCTCTGCTGGCACTGTGAATAGGAAAAGCAAATTCTGGAAAGGTTGTTTCAGTTCATTACTGACCTCAGTAAAAACCCTAGCACCAGTGAACTCCAGTGTAGATCAATGTGACCTCTTGCTTCAGTGGTATTGTTGTTACAGCGTGTACAGCACGCAATGCTGCCTTTTACAAGAAAATACAACTGTCCGTGTGCCACTGTGCATTCCAGCGGTCACACAGCTCTGATCAAACCACGCTCAACATGCTGCAATTCAGTTGCCTGCTTAGGGACCAGCCAAACTCTCCTCATTTGTAAGATAATGGAGAAGAGACAATGTGCAACTGTGCAACCAGAGGTAAAGGGTGAACTCCTGAAAGCAGCAACGTATGTATTACACACAAAACCCAGCATATGCTGTAGCCAGCTTTGCAAATCAGAGATGTGAATGAAATACACGTTTTGGGGTGTGCCTGTCTCCCAGTACGCTAGCAGGCTGTTGGCAGCTGGGCATGAAAATACACATCAATGTGCCTCTGAAATACTGCATTAAAGATATGCCCAAAAACCCACCAAGAAGCTCTTAAATTCTTCTAAAAGCAGTGGCATAAAGCACCACAACCATCTAATGGTTATTTAAAAAAAAAAAAAATTGTGGCTCTTCAGCTCTATTGTTTCTATTGCATTAAAATGTCAGTAATGGTTAAAATGTGAAAAATAGGAAAGTCACCAATTCAAACCAAACCACAAACCACTTTGTAAGATCATGGAATTCTACAAGTTAACAGACAAATGAACAAACATGCACACCAATAAAAATGCACATGAAGAAACATGCCAGCTTCTATTTATTCTCATCTCTGTGTTCTACAGTTTAGGAAAAAAGGCTGTAGCAGTAGAGTTTTATTGAGGTTGGAGGTAGATTTTGGAAGTTTCATTAAAGAATTCAATATAATTTTCTTTTTTCAAAATGGCTTTGATTCAAATGCAATGGAAAAAGTTACAGAAGTTTTTCAGAACCTGAAAATAGGGAAGACTGGAACAAACATGAAGTCATCTATGGATAATGCTCTCCAAACATGAATTCCTACGCTCAGTCTTTTGGTAGTACTTTGATGTGTGCTGTGGTTAAAGAGAGTTGAAACAAAGGACAAAAAAGAGGTAAGTTCTTAATTTGCATGTATGTGCAACTCATTATTGCAAAATTTTAGTTCAGATATAAAAATTGTGCCAGTGTTTTAGGCCAACTTTTTTTTTTTTTAAACAGAAGTTTCCATCTTATGTTTTCATACGGATTTAGAATCGCTAAAGAATTTTGGATCCTGTGAACAATTCCAAACACTAACCTCTTTTTACTGACAGCAGAACTGAGGCACACAAGTATGCACCAGACATGACCTAGCAAGCCAGGGAGAAAGACTGGAGCACGGAACTCGGTCTGCTCTCCTCACGTCCACTTTTCTGCCATACACGCAGGCGAGCTTTCCTCTCCTCACTTGAAAACTGGTGGTGAATATTTATAAATACTTGAAAAATAATTCACCAGCTTACCACCTACAAGAACAACTGCAGAGTTAAGAGACAACACGACCGTGCGAACCCACAGAACACTGCGTCACCACTTAGTCAGCTTGAGACATGCAGTAAATGTGCGCTACCATATTTGCGACTTTTGACCAAAGAAGCCAAAATCTAACCTTTATAAAGCTAAATTAAGTCCAGAGAAATGCTCATTAAAAGAAATTATATGTATGCAGTTAGTTATTGAATAGAAGTGCCAAGATGTCAAATTTGAGTTGCACACTGAACGTGTTGAAGTCCTACTGACACTGGACAGCTGGCTGCTCAATGAACTAAATTCTGTTAGTGAAACAGCAGAAATACAGGATATACAGCAATGTATCACTGCACAGTTTTAATTACATTGATCTCACTTCATTAATGTTAATAACTGTCATACACTGAACTTCCCAGTCAGTATAGTTTTAGGCTCAAACCTTCTTGCAACTCGACGGAAGCAACTGAGGCAACTGAGGCTGAACACAGCTTAACCTTTAATTGTAATTAATCATGCATTGCTTACCAAACCCTCACAGTCACTCAGAGGAATGCCTAGCTGTAACAATTCAATTCCTACCGATAATTTTCATACAACACAGGTAATAAACTGGAGTTCATTCACTTGGTGTGAATGAAGCAGAGAGGAGCAGGTATGACTTATCTTCATTTTCCAGATGGGAAACTACCACACAGAAGAATGCAATGCCATGCCCAAGATCACAGGCAGAGAATTGCCATTTTACCTTTTAGATTTTGATGTGAATTTTTCCTGCTCAGAGCAGATGACTGCTGTTTTGGAAACAGCACGAGTGACCAACCCAGCTCTGACTAAGCACTCACAAAAATCTGCATTTTCATAGGCGAGCTGACCTGTATTGCTGCCATAAAAAACAACGCAAATATTAGAAGTAATGCTTACAAATATTCCTAAACTTCTAATAGCACTTTTAAAAACAGGACACATACCCAGTGGGTCCTTCTTCCCAGAGCCCCTCGCAGAGTCCCTTAAAAGCCACAGATTCCCCTTGCAGACACGCGGCGTGGTGCGCACGCAGGCGCCATGCCTGCAGCCACCCTGCAGCACCCAGGACCACCACGGGGTTGGCAGCTTGCAGGAGATGCTGCTGCACATGCTGAACACTTGCTGGGGTAAACATCTTGCATGAGACGACTGGGAAACAGAAATATAACAAACAGAAGATTTCTGGAGCAGTTCCAGAAATGGCTATCTTAGCAAAATCTAATGGATTTCCGTTTGTCCTTCCTTCCTCCACTCATGCAAAAACCTCGCAGAAGTGTTAGGCAGCATAAAGTTACTCTGCAATATTTAAGAGACATTCTTAACGTTCCTATTTCAGACAGCAGCCAAGCAAAACACTTTCGGTGCTAACACACCACCCGTCTCAGAAACACAACCTGCAGCTGCAGCGTGGGACCAGGAACACACTTTGTTGTTTGTTGAGGAGGGATCCTCTCAGAATTACATGCTGCCAATCCTGCATTTTGGGTTTGCAGTAGATTAACAATGAAAGTATTGGGAAGTCTTACACTTCTGAACTGACTTGCTGAAAATATCTTATTACTTCAGGGGAAAAATAAAAGCAACAAGAACTTGCTCACCAGTTTACAGGGCGTACTTTCCCCAGCACATAAAGTGCTGGCGACACCAAGAGCACAGAGACATGTTCATGTAGGTATATGCAGATGATTAAAACAAGAACTTGGTATACACTAAACCTCGGCTGCAAATTTGCTGATGTCTGCTGGAAGCAGCTCTGCAGCCTTCAGTGGAGAGAACTGATTTTCACCTGTGTAACCTGGATACGAATCTTTAAGCCCCATTTTTCTACTCAAAAAAGTTACTGGAAAAGGAGCTTACTGAAACTGACAGAAATATGCCCATCAGAAAGCTGTACAGCTGTGTACACACATTTAAAGCAGCTGAAATAACAGATAATTATAAAAATATTAAGAAATTATGATAAAATTGAAGCATTGTTACAAGGAAAAAGAGACTCAAAAAGAATTACCTCTGATCTTGCTGGGAGATACGTAGTCAGAACAAGACAAACTGCATGCTTCGAGCCGTTAATAAGAAGAGCAAGCGAATGAATAGCTTTCAGAAGAATCCAAATAGTTTTTGTTTCTCTGCTGCAGTTTCACCACTCCCACAGGGTAATTTCTATGTTCACTTTATAACGAAAGCAAAGTACAGGTCAGAATAAGAAAGGGAGGAGACCAAAAAACTCCACTGTGTTAGTCTAAGTTTGTCCTTCTGGTTATCTCATTTTCAAATGGGGGAAACAGGGCTGGTGTGGCAAAAGGGGATTTAGAGGGGGTGTTCTGCTGAGGCTTATAAACCAGCAGCTCGGTTCATCTGCATTTTATATGATCAGACTGGTAAAAGCAGGAAGCAAGAAAACCTTTCAAGTGCATGATTTATGGAAATACTATCACATGACTAAGAAGCACCGAACATAAAGGGCCAAACAGCTTTCATTTACACCGATGTAAACCTCGTGCGAGTCCCCTGTCTTTAACAGATTGATTACATTCAAACCAAAACAAAGTATTTGGTCTCTTTGAAGACAAAGATATTTTAAAAATCAGAATCTAGCCTATGCCTTTCAAACACAGCAATTGTTTCAGCAAAGGTATGCTCAGTGCAGAACTTCTCTGCAAGGTGAGCACCACGGGATCTACTTGCAGAGAGTTATAAGCACAGCTCTGTCTCCTCTAATCACTGCCTCCAAACATTCCAGCTACCTACATACTCCCATACACGTGCACACAATCAGTGTTTTACAATCTACCTGAAATACTTACAAAATAAGACAACCCACAAGTACTTTGGGAACTCTCTTGCATTTCATAAAGGAAGGTTATAGAAGTGCACGCTCACTTTATAGTCTGAGGAACAAAACAGTGAGGTGACATGCAACAAGCTAGGGAATTTTTTGCTTAGGTAAGAATGAACAGTATTAAAATAGTCTTTTTTTTTTTTTTTCCCCCTCTGTTGTCAGCAATTATGTACACATTTTCATGAAAAGCTGATGGATTAGATGAGCTATAGGCCTGTGGAGCATTCATTAGGATACTAGCTGAGTGCATCTATTATGCAGGTAGACAATGGTAGGAAAAGGGGGAATGCACTAAAACTGAAAGAGGAGAGGTTTAGGTTGGACATCAGGAAGAAATTCTTCCCTGAGAGAGTGGTGAGGCGCTGGCACAGGCTGCCCAGAGAAGCTGTGGCTGCCCCATCCCTGGCTGTGCTCAAGGCCAGGCTGGATGGGTTCCTGGGCAGTTTGATCTAGTGAGCTAGTGGTTGGCAGCCCTGTCCACAGCAGGGGGGTTGGAACTAGATGATCTCTGAGGTCCCTTCCAACCCAAGCCATTCTATGATTCTATGAGTGCTAGGGGAAAATGTAAAGTTACAAAGGGATAAAAAATTAAGAGAAAACATTACAGAAGAAAACTAGGCAGTGAAACAGAACTACCCCGTCAAAGGCAGCATTTTTTTCAGTAATGGCCTCGAAGCACTGCTGTTCCTCAGCAACTCGCTCAGACAGCTAAAGGTTAAGAACACTGAGGAAAACCTGAATCATCTGACCTAAAAATGGAAAAGAGGAGAAAAAAGGCTTTGTGGTACAAGCTCACTTTTAATAAGATGACCTCTCTTAAATGCTGAAGGACTATACCCTTTTGAGAAATACTTGCTAAAACACATACGTTACATGTGCAGATGGGAAAACCATAGTGACAATTCATTTTACTAGGCTAGGGTCAGAAACATCAACTCTATTTTACACTATGTAGCAGCAAGCCATGAATCAACTAGGTAAATTTCATATGTAGTATAGTATTAGGAATACTATCAATTGTTTCTGTAGAATATAACTTCTTAAGGTGAAAAATGGCAGATCCAACTGTGACACCAGCATCCAGTAAATAATAAATGTTAAAACAAAATTATTGCAGAATTCTGTGTTAACTCAGTAGTGTGATGAGAACACAGGGAATGCTTCATGTAAACAGCTGAGAGAGAATGTCTGTAGCTAAAAATATGGCTGATGGTGTGTGTTCATACTTTTAATACCAGATCATCAGGTATTTTCCTGTACCCTGAAACTGCCTGATCCGTCTCCAGCACATGTGGCAGCAACCCCAAGAACGAATCAAAAATAAGACAAAAATAATTAGAAAAAATTTTAATTGTTAAGGAAGTGGTTCTATTTAAGAACTCCTGAGCAAAGCTGAATGCTGATTTATAAATCTGTCTTCATGGGAGTAACTCAGGCATCCTTAACCATGTGCAGTGAGTAGTATTCTTATATACTATACAGCATTCCCAGATGATAAAATACCTTCAAGGAGACTGCACCCATCAAATTGTGGCTAGATTACTGGTGAGATGGCTGCTATCAGAACTGGGTTTTATCTCACTCAGCTACAGGTACCCAAAAATTACAGGCTTAATTTAAACTATGTTCTTGAGCAGCTGTCAGAAAAAGGCAACCGCCAACGGTGAATCTTGTTAAATCCCTTAGAAATTAGATTTTACATAAACATCAGAGAGAGAAACAGCTTTGCAGGTCAGCATGACAGTGAACCAGACTTCTAAATTCCCTTTGGCAAAAGCTACTTTCTCAAACTGGAATACAGAGCCTCCCCCAAAAAAGTGATTTTGCATGAAAAATCTCAAACCTGCTGCTCTCAGTCGGTTGCTAATTCACTCAGAAGTTACTGGAGATGCACAACGGTAATGGAGTCGCACAGTCATATAGATGGCATTCAAGTGAGCAACTAGAAAAGGAGTAAAAAGAGCAGAGTAAAACCTTGAGGAGTAAGATCAGAGCAGCAGTTGTGAAGAACAGACACTGTGTGCAAAGACACTGTGCCCCTGAACACGGCTGTAGGCATGGAGCAAGACTCACATCTGTGAGCTCCCCTCTGCAGGCAGAGCACTTGCTGGAGATACACTGAGCTGTGGCTCAGGACGTTCTACCAGGATCCTGGTAGGACATGGGAGGAACAGCATCATGGGCAGACAAAGTGACCAATCTCCTCATTCTGCACAACTTAACTAACACTTGCAGCTCATTCAAAACGGTTTTGTTTTGTGCAACAGTTTTAAGCACTGTAAATCTCATAAAACTTTGGCAGAAATCAAACTAGGAGGGGAAAAAAGTAAGCAAATGTCTGCTGCAGGACTCCGAAATCCCAGTCTCCTAGGCTTCCTTTTAAAATAAAAAACATCTACAAAAGGTAATAAAGATCTGACCAATCTAGAAACAGTATATTGCTAAAAACACAATGTTTTTCATTCAGAGTGAAAACTCAGGACTGTTTGAGGTATAGGCAGAATTAAAAGCAGCCAGAGTCCTAGAAGGGATTGTGGGTATCAGGGAACCAAGTATCTGGTGCTGCCAGCTCATCTTTGTACCACAAATAAATAACAGCAATGATGTGCTTTGAACTGCTGCATTTGAATTCCACCACTCATTTGCTCAGGGTCCCCACCAAAAAAATGTGGAAGCAAAGCAAATCTAAAACATTCTTTCTAGACTGATTACACACAAGAATGGGAAAAAAACCTCATGCCTGTCTTCCAGTTCATTCAAGATGTAAGCCAGACAGGAGGTATTACTCACTCTTCCGAGCACAATATTAGGATGTTGACTGCAGCCAGTCAAAGACTGACGCTTAAGAATGGAGCCATCAAATTCATTTCCTGGTCAAAATTCACAATCAAAATGAGAGATTTCTCAGAGGGAGGGTGAAACATGGGAACAGAGGAGAAGAAACAGACTTGGAAGGTGACTGTGCCTCGAAGTTTAATTGTCATATAATTCCTCTAGAGGAAAGGGAGTGTTTGTGCATGACCCAGCCAACAAAACACGCAGGAGTCACATCCTGTGCTGGAGCTGCAGCCCTCTGACATTTGACTAAAGAAGACAGCTTTATTTGCAGGACCATTGCCCAGGTGAAGATAAATGGAAGAAATGTAAAAGGAACAGAAATTGATTTATTTAAAAGAAGGCATCAGTAGGATACTGCCCTTCTTGTGGGCAGAGCTTATGTTGCAAGACGCCATCTCCAAGGATGTGCTCAGGAGGTTTTTCTCACAGAATTTGAAAGCCCAGGGAGCACCCTTACCCTCAGGTGCTGCTGTCAAGCTGAAGAGCAACCACCACTTAGCAGCATCATCAAGAATGAACATACTTAAATTAATAACCATCTCTCAGGCCCTGGTAAACTCCAGCAAGAGCATAGACGAAAAAAAAAAAACTTTCTATGCCCTCCGGGCTGCAGAAGGACTACTCACTGTTTCTGGGAACTGAGGTACACCCGAACTGCCATTCCTTCTGTGCTTCCCCATCACTTATGTCCATTCCATCCACCATACCACACCAAGAGAATACTGCAAACTAAATGAGTTTAATAAGCCATTTCTATGTATAATACTGTTTCAAATTCTATATCCATTACAGCATCTGCAAATGAATCTAAGGATAGATTTGACTCATTTTGCAAAATCTGACTCATGCTTCTTGGGTATGGAAAAAACAGTTTGCAGAGTTGACTCCTGTAGGCTGTAACCCCTTGAATCTCAGTGCACTTTTATTTAATTAACAGCCTCTAGTCCTCTAGTTCCCCATGCATCCTGAGCACAGGAGAAGTTGGGAGAACATAGTAAGCACAGAGGGAGCTGAAACAGTTACCTTTGGCTGAGAGAGGAGCAGCCGCTGTACAAGCTTTAAGGAAGATGCCAAGTGTGTTAAAAAACAATAAAAAGATAGGTTTCCTTTTGCTAGAGATAAGTTTCACACTCCAAGTCTAAAGGCAGGCAATCAGACTAAGAAACCAAGTCAATATCAGATATTTGCTTTGCGAGTTCAGCTTCTGGATACAAAGGCTAAACTTTCTTATTATGCGACTTTTACTAGATTATACCTCCTTTGATTTCTGTGGAGTAAGTTCACTGTTGTGAATCTGGATGGGCTCCAGCGGAGTTACATTATGTGTACAAAAGAAGAACCAAACCTGTATGAACCGATTACATGGAGGGAAAGTTCCCCTCTTTACACTTTTTAACTGGTGTTCTTGGTTATCTTCTAGGTTTCCCTCTGATGGGATTTACACATGAAGCTTTTACACAGTGACTGTACAAATACTGGAGCTCCAAAAGCCATCAAAAAAAGCATGTAAAGTTGTCTGCATTTTCTAATACATCCGTCCATTAAGGAATTACATTTAAGGAATTAAGATTTAAGACCAGCTCATTTGAAATATATGGATGATTTCTAATGCCTGTGTAAATAGGTCTGCTCTCAGGACATACTGAAAAGCCCCTACAACATAAGCTTCTCCCGAGAATCAAAGCTGCACTCACGCTTCCTCTGAAAGCAACAACAATTTAAGCAAGTGAGTTATGACTTTATTTGAAATTATTTAAACTGAACTGCTAAACGGTGATTCACTGTAAGCTCACAACCTCAAAATGCAAAGAATCTTCCAAGGAGGGGAATTCATTTATTTAAAAGAACTAAACAAAGAAAATACATTCAAGATGAGTTTGATCGGTCTTAAGCGCTAGATAATGGTTCAGGCATGCCAGTGGGTCTGAGGGGTTTCAGACGAGATGCTGAAGAAGTCCAGTAAATGCCAAGATCATTTGGTAACATGGCTGTACCTTGAGAATCCACGTTCTGCAGCTTCTTAGCACTTCCATGCCCAAAGAGAGGAAGAGTCATCAAAAGAAGATTCCCAGATATTGCTTGCAAACACACACAGTACACTCATCAGCCAAAATCCCTCATCAGTCCCCTTGGTTATGTACAGGGGGTTACTGAGGACATGCAGCTTTCTGGGAGCACACAGTCAAATGGCAAGCAGCCACAGTCATGAGCTGCAGTAAGGCAAATTCGATTAGAGTAAAGAAAAAAATTCTTCAACATGAAAATAAGCAAACACTGGAAGAGGGCGCCAGAAAGGCCATCAGCACAGTTCTCTGAGATTGTCAAGCAGTAAGGGCACTGAGCAGCTTCACCTAACTTCAGATCCTGCCTTGCTTTGAGTAGGAGGTTGATGACCTCAAGAGTCAAGTGAAATTTATTAGTATGCTTCAATGAGACTACTACTTGCTCCAAAGATGTGCACCATGCTGCTGCCACGCTCTCACTTTTTACACTTCTGTGAAGGAAGAGCACAGCAATTGACCAAATACAAGTTGTGTAGACAGAGTGCACTTCCACACTGTCCTCCAGAACAAACAGGCTTCTGCCTAAGCTGTGCTCCCCACTGACCACTCCTAGCTCTGCACTTGGCCCCACCAAAAACAGTAAGAACTGTGTCCTGCATGGTTTGGATTTCCCCAGTATAAACTGTTCTAAGAAAAATCTATTTGGCAACAATTTTGTCAGAAACAATTGCTGAGACATGAGGTCCTGCTAGCTCACCTATCTGAATGCTGATACGCATCAGGAAAGCCTTCACACCAGCTGAAGAGGAACATCCTTCTAGGAGGGTTTTCTTCTGTAGAAGCACCAACTTTCTTCTCATAAGATTGTCTCTAACAAGCACAAAAATTAGCCAACAGATTCCCAGAAGTTACTAGTTACAGACTACAACTACAAAACTGCACCAATAAAAAACCTTCCCAACACAACAAGCTTTACACTGCAAAACACAGATTGCATGGAAATGTGCTGATTTCATCAAAATGCTCTATAAAAGGCAACAAGATTGGCCGGCAGGCCAGTCTGTCCAGCTTCCTGCCCGGCTGCCTGCCAGTCCTAGGGTGGGTAGTCCAAGCTCTCTAATTCAAAATACAAAAATCAGATAGGAGAACTCTCCCACAGGATGGGAATTCTGCTTCCTGTAGCTCTCTAATTAAATTCTGTATAGGTGTGTGTCTCAGGAAGGACAAGGACGGCTCTGGCATCAAACAGAAAGAATGGCTTCTCAAAACCAGAAAGTCTTCAAAAGAATTTGTTGTTTCCACAGACAGATGCCATTTCTAACATCACAGGTCAGAGAAGATGAGACGTCTCTGCCCAAACATGTGAGAGGGAAGACAAAGAAATTCAGACAGCAAAAGGACACATCAGACAGGGGGAATACCTGCCTTATCTCTTCTGCAGGGTATGTTCAGCTTTTATATTTAATCGAAGTAAGTTACAGCTAGCTTCTATTTATACTGCAATGCTTTTTATATCCCTGAACTGAAGCACAGCAATGCTCAGCAGCCGTCCTTCAGGAGAGCACTCACTGTTCTAGATACAGAATGCAGATGCAGCTGTACTATGACAGAGCAGCAAGGCCAATGCACCAGCACAGAACCAAAAGTCCAAGGAGTTTTGCTGTTATACAGTCTACCTCCTTGGCTCTGTACATGGGATTTTGTCCAGGACTCTGGTAGTGTTAATGCAGAACGCAGAGCTGCAGATCACTGAACCAGGCTGCATCTGAGCGCTGTTTTCTCCCTGCACAGTTGTTTAAGTGTGGTGATTTAACTACACTGAACTGAATGGCTTCCACAACATTCAGCTGTGCATGACCAATGCAGTTTCCTGGCTAACCACTGCATCCACAGAGCTTAATGCCTGCTTGAATTCACTTACTGCATTCTTAGCAGAACTTCAGCCCACAAACTTCTGTCTTCACCTAGGTTGATACTTGCTGTGCCTCCTGACTGCCCATTGCCACAGGCTGGTATGAGCTCACCAGCTCCTCTGGTCTGAGGATGTCATCAGGTAATCAGGAACACCGATGTGCTTTGCCACCCAAATGGACAATGCCAAGTGCATTACTGATAGCCTGACAGAGAGCTCTTTGGTGATATAAACTGTATTCCCCTCCTCCTTAGCCTACAGGTAACTCACCTGTCCAATACCCTCTAGCTGACTGAGGGCAAGATCAGCCAGCATTCACATAAAGCAGCCCACACAGATCCCTTATGCCAGGATGCATTGAACCTCCAGCATGCTGTGTAACATGAATGCAATAATGCCTCATGCCAGACCATGCCCCTAAGAGAATTAGTGGTGTCTTGTACCCAACAGTTTTCTCAATCTGAAGCTGTTCACTGGATGTTTGGAAAACAGAAAGGATCAGATAAATTCTACCTTAAGCAGCCGCAGCACATCAGTCAATCACACCATTTGGAAAAAAAAAAAAAAGTCCAGTTACTCATGTCTTCCCAAAACAAGACTAAGCAAGAAAAGGGATTTAAATTAAGCGTATGGAAGTCCGCAATAACATCAATTCCAGTTTTTATTTTGAAGTGTTTTAACAGAAGCAAGTAAAACATAACAGGAGAACTGAATCAGGATACTGCAAAGCAACTTCTCCAAGCTTGCACAATAGATGAGGAGTGGAACCAGAATGCAGGTGTCCAGGCTCCACGGCTTTGCCCTTCTGGCCTTTGGAAACATAGTATTTTTTTATTTTTATTTTTTAAATCCTACTTTGTGCTACAGCCACAAGGTTTTCCACGTAGTTTGAAGTCTTGTTTCTGAGCTCCATCTCTGCAGATTTTTGTTTAATCTGACATCTCATCCATTATCTCCTCCTCTATACAAACAGTAAGAGATTCAATAGTTTGAAAACAAGAGGGGAAAAAAAAAAGAAAATCCTAAATTTGAATCTAAAAGTAAATTATTTTTCATATAGACATAAGCAACATTAAGACATTTATTTTAAAAGCCATGCGGGGTATTTAAACTCTGATGTTACACTGCAGGTAACAATAAACACCTAAACCCGTAAGACAAATGGGAAATCTCCATGATTCTCTCGTGACAGACACCCACCAAGGTGTGAACCTCTTCGCTTCATTTTCTGCACCACCTTGTCCTGTCACTGGAATGCTGGTTCCATACAGGGAAAAGAAATGGCCTCTAAGCTCAGTCTCTCCTAGAGCTTGCTCTATCCAGAAGGACTGTAAGACAGTACAGGTAGAGATACCACGGAAGAATGCCAGCGAACCATGAGCACGGACTCAGTTAGCCATCACCATACTCCAGGGGAAAACAGCTCTTCTCCTGGAAGGCTGACAGAGCCTGCTGGCATTTTCCAGCCTGAGCCACTAGTCCTGCCCTCCAGGGCAGGAAGCTAAGTAGGATGATTTTCTGAGAAAGGGCAAGTGTGATGATGCCACCGCAGCCTGGGTGACAGGGAAGAAGCATTTCTTCCTTGAATGATGAGACAGACCTCAGACCAACAGAAGAGATGCTGAAAAGAATGGACAGGAGTACACACTCACCACTTTCTGTACCTGTAGCAATTTGGTGCTTTAAAACAAGGTCCTTATTTCTTCTTTTCCTATAAAGTTGTATTTTTCCCCAGTATCTTCATACAAGGCTCAAAGCCCAAAGCAAATGCAACTGTATGATATAAATATGCTGTACCAAACTGCAAGCTCAAGAATGCTGAATCGGTGATTTCAGAGCTCAAACTGAACAGGCTGCGTCCCTCAAAGACTAAGTGTTAGAGCAGTGATTTCTCTCCATCCATCCCATTACGGGGCAAGAGACTCACCAACGCTTGGTGGTTTTTCAAGTGAAAATGGGATGTGACAACTATTTGTAGCAACTTCAGGGAAATCTTCTTCTAGCTAAGGGTCAAGGCTTTTAAACATATTTGGCAGGCTGCGGCCATGTGTTAACAACTATGTCAGTACTGTTCTTCATGTGAAAAAATAATGTGTTAGTATGCTGTATGAAATGCCTATGAGTCATATATAGCCTTTTAGGATATACAGGTTCCCAACCCTGAGCTATAGAAACTAGCCTGAGTTAGGGGAAAATAAAAGCTAAATGAAGTCAAATAATGATTTGTTCATCTGTTGAGTTTCATGTTAAGAAAAAGTATTATCAAAGTATTATCAACACAAAAATATTCAAGATGTTTTTACACCCAGCATCTCCACAGAAAGTTTAAGTGATCCATACCCCATCCTTTGCCTGCCACTCCTTTCAGCATCAAGATACAAAAATCACAGCAGCTTGTAAAACCAGAAGCAATGTATTTAAGATGCTGTGTTCCTCCATCCCTCCCGGGGTGTCTACGCACCCATGTATTTGTGGGAGAGAGTTGAGGGAGGCACCAGAGTGAGCAACACTGCAAGCTGGATACTGAACTGCTCTATAAATGAACATTTTCAGCTTGCAAAGCAGTGAAAAAAAACTTGACATTGACTCCAGGCTCTTAAATTAAGGTCTGAAACACAAGTGCTTTTTATCTTGCTTGCAGGGCAAGTCATTAGAAGACCAAAAAAATGGGGAAAAGGTTTTGCTACCCAAGTGTCCCCCAGTTGCAAACCAGACTCCGATTAACAGACAGAGGTGAGGAAAGCAGGAACACGTGCCATTTACCACTTTAGCTTGGGAACATACCAGCCAGGTCTTATTAATATGGATATGTAACATTACAGGATGATCCATCACTTTTTTTTTTGGCAGGGTAGTAGTGTGGATTTCCAGAAAGCTTTGTTGTAGCTACTTTTTCCCCTGTTTCATGGTAATTCAGCTGCTAACAGAGACCTGCTCCCTGGGGCTTCCTGTAGCTCAGAATACAGCTGCAGACAGGGAATCCAGAACTGCTTAATAGCCCATCCTTTACCCCAGAGTGCACTGAGCACTACAGATCACTGAAGCACATAGCTCCTAGACACATGACATGGGACAGTGCCTAAAAAAACACACACAAAAATTTCCCAGTGTTAATGGTGGTGCCATAATTTTGTATGCGAAGCCTTCATACCACAGACAACTCATAAAATGCAAATCTGCTAACTAGTCCTAGTACAGTATTCTTTGTAAAGTACATATTAAACTTACAGGTACTTTCACATCTGACAAAAATTAGAAGTGCTCTTTTAAAAATATGGCATGTTTTTTTAATCTTTACAAGTCATCTAGAAGACTGCATTGTCAAATGAAGAGTTTCTTTTTGAATACTGACTGCCTGTGTTAATGGCTACTTCACACATATCCAATAGCACACTGACCTCTTTGTGGCTTGTCTCCTCTCACGCCATGTGCTAGTGGACCTCCTCTGAAGAAGACTGATACCTGAAGAAAATGTCTTTCCTGACCGCTGCTGGTTGTACTTCTCTGCAAACTCTTTGTCATTCAGTGTCCTCAGCTACCAGACTGAACAGCGCAAACAGTCCATGAAATCCATTTGCTTGCACACGTGCAAGGAGTGGGCTTTCTCCTGAGGCGTGGTGTTAGGCCTTTACTTCTAAAGAGTCACAGTACTCATGCATGTTGTGTCTGAAGTAGGTACATCCCCTGCATTTCACAAGCAAGAAAGAATACAGAACTTGACTCAATGGCTTTCTCAAGAGGTACCAAGTTCACAGAACATGAGCTACCAATAAAAAGCTTGCTATCACTTGGTCCATTTATTGGATCACCCTAGGTCTTCGCACAACCAACAGTTCAAATGGGACTATAGCAGCTAAGACTTCTCTACTAACTCTTAAATTGTGCATATACACAGATGTAAGGTGTCCCCAGTATCACCTTTTTGTCTAGAAAATATCAGCAAGAATGAGTGTGTCAAGGTGTTCTTGTTGAAATCCTGCAGAGCAGAAACAATCTTTAAGGCCACCTTTTAAGTGAGGAAGTTATTCTCTATTGTGACTAGCAGTACCTACAAATGTCACAGAAGCTATTTTGCATTATTATGAAGAACATGGTTGAAAACCATAAGGTTTATAACTTGCAATAAAAGCACCTGATTAAAATGCATTGTTTATACGGAATTACGAATACAAGGATCTTTTTTCCAAAACAAAGGTAAAAGCAGATTTTATACACAAATCTGCTAAAAATCCTGGAGGAACAGCGGAAGTCTTATTTCCTACCCTAAGGCACTTAGTAAGGATCAAGTACCTTCAGTCCCAAAGGCTGAGTTGAAGGAAATGTCCACAGAGGAACTAACCCCAGAACTTATTGCTTTCCCCCAATGCTGAGCAATCTGCAGGCCAATTCCAACATCTGCTGTCAAACTAAGAAAACAGTAGAAAAAGTAAACAACAGTATTTCAAAAAGGTACAGATTTTAAGACCAAGAATGATCAAGGTATTCACCTGGTATTCTCATCCAGAGAGGATTGTCCAGCTATGCAGAACTTTGGCAAATGCACATCTCCCTTGTCTTTCCACACACAATGTTCCTGGTGAGCTACCTAATGACTGCAGGGCAAACCCAGTACACAGAACTCACTGTGGGCTATTGGCAGAATTCCTGTCTGCTCTCAGTCGCTAACTGTTGACTTTAGCAGTCTTCTCCAGCTGTCAGCAAGCCACACAAATTATCTACTATTTGGCCACCCTCTGGAGATCAACATACCAGGTAGCACAAATATCACCCCTGCACGCCTGATGATTTATTAAGTTACAATCTACATCAAGGACTGTAGCACTCATTTTAGACTTCTCGTACACATAGGCCTGCAGTCTTTGAAACATACTCTGATGAACCCAAATAAATACAATACAAATAAATACATACAAGCTGGAAACCAAGACCACATACTGAAGTAGCTCACTGTTGATGCAGTTTCTATACATCATGAGAATCCTAGAACTACAAATGGCACTCACTGTATAGAAGGAAAAAACCATCCCGGATGAACCTCTTCTTATGGTGCTATGCTCTGCGTCTAAAAGCCTACTGTGCACACCACACCATCCACCAGCTTCATGTGGAGATGCTTAGGGAAATTAAGGAAATCTTTAGCAATTAATATTCTCTGTATCAATTTCAATACAATGGTTTTGCTTTTTTAAATGAAGCGCTGTATCAAGTCATAACAGCTTTTTTTTTTTCCCCCTTTATCTCGCTAGGCATTTCTTAATGTAGTTCAGTATGGCACTCCAATAGAAAACTTACTGTAAATTATGAAGAGAAAGCAGGATAGTGAAGAGCACTGGCCAAACAGTGGTTTGCCAGGACAAACATTGGTGATATCATTGATGATAATTTTCATAATGTTTTGCAGGGAAAAAACTGACCTGGTTAAGGACTTTTCCATTTTTTAACTATGATCTCTCAGGGAACACGCTAAGGAAACAATTGTCCTACTGAATCATTTCAAGAATTTTACAGCCAAGAAGATTTATTACCATAAAACAGGTCTTGGAGACACGAATATTTGAAGAGATTCAATAGCTATTAAATCAGAGTGGAAAACATGACACTGGAGGAATTGCATATGCCTGACACATGTTCTACCACTTTTTCTTTTCTTCTATTTTTTATAATAGAAAGTGTCTATAATAAGCAAGTCTGTGAAATTACTTACATCTTTCAGACAAAAAAGACACAGGTATTAATTAATATTGCATTCATATAAGTAATAGGAAAATGACAAATCAAGCACCACACATAAAGACTGTTTGACAAACTGAAGGCATCAATAATATCAAAACCTACACGTTAAAAACACACTCATCCCTTACTAAAGTAAATTGAGATGCATTCTGCAGACATAGGTAATTTGAAGTTGACTCAACAATACATAGAAAAACTCACGCAATCTTTTAATGAACTCACTTGCTAGGCCAGTGCGAAACCAAATGCAGAATAATACTAGGTTTTGTTATTAGAACTGCAGCGTAGATGTTTTTATCATACATGGTCTGTTCAAGACAGTTAAAAGCACACATCTTAAAAGTTTTCCAGTGTCTACTACAAGTGGATCAGAAAGATGAGTTGCAAGGCTTGCTATCTGAAATACCACTGAAAAACGTCTTTCTTTCTTGACCAAAATGGAAGAAACTCCCATGCTAAACCACAAACCCGTACAGTACTCCACATAAATGTTTTCAATATATTCAAAAATATTCAGCAGCCTTAAAGGAAGGTTAAAACTTTCCTCATCCCAGCTGGTATTACAGAGAACACTACCAAGTTACTGTAGTCTCCAAACCCTTTCTCGCCCTCCTTGCAGACCAGTAGGTTACTCTGAATCCTCAGGTTTTTAACAGAAATTGCCTGAGAAAAGATAGCGGTTCCACACAAACCCCTCTTCCCTAAACCCCTGGACCATCAGAGATATAAGAACAGCAATAATGCAATCGCAGGACGCAATCTTGAGCAATGTCTCAATGCTGTGATGAGAAATGATCTAATTCAACTTGCCCTGCACCACATGGCTTGAAAGCAGCTAACTCAAAACAGCTCTACAAACTCCATATACTGCATTCACAGAGTCAAAGAAAAGAGGAAAACTAATTGTCTTCTCAAATATGTCTTAAATAATAGATGTCCTATAGTGCCATTTAAGATCAAACTAAGCAGTCCTCTTTGACTGACTTACTTTTTGGATTGTCCTGGGTCGCTTGTACAACTCAGTCATCACTGCTTCTTCTGAAATACAAGAAAGAAAAGACAAATTATGCACAAAAATTTCTGTTTGAACTGAAGTTTCTCATTATATTGTTAATTAATGCTTGGAACTTACTGTTTGCTTTTACTCAGCAATGGAAAAGGTTTCTAATGTTCATTTCTCCAATTTGACTGCCAGAATATTTCTCCTACACGAACTGCTCTATCAAGATGAATAGTGGAGACTGCCTCATGATTGGGGCATAATACCAAAGAACATGAGAAATTCCAAACTGTTTCAGAATTTGCCAGAAAAATTCCTTATAACCATTAATAAACTTAAGGAAAAATGCAAAGAAGGATTTAATTGTTCAAAGATAGCTGTGCAGCATCACTTCACACCATATGACCATTCTCTGTCTTGCCTCCAACATGCACTCCAGAAAGGTGTTGATTTTCCTTCAATTTTAGTTCATGTTGCTAGCCCCATGTTTTAGGCACCATAAAACACTTCAGTGAGCACTGAACGTGAACAGGCTGGCCCCTATGTTCCGCTCTGTGCTTTGGATTCACATCTGTAAAAAGAAGAAGTATATCCATACCTCGCCAGAAATTTATTAATGTTTGTAAAGCATTTTGAGCCAAACAATAAGAGAAATCTCAAGAACACACACAAAAAAGATTAAATCTATGAAGTAGAGCTATGAGAGTATTGTCCTTACAAAGAAGGCTCTAATGCTACATTCTCTAGTTAGCCACATAATTAGCAAACCTTGTAGAACCAGCAAAAAAATTCCTCATTCCCTTACCATGCCAAATAGTGACCTCGAAGAATTATTCAAACCTCTATGAAGAACTGCTACGCTCCAGACAATAGAATAACTAACAGGTGATGTACTGGAAAATACAGTACATGGACATCTCACCACTCAAGGTTAGCACTGCTTGAGGGGACGACAAAAGGACAAGCAAATGCTGACACAAACCTGTCAAGCTGCTTAGCTTCCCCTTCCAGCAAGTTAAGGAGTCACTGGATATAGAGAAGGTGTAGAGAAGGGTAATTATCACGGTCACCTGAGTGTGTTAGTTTTCACACTGGCATACTGCTTTCTCCTAAATAAAGGAAGTACTGTCTTAATAAACTCACAGTAGGATTGGATGGAAAAACATACACAAAAAATACAACTATCAATGGTTTGGTCTGCAGCAGGGACCACGCATCAATTTTGGCAGGTAGCATCCAACCTTTAACATCAGAAAAAAAAAAAAAAACAGTGCATTCAGAAGAAGAGAGAGAATCTCAATCGTTCACCAAGCAACTATGCATGAAAAATGTTTTCTGAATCCTGCCTTAATCAAGTTACAGCATCTCAATAGGAAGTAAATACATGCATCATTAGGAGGTATGAAGTTGTTTACTCCTTTAAAATGGACATCATAAACATCAAGCTACTAAATCTAGCTAAACAACAACAGAGCTTTATGGAGTGTGTTTTTCACTAATGACCTGGCCACTATTTTTGTTAGGCTTGCCACTAAAATGCACAGCCAGTATTTGTGTTATTAAAAAAAAAGACATTTACAGTCCCAAAATGCTGTTATGAGGATAAAAATCCAAAAAAAAAAAAATTGAGTATAATCAAATATACAAAGTAAAACCACACAAGTACAGATTTCATCATACTCCTCCAGATCTTAAATAGATCAACATACTTTGGAGATGGGTGTGATTTTATGCTAGCTATGCTCCTTCAAAATTGGCAACTACATTTAGTTCAGTGGCTTCTTATTCCAAATTCCAAACTCCACTTGAAAACAGATCTCACAATAGACTCCTACAGCTGAATATACTCTAGGGGAAAACTATTTCCTTTAATTTATGTCAAACTCATTTGCATGACAGTATGTTATTAGTATATACAAAAAAAAATGTTTTACATGAACAAAGGAAGAATTCTGTGCCCACAATTTCGCATCCCACAGTGCAAGATGACCTTGCAATTTAAGGCACAAACCTGTTGTTTTGTTTCTTGTTTATTTATTATTATCTAAAAAGAATTGTCAGTGGTCCGGAGATAGTAACTTGTTTAGATGCACGTGCTCTCAACAGAAAACACCACAAGTATGATTTCTTGGATACCACAAATCTTTTAAGTAGTTAAAAAGAGCCACATAGACAACCTAGTGCAGACTAAAAATAACTGATACACAACAAATCCATGAAAAGGACTCAAGTACAAAGTGAGGTCATACCACCTTACTGATTAATGACAAACAAAGGAGAAGGAAAAGAAACATATACTCAATTTCTAACTCCATCAACCTCGTTGTCCTGGAAACAATTCTGCTGCAAGAGAAGTGGTACTTCACTACTCAAACATCTTCCGCTGCTACCTTTTTTTCCCTCCTCTCTGCAGCGCTCTCGCTGTTTGATCAATATCCAGTAACAAATCTCTCTCATAAAACAGCATATAAAATGGATCTCTTGCTCTTGGAGTATATCGTTTCACTTGAGTATGTAGTATTTACAGGAGTACCAGGTATGCATGAAGCCTTTGGAAAGAGTTTTTTTGTTGTTAAAATGACCTACTAAGTGAATCTTTCATTTAGGGAACATAGAGTGCTGATAAAAGGTAACTGCTAATTTGATAGCACCACATTTTTCCATGGGAGCAGAGTGAGAAATCTGAGAATACACACTATGTTCACAGGAAAAAAAAAAAAACAGACAACCATACTCTGTCAGAATGGCTCAAACCTCACTCATTGGTGGTACACAAACCCAAACACACAGCAAGTGGAGACCTGGACACAAACGATTTGCTGCATGGCTTCCTCCCTCCCTTGGCACAGGGACTCTTCCCTGACCTACAATCAGCTTCTTCCTTCCATGCAACTCACCAGCAAAATGGCATCAAAGACCCAGCTCTATGCTCAGTATAATTAGTGTTCCCAATTACTCCATCAATAGTGTTAAATCATAGAATCACAGAATATCCTGAGTTGGGAAGGACCCACAAGGATCAAGTCCAGCTCCTGGTTCCACACAGCATCACCCAGACCCTGTGTCTCAGAGCGGTGTCCAAATGCTCCTTGATCTCCGGCAGCTCAGAGCCGTGCCCACTGCGCTGGGGAGTCTGCTCCATGCCCACCATCCTCTGGTGCAGAACCTTTCCCTAATCCCCAGCCTGACCCCCCCCCGGCGCAGATCCCTGCCTTTTCCCTGGGGTCCTGTCAACGACCCCAGAGAGCAGAGCTCAGCACCTGCCCCTCCGCTCCCCTGGGAGGGAGCTGTAGGCCGCCATGAGGCCTCCCCTCAGCCTCCTCTGCTCTGGGCCCAACAAGCCAAGGGCCCTAAGTCACTCCTCACACCCCTTGCCCTCCAGACCCTTCCCCATCTCTGTAGCACTCCTTTGGACACTCTCTAATAGCTTTATGTCCTTCTTTATACGACAGCACCCCAAACTGCATGCAGTGCTTGAGATGAGGCCGCATCAGCACAGAATAATGTTACTGCTTCCACAAACACCCTGTGTTCAGCTCTCAAAGTCAACTTGAGCAAATCTACTCATCTCAGTTCAGCTAGAAGCTGAAAACATTAATGCCATTCCCGCCTGCTGGTAGTCTCCTGCTGATAGGAAAGCCGTTCCACGTATGTAGAAAAGAAACACCGAACACGACTGACAGCCATGTCCGTCAACGTGCACGCCTCTTACTTTTAAGCTCGGATTTCTTTTTCAACCCCACAAACTCCATACAGATTGATTTCTAGGACAGCAAACAGGACAAATACTTTTGCTGCTGCTGCTGAAGAATGAGTATTTTACCAGCAAACCTACAGGGCAAATCCAGCCTGCTCTATCCAAGTGCCTAGCCTCAGCCATGTCCTAACAACACCTCAGGCAAAAGAAGATCCTCTACAGGCCCTGCATGGATGCAGAGGGGAAGGTGTGTCTGAAAAGGGAAATCTTAACAACCTAACTTCATCAGTTTAAGCATCTAAGCATCTCTGACCAAGTTGCCTGATATTTATTTTTTAATAATACAGGAAACTAACAAAAAGGTCTGTTCTTGGGAGTCAGGGTCCCCACAGCAATAAGATAAACTCCCTGATGTGCAACTGCCCGGTAGCGTCAGCCATACAGCAGCAAACCAAGATTTAGGCTTCAGCCAGACTGAGGGCACTGACCTCACATCCTGTGACAGCATCTCATCACCAGGTCAAGGAATATTTGGGCTGAGAGTCCTCTTCCCTCTCTTGCAATTGAATACCACTGCAGGAGTACAGCAAGCCATAAGCCAGCAAAAAAAAAAAAAATCCTCATTTCAGGCTTTATCATTAGTGAATGTGTTCAGAACGGAACAAGCCAACTTTCAAGCCCAATTTTTGAATGTGTTACTGTATTATTGTCCACAAACAAGGGAAACAGCACCTTAAGAGCAGAGTTTTAATAGTCTCCCACTCCCGCCCAGAAAAAAAGCCCTACACAGAGCAGCAGCTAACTTATGAACAAGCTGGCTTAGGAGATGTTCTCTGGTGCACTGATGAGCCACAGAGTATGGCTGGTACACATGGTTAGGCAAGCTTTCTTAGCCTCAAACTGGGGTGACTCCATCCCAGCTGCCTGTCAGATGCACCACACTGCACCTCTGGATGATGCCCAAGAACTGGCTGAGAGCACAGGTGGGTCCAGGCTAAAACTGTAGCAGGGATGTGCTGTTGGTTTAACGTGACAAATTATTGAGCCCTGGGACCCGGAGCTGCATGTGCTCTTCCCTCCTTGTTTCACAATGCTTCTTTGGAACATATCTTTGTGCTGCTTTTAGAGAATAAAATGTGTTTCTAACTTTCCTAACAAATAGAAGTTGGTTTCTGAAATAAGACATGTCCAGGAAATAGTATACTTGTTTCAGATCAGACTTTTCATTCCACATTTGTCTGCACTGATCTTGCTGAGCAGCCCAGCTGATGCAATGCTTGTGTCACATTCAGCAATAAGCTGAATTCACCCTAACATGGTTCAAGCTGCTGCAATAAGTTTACTTACTTAAACAACTGCAAATTCCTCTGTATTTAATTCTCAATGTACTGAGTAAATTCTGCCTTTGATCCCCTCTCAGTCACCCTGCCCACGCATGACGTTTTCCAGTCAAATTCCATAGCTTGTACTGCTCTCAGAAAGAAATACCACAATTCACTCCATTATCAAACAAGATCTGTTAATTACCAAAATTATTCCAAAGGGGTTTTGGATCCTTCAGAAGGTCTGTGATTAAATACAATTACACTCAGTTTGTTTAGTGTGATATCTACTATTTATCAGTTTGGCAACACAGAGGCCTGCATTAATGCTAAATATCTGAAGTACAAAGAGTGGTACCATATTAGACCTGATATGCTTTTACATACTTACTCAATTGTGTATCCTTGTCTGTATTTTCCAAATGACTTACCACATTGAGGAAGATCTGTGCTCCACTTGCCTTTTTCTCTTACATCGTTATTCTAGATTCTTCGTTAACTCTCAGGTCCCCATGCGTTCTGTTATTCTGTTGATTATTTGTATGCTTAGTGGTAAAGTCATCTGAAATCTTAATTAAGATCTAATTTAGGAAATGGAGCTTTTACTAGTAAGCCCATTTTACTAACAGACCTGAAATCCGTCAAATCTCACTCTCTCACTATCCTGAACCGTCTCTGCAAAATGCCACGCAACATTTACCAGCAGAATCTACCACGCAAAATCAGGATTATAATTTCCTCATCTTCTCAGCTAAGGATCCAACTCCTCAGGCAGCATTTATTTCACAGTCTCAATAATCATCACAAATGTGTGATCAAGTAGGCAGCCAACATCTACAAATTCTCTCTTAACACGTCAAAAATTCAGGGGGTTTTAGCATCCTCTCCTCATACCACGCACATTACAACGCAACAGTAGAGACAGGGAGGATGGTATTTGAAAACTTGGTATGTGCATGCAAATTGAATGTTATGAACACTGTGGTGCCTTAAGGTTACCAGCAGTGTTGCATATGTCACAAACGCTGAATTTTCTCAAACTATTTCCAGTAAACTTATTTTTTTCCCCTCTCAGCACTATACAGACCTTTTCTATTCTGCACTTTCTCATTTGAAACAGAGCGGGTTTACCAGCCCCCTTCTGCTCTGGAACAGAAATATACCACATCTCAGGCTGGAAGAACATTCTTCCTCACATTTTGTTTTCCTCCTTAGACAAATATTCTGAAAAATAGCAAAGCGTTTGTTGTCTGCAGCCACTTAATACCAGGTGCAGCACAAGCAAAGCAGAGAAAAAGGCTAGTCATGACTTGAGAACAGCTACTTTTTAAATTTTGGATATTTGGGCAATTTTCAGTAGAGTTGAGTATGTTCTGGGTAGGACATTTAGGCACAGAGTGTTGCAAGGGCATTTCACCAACACCACAAAGAGCAGGGGCTGAAAAAAAAAAAACAACTCTAAAACTTGCAGGACAGCGGAAAAGCCTAGGAAAGCTGTTCCACCTTCCATTAAAAAACAAACCAAAAGAAGAAAAAAAAAAAAAAGAACACACCCCACCCTCTGCAGATCACTTTTACTCTCAGTCTAAAATACTACAAAATACATAATAAAATTGACACGACTTGTTTTAAAACACTTACTAATTACTTGAGGCTATTTTTTGTTTTACTGATTGTGATGTCCATTACCATATGAAATTATACCAGCTTTTCCACAGAGATGTTCCAGTGAAGTCAGTGGGGATTCAGCAAGGCCACGACCACAGTATAAATAGAAAACAGAGAACAGTGTTTCCATAAGAAACCACTCAGGGTGATTGGATTACCAGGCACTTACAAGTGACTCACACTGACACAACCTATAGTAATCCAATCTATTTGTAATAAAAAAAAAGGTAAAACTTAAATTTAGAAAGTCACCTCTCTGGATTCTCACATGGCTGGTTTTATTATTCAAAATCACATTAGCTGCTCTCTCCAAGTGAGAGGACAAATAAATTAAGAGATTAATTTTAGTTCTTTTTTATACCATGGAGGCAGTATGTTTTTAACAGTAGTATCTGCCACACAGAGGACAATTAGAGCAGGAAAAAAGAGCCCAAGTGGAAAGGTGTACAGGATACAAGTTTCCCTGTCCCACAGTCCTGAACCCACACACACTGCAACAAAAGGAGAAAAAAAATCATTAGAAGTCTTTTTACTACATCTTCCTTGATAAAATTACAGTAGATTGCTAGATCTATGATGGCAACCATCACTGATACCTTCTGTCTGGATATTGGTTTTGATTCCTGAATCTTGCATTTCTTGGGGAGCTGTGACTTCCCTGTAAGGGATGAACTTTGACTTTATACATGATGAGGTGTTCTGGCACAGATAACTGAAGTATCAATGCTTTACTGAAATCCTGAAGAATGCATGCACAGCTATCACACCTCCTCTTAGAACATGGTAGCAAGCAGGAAGGCTGCGACTGTCATGTATCTTGCTTCCATAAACATTCCTTTGCAGCAATTATTTAGTCCTCAATACGCTACCTCCTAACAGTGCCATAAAGAACAGTCTAGTGGCATTATTACAAATCAGAAGGCTGCAAATATAAGCAAAGGCAACAATGGTCAGAGCATGGGTTCCTGCACTAGGGACCTGGGTATTTGACTGTTACCTTTCATCACCAATTACTGCAAATAAATCAACTGTAAGCATACCTGGAAACCACATACCTTCTGTCATCCTCAAGGCAAAGACACTGATCCATACCTAGAGCTGTACATCACTAGGTATGCAGATGAAAAGTGATACATTTGTAAGAATCAGCTGCATGTTACTGAGGACAACAAAAGCTTACCCAACACCAACTACAAAGCTGCAGCAACACTTTTACCTTAGAGAAAAGCAGCTTTTTCCAATACCACCCAGCTAAGTTAAATCAAAGACAACAGCATATACCTAAGCACATCATACACAAGATGCTCGTCTTGATCTTTTTATACACACTTTCTTCTTGCGTACACTCCCCCTCAACCAATTTCTATTAACAGCTCCTCTACAATCCTAAAAAGCAGTAAGTTTTAGCCTTGGGGTAAGTAAATCAGAGTAATCTATGTTGGAGATGAAACATCAGAGTGAGAACCAGGCACGCTACTCACCACAATTCAAAATATGCCCTCAGAGAGCCTCAGTGTAGGAGTTAAAGAAAAGCTTAACCAAGTTCTGGGAGCAGCAGAGTATGGTATGGCCATCTGGAGACTTGCCGAGGACACCCAGAGTAAGGGTCAGAAGTTTACTGGCAGTCAAAATTTTTTGATCCTTGTGTTACATGTGGAACAATTTCAGTGTACCCCAACCTTCTCCTAGATGGAACGGTAACAAGGATGATCTTAGGACACAGGAGTACGTAACTGATAGCAACTGAAGTGACAGGGTGTATGGAGACAATTCATGATTCAAAACAAAGAAAAGGTTAGGAAATCCCATCTTCTGTTGTAATGAATTGGGTTTATGGTTTTTCTTTTTTTTTCTTTTTTAAGTGTGATCTCCCTGCCTTTGTGCATTTTTCATTCTTTGAGAAATTATAGCCTCCACATTACAGTAAAATGCTTGAAATTTTTCGAATTGCTACGTTTTGTGCTAGCCCTAATTCGCAATCATTCTGGCCTTGCAACCATGGTGTGAAATTAACTGAGCTAGACAGCTGGGAAGGGGTGGGTGTGAAGAGTGGGGGTGGTGTTGTTTTTTTTTATTATTATTTTTACTGCACTTCTGGTGCTCAACCCTTCCACTCGATGAAATCCATATTCACAAGAAGGAATGAAGAAGACGCTTGTACTTGCAGCTATCTGGTCAGATCCTAAAAGGATCTGCACTATTAATTGCAACGAATTAATGTGCCTGCCTTCAAGTGTACCTTGGTGAATAAAAGAAGTATTTCTAGCCTGTAGTCCTGACCAAGATACGAAGTTACACAGCTCAGAAAACTGTTTTGCCCATGTAAGGCTCTGTGTACTCATTTTTACCTCCTCAAAACTTTTTAAAAGAATGCTCACTGATAAATGCCTTATAATGAATCCTATAAAAAAGAAAACTTCCTGAGCTCACAGTGCTGCTAGAGAACGCAAACTCAGCTGAAGTTCCATGAAACGACTGCTAGTTTTTCATGTAAAAGCGTGGCAAGTTTTGACTGAAGCCCTAAAGCCTAGTTACCCAGTATGTTCACATCAGAATTTAGTACTTCACTTCTTATCCCCTACCAGTCATAACAGCAAGATGGTTTTGCTCTGCAGGTTTCACAATGCAGTCAAACCCAAAACTAAGTGTAATTGTGGCTGATGGAACTCAGCAATGGACTGGGGAAAAAAAA
>VXAV01000935.1:86183-102370 GCA_013399715.1 Alectura lathami
CTTTGTTCCGCCCATCTTAGAACAGGGTGACACCAGTACACAGAACAGCAATGACAAGAGTCAGGGAACAGCTTCCACATGCAGAGAGATGATACCAAGCAAGACTCCTCAGCCTGCAAAAGGAATGGCTAGAGGGAGATCAGAGGGGGCGTATGGAGGTACTACATGAGCAAGATACAGGGGCACTGCACAAAAATGAACAACAGGAGTGTACGATTCTATGATTCCATTTCAAGAGGTGTATGCATAACCTATATAATTCACAGCTGTAAGACATCAAGGAAGACAGAAGCAGTTCATATTAGGCAAGTTCATAGAAGCTAGCATGAAGTTGATATGGCTCAGGATTCCCTGAGCTGCAGGAAGGATGTTTAACTCTGCTCTGGTAAGCACCACTGCATTCCCTCTTCTTGCACGCCTCCCTAAGGGTCACTAGCAGCTACCATCAGAACGATTTTCAGCTATGATTTTCCTTTTGATTTGACCCAGTATGGGCACTGTTTTCTCATTACTGCATTAGATGTTTGCTCCATTAGCATTAGAAAACAGCAACAACTAATACTTCTACTGCTAAGGTAACTTCCTACACTTAACCATCTAAAACCAGTGTAGACTTAGAACTGAGAAGATTAATTCAGTTGCTCAATTTCCTTTCTTCAGCACTATATATTGGTAACACAGACGGTGACAAACCAGTGAATTCTGAGCAAGTTGTTTTTAAGAATAAAGCCTCAGCACATTATGAACGGTATACGGTAAAGAAGCAACGCTTTTCAAAATTTAGAATTGAAAAATGTGAACCCCTTCCCCGTCATATCTTTCAAAAGTGAAATCACAAATATGCAGGTGATAAGCAATGACAATGTGTTTCAAATAACATCTGCATTCCTACATAAATTTTAATGATGATTCCAATTCCACCAAAACACAGTGAAATGAGTACACACTCAACAGTGTTGCATGCAAAAAGCAAGTCTGCCGACTTTTATTTCTGCTAGGACTCAGTACCGTTACAGTCTTCCCTTCCACTGGGATCTGGGTTAGGATCCGCTTCCAGCACTGCTCAATGAACTCAAACAACAAAAGGTGCTCCGCAGTGAGAGGACCTCTGTTGATGATACTAAGTTATTCACAGTAAAAGGACAGTAGATGTGTAGGAAAAACTGAAAAAACACTGCAAACAGATTGCTGACTGGACATTAAGATACATCTATGAAACTCAGTTGTGAAATTCATAAGGTATCTCAATGAAATTAAATGTGAAGTAGGCTACCTGGGGGGAAAATTATAGGTCAACAGGCTTTAAACTGAGTCTTAGAGCCAGATGAGGGCTAGAAAATTGTGATTGCCATGGAGAGAGTACATAGGGATCCATCCTTTACCTCTCTTCCAGTACAAGCAGACATTAAATGGAGTTCAGATTCAAATATGGCACTCCATTCACCATGTTGCCATGTTAGCCAAGCTGTGGAACCATGAAACATTACACTTCCAAAACCTTTACAAATTTAACAAAATTCACCAGTCAAATCCAGCAAACATGAAGTCATCCAGTAAATCCCTGCACTACAAATGTCTGAAGACAAAGAGCGTGCACATGGTGTATCATGTATTTTTCTTCTGTTCCTCTGCTCCTCAGTTATCCATTTCTGGCTGTTACTGAAGACAAAATACTGCTCCAGGTGGGTGCATGAGAACAGCTGCTCTCTAGTCTTACCTTCATCACCTCTCCAAAAGAGATTTTACCTCGCACAGATACAATGTCCTAAAGAACTGTCAAGTGTTAGTGTCTCTTCCTACTCTGTTACAAATTCCCAAATGTTCACAATTTAAAGGCATGTTCCACTTCTCTACCAAATGTAATTCTGTAATTCTCAAGTCTTACTGTTTTAATTGCAGGAACAGAAGATAATGTGAGGAATTTAAATCAGAAGTGGGAGATAGAAATATTCATCAATAAAACAACTCTATGGCTAAAAAACTTGTACAGTCACTTCATTGATCCCAAAGAAAGCTAAACTGGTTCTAGAACAGAGTGGATTGACCTTTCTATTCTGTTCTGCAGTTTTTGCATGACTCCTCAGGGAAAAATCCTCAGAACCACACTGAAAGAAACACACCTGAGATGTACAGAAGCAATGGCTGGCAGGGAGAAAGGGATTCTACGACTCATCATAAGGTTTATCACCACATAGATCATTCTATTTGCAAAACCATCACAAATGCAGTACTGATTTGATTCTCACAACTGTTCATCCACAGAAGTACTCTCACTCTGATGGGGTGCTGTGATTGCTGCCCCTGTAACAGTTTAGAGTGGCAGGCTATGCACAATACAGCAAAACAACACATTTCTACTGCAGTTTCAGACAGCTGTACTGATGGGCAAAAATAGTGCTCTGTATTGACGCATCTAGAAAATTTCCTTCATCATTTCTAGGGAGCTCATTTTTTCCTCTCTTCTGATCTGAGGAGCCACAGAAGAAATAGATGGCCCTAAAAGCCTTGGGATACCTGGCTTTACATAGCTACCTCAGGACAGATCCTCCCAGAACCTGTTCCTGAACATCTTTTCTACAATAGTTTAATGAGATGCTTGATATGTTTGCCCAGCCTGATATATCTTAAAGCCTCCAGCAGAAATGTAGAGATTATCTGTTCCAGACAAAGCCTAGGCAAAGGTGTCAATTCCTTATTTGAGTTCTGTCTTCCAAGAACTGGAAGGTCTTTGCTGCTTAACCCTCTTTTCCCTATAACCCAATTTTATTCTTGATTCCTCTTGCCAGAAGGAAAAACTCCCCTGAAAAACCCCAGTCCAAAAAACAAGAGGAAAAGTTATCTATTCTAGGAAACAGTCCTATCTACACCACACCACCACTTTGAATTTTAGTGATGCTTCTAGAAAAATCATACTGTAACAGACTCCTTCGATACAGTTGCACCAGCAACACAGAAACAGGAGGAAGAAAAAAGTACAACAATCAGAACAAATAACCCCCAACATGGAAGTGTAACAAAGTGTCTGTTACACACAGTGGTAAAAAGAAAATTTTACTTATTCTAGGTGCATATTGCACTAATTCTTAATAGTCAAGATTGCAAAGGAAAAAAAAAAAAAAACACCTTATGTGCCACATACAGAACCACTTCAAAAAATTAAAATTCGTGAACAAATCACTGCTTCTAAGTTTCTACTCCCTTTCAGTCCTGTAAAATCTGTCAGAGAGAACAACAAGTAAAACATAAGCTATATTCACAGGATTAGAAATGAATTCTGTCACTGTATTTTCTTTCACACAGTCCAGCTGACTAAATTTAGCGTGCATGTTTTCATTTCTAATAGAAAGTATGTTAACAACTCTCCAGTATCCTCGATATTGAACCACAACATCCAAAGTCTGGAAAAACTGCCAAGGTGGGAATAACTGGGTTGTAACAATACTCAAGATTAAATCCACTTATTTCTCCAGATTAGGAAATGAAATATGGAGAAAGAAGTGGACATGCATGAGTTCCACATATAAACACATCCAATTACATGCTCAGAAGCATCAGACATCTAGGGTTAACTAGTAGTATGGGCTTAATCATCACTGGGAGGAGATATCTGCCTCTAGAAGTTGTCACCCCCTTCAAGGGGGGTCTGGCACAGGCTCTTTCAGGCAACTGTTCAGCCTAAATGCCTCAAACACTACCCCTGGAAGTGCAAGTTTTCTGACAAGAATCTCACCCATAGTAGTCAAGGGAAATGGAAAAACTGAGGTACTTGCACATGTTGAGGATGTTTTCAAGGTGCTCCTAGGATGAAAATTCTCTTCTGTGTACACTCTTGGGACTACTGATCTACTTCATGCAGGTGCCACCTAGCTATTGCATTACTCTTACACACATGCATGCTTATGTTCTTCCACAAACACACACTTCATCTTTCAGAGTTACTCATGATTCTTGGAAAGCAAAAGATCTGGATACACATACACTCTGTCTGCACAGTGTATCATATCATATTCTCCTTCCTTGATGGAGATACCTCACCAGCACATTCCTTTCTTATGCAAAAATAATAATTTTTCCTTTGAAAAAATCACCCTCAGCTGTACACAGAGGCAACTGAACAGACTGAACTTGTCAAAAAAGACAGTTAAACATTTAAACCATGGTGACAGTAGAACTAAAACTGCAAGTATTAATATTTAAAATTACGGTTGCACTCTGATGGTACAAATATTAGCTTTTGAGATTCTGCAGCAGCTCTAAACAGTAACAGTTACCAGACAGGTTGGGCTTCTATTCCATCAAATCAGAGCTGCCATCAAGCAATTTGTATTTCTTCTTGGACCCACCGTAACTAAAAACAATGATCCTCTTGTGCTGTGAAAGGCATGGAATGTGAAATCCCATCCACATCCGAAGAGAATCCCACAAACATTTTGGCAGTTAAAATTTATTATGTAAAGTCCAGATGGTATCCCAAATATTTCTACTTCAAAATTTAGAAGTCTTTTTTTTGCTTAAAATAAATGACAAAACCATCCCACCCAAAATTAACTACACAAAAGCATTAAGCTAGGTAACCAGACTTAACTGAGCAGTTATTTGGACTATGAGAAGAACGTGAATGTGGCTTTCTCCATTTAACTTCATTGTCAGAAATGAACAGTATTTTTCTATTCAAATGTACTTGAACAACTGGCAAAGAAGGATATAATAAGTAGATACACCCAGCAACATGTTCAATAATGTTTCTAGTTCCATCTACAGCCTAAGACCTTTCCCTAAACTTTTGTAGCAATGTTTCAAACTTCCAGAACTGAATTCTGTATTTCTGATTTTTGTTTTTCTAATAGAGCTCTTTTCCTTAAGTTTTGGTCTCTCACTATGCAATTTCAACTCTGAACCTCTTGTCTCAAAAATGGTTTTAGCTACCGCTTCCCCAAAGGAGTCTAAACCTGATTACCAGCTCAGTTTCAAGACCAATTTAATCACTGCATATTCTTTATTAAGCTATGGGATAAAGAAAGATCCTTGATTCTGTCATGCTGCTGAGCCCACTTCTATATTCCTTTAATATCCATCACTCCACTGAATACCAAAAGAAATCTCAGTGCATTCAGCATTAAGTTTATACTTCCTATATTTATGTTCCCACTAACGTACAATCCATTTTAGTCCTTACCATCCTAAAACCAGTGAGTAAAGACAGTAAAACCTATAGAACACTTCATGCAAACGTTTTACTTGTATGAAATACTGTTCACCCACACTGCTCTTCTACCACCATCTTTCTCCTGGATTTTGTTTAAATATACCCAAAAAAAAAATTAACACTGACGGATCTATGTTAATTTTCTTAAGCAAATACCATATGGTCATACTGGGATTGCTGCTCCTACACAAACCTTCAATACCTCTAGATAATAAATCAGTACTCTAATCGTAGTACCTTAACTTTGCTGGCAGAAACACATTTTATTCTTCAAGACAGATGAAAATGAAGTGCTCTCTCCAGGCAAGAATCCCCTGTATCTGGCATGCTGACACTTCATCCTCCTTAATTATTCCACAGGTGGTTGCCTTGGAAACTGTCAAGTAGCTCTTGGATTTGAGGAATCCTGTATGAGAAAGTAGCAAGCCTTTGCAGCCACAGTGTTCAGATCCGTGGTGGCTACAGGAACAGAACCATCATGAAAATCTGGAAGAGATGAATAAAATTAACAGAGCTGAGCTATATTGCTCATTTCCTTACGAATACAATTCAATGGAAGGTGACAGCCCCCTAATATTGGAAGTGAACGCTGCTCCAGAGAAATACAGCTGATGCAGCTTCCCAGCACAGCGTTTCACCATTGGGAGGACAGAACTATAACGTTGATGCTGAAGGAACTCATGAGTTCAGCTTTCGAGATCAAGCAATTCAAGATCTTCCTCAGCTCCAGAGACTTTCCTTAGGGGCTGGTCAAACTGCCTGAAATTCAGGGCTGTTGTTTTTATAAAAATACAGTTAACTATAAATAGATCCTCATGGATGCTGAATCATTGTACTCTGTATCATACAGCTAATTGCTTCAAACTTCATTTAAGCTTCAGAACCAGAAAAACTTTATTTGCTTAAAACAATTTAAGCTTCAGCAAAGCATTAAATTCTGCACACATATACACATATGTATATATGGTGATACATGGATACATGCATCTTACAAGATTTAAAATACATGAAGTTTTCCTTCCCCTATTTGTTATTACTTCAAAAGCTGAATGTTTGCACATAAAGACCCAAGTCAGAAATACAAAAACAAGAACACACCAAAACCTAGTTATATTTTCCATCACTGGTTAAAGTTCTGAATTTTAATTATTCAGAAACATTGTTTTCTAGTGTTCTATTAGAAACAAATAACTAAGTCATCCAAAAATAATTTTTACTAAAACAATCATGCACATGATCACTCCTGCAACCAGAGGCTGTTTCTCTCAACATGTCCAAGCTAACAGTGATTTCTCAGGGCCTCTCCCATATATACTTGGACTGGCAGAATTAACAAGAAGCCTGACAGGACCTCCAGTAAAACAGAGGCAGAAGTGGATTTGCCTCCACCTTTCCATAATGAGGCTTGCTCTCAACACATTTCTGACTTGCAGAGAACACCACAGAGCCCACTTTGACCCCGAGGTTACAAAACAGACAGACTGTTCTGTGCGTCTCTCCCTAGCTGTTCTGTCGTCCTCCCTTACAGCACTCTGCTCCTGCCAGGCACTCCAAAAACCACAGGAATCTCAGCACCACTTGCAACTCATCTTTTCATTTCCTAACCACCAAACTGTACTCCCTCCATCCCTTCCTTGCCTTCTTGACTCATTTTCTTGATTGCAAATTACTACAGAAAACAATTTCCCTTCTCTCCCATCTTCCTTCCCTCATCTAACACCACTGAGAACAAAGCATGCTTAAGCAGTCCTATGCAGGTTGCCTCTTTCCTGACAGGTACTGTAGGTAGTTCTTTTCTTGTGCATGCCATCCAGCTATGTAACTTGTCCCTTTCTGAGCAAGGTTTCTGAAAGATGAACTGGCATGAACAGATGTCATCTTTTCAGTATTCCAAGGCAGTTCCAGATTTCCTTTCTCCTATGAGGAAAGGTTGAGGGAGTTGGAATTGTTCAGCTTGGAAAAGAGAAGGCTCTGGGGAGACCTCACTGCGGCCTTCCAATATTTAAAAGGTGATTACAGGCGGGAGAGGGATCAACTTTTTACACACGTGGATAATGTTAGGATAAGAGGGAATGGGCTAAAACTGAAAGAGGGGAGGTTTAGGTTGGACATCAGGAAGAAATTCTTCACTGAGAGAGTGGTGAGGCGCAGAACAGGCTGCCCAGAGAAGCTGTGGCTGCCCCATCCCTGGCTGTGTCCAAGGCCAGGCTGGATGGGTTCCTGGGCAGTTGGATCTAGTGAGCTAGTGGCTGGCAGCCCTGTCCATGGCAGGGGGGTTGGAACTAGATGATCTCTGAGGTCCCTTCCAACCCAAGCCATTCTATGATTCTATGCAAGACCTGCGTAACTATTTTCGGACTCAATTTAGGATGAACAAGAGTTCTCAATTCCCCTGCTCCACTAGCCCAGGGTGCACTTGCCATCTACCTTCATCCTCTCCATAAACTTTCGGGACAGATGAGCTGTTTCCCTTTCAGCCATGTTTTGTATTTTCCACATATTCTCCCTGTAGAAATGGCACATTGTGAAATACTGAGATGATTTTCTCTGTTCCCCCTCTTCACAGTTATGAGTATCATCTCATGTCCTGGTACTGCAGATAAAAATCTTCCTCCTTCCCATTTCTCTCAAGGGTCTCTGACAGAGACTGGGTCTCCAGAGCCTCAGAGTGACCCCTTGAGCACAAATAGGTGGTCCTCAGGGGAAAGGTAGATTCTTCTTCCTCACTCCGAGCAGCATCACCAAAATTATTCCATACTTGCAATGCAAGGCTTCTTCTACACTGATTTAAGTCCTACACCCTTCTTCAGATGTCTTCAGCAACATGACTGCTTGAGTCTTTGCCTGTAGTAGCTGATGGAGCCTGTTCATCATCCCACAGCACACACACCCTTTCAAAGCCTGTAGGAGGAATCCTAATAGCGTTTTGTCTTTTTGACATATTTTGGAACCCTTCTTAACATAAACTGAGTATGTTTAATGTAAGTACAACACACACCCTTCAGGCACTCTTTCTGTGAGCAACCCTGTATGTTTAGTGGCTTATTTTCATCCATATTCCTCCTCTTCAAGCTTCTTAACCCCGCTGCAGTCTCCACCCATCCACTGCTCCTTGAATTGCCTTGTTGCTCCCTACAGATACAGATATCAGAGCCACTAGATGAATCCAATGCCTGACTTAAGATTTCTTTTATGTTCTACAAGGTTCTTCCCTCTCAGAGGCTACAAAGACAGCCCACAAGCAGCCCCATTAACAGGAACACTGATCCCAACACAACCAGCAAAGACACAGATCATTCAAATGCAATTCCTGATGCATTAGTGTTTTCAAAAAACTAAGGAGGGTCAGATAACCGCAACCTTAATTAACAAGCTCTGATTCTTAACCCCCTTCTTCCTCTTTGGAAATTCCAGTTCAGCTTACATCAGTAAGGTATGCTTAAGCTATGATCATGCTTATAGTGCAAAGCTCTTTGTTTTGTTCTTGGTTTCACCCGCGGTTGAAGAAGAGGTTTGGAAAATCTGACTATCTTTTACCGTGTACTAAATACCAGTTTCTCTAGTTATCATTTCTTTTCTCTTAAAGTCTACAAAATTTGCTGTGCACAAAACTTGTATGAACAACCACACTGCTAGTGAACTGGGAAGGTGATGTTTTCTCTCCCTTGAGGTTTTACCATGTGAAGTGGACACAGACAGCTTTTACTGAGTAAAAGACCTTCTTTCAATTGTATGTTTTGAACGTTTTTCAAGTACAGACACCACATATCATACATTCAATAGTAGAGAGAGACACTATACTGAGAGTGAACCTTCTGGTTTTCCTGGAAAAAATAAAGCATCCTTCTGATTCTAGCAGTAGAGAAGTTGCAGTAATAATTCATCACTTAAGTGTCTTCAAAAAGGAAAAATACAAACTGTTTATTTTAGCACTGTTCACTAATTATACCTCCTTTTATCATTTATCTTCACCTGAAAGCAAGTTAAATTGTATTTTAGCAAGATCTGTCAGACCCGGATACCTTAGAGAAAGCTTGTCAATAATTTCTGTGCCTCTGTTTTAAATCTAGTAAGGGGAAAAATAGCAATCTTCTGAAAATGCTTATAGCTGCCAAGAATCCCTGTTCTCACAGATACCTAGAGAAAGAAAACACCCTGTGTTGTGAAGAAAATTATCTGCTTTTTATCACGGTGGTTTTTAGGGTTTACTTTTAGGTGTTTGGTAAATAAAAAGGCATCATTCTCTTAAATTATACAGAAGTACAAACACCTAAATCAGATGGAAAGTCTTCCTTAAACTATACCACCCTCAGTGAAGATCACAACATCATTGCCATTTTACAGCTGCACCAGGCTAATACACACCTGGCACAATGAATACTGAAATCAAAGATGAACAAGGAAAGTCACTCTCTTCTGTCTTCAATAAAGACCTTAACTGAGAGCTTTAAATGTGAAATATGGGAATTTCCCCTATGAAGTTGCAGGTGGCCCGAAATTTTTCACCCAAGAAGTTTTTCAAAGATTCAGCAAGAAAATATACAAAATAGGTGTACAAAGACTGACCAGAACATAAGGCACCTCATCTGGGACATGAATGCACAGAAACACCTTCCAACCAGCTACCTCACAGAGAAACATGAGAAGACAGGTAACAAAACTCAGAGGCTCATCAAGTAGAAACTAAGGCTGAGGGAGCTGGGTCTCTTCAGCTTAGAGAAGAGGAGACTGAGGGGTGACCTCATTAATGTTTATAAATATGTAAAGGCTGGGTGTCAGGAGGATGGAGCCAGGCTTTTCACTGTGACATCCAGTGACAGGACAAGGGGCAATGGGTGCAAGCTGGAACATAGGAGGTTCCGCTTCAATATGAGGAGAAATTTCTTCACAGTGAGGGTGACAGAGCACTGGAACAGGCTGCCCAGAGAGGTTGTGGAGTCTCCTTCTCTGGAGACATTCAAAACCCGCCTGGATGCGTTCCTGTGCAATCTGCTCTAGGTGTTCCTGCTTCGGCAGGGGGATTGGACTAGATGATCTTTCGAGGTCCCTTCCAATCTCTAACATTCTGTGATTCTGTGAAACAGGAAAAAGTGGAGCAGGAGCAGAACATCCTTCAGGTAACTGCATCTGGGCATACGCTGGCAACTGGTTAGACTTCATGTGAAGTGGCTTCCTCAAACTATGAAGTGGTGGTAGGAGCTCTGATGAACTGGGCTGTGAAGAGCTCCTGTGCAAGAGGGAAGGATAAAGAACAAAGCACTCTTCCATAACAGCCTCTCTACAGCTATGTTTCTCAGCTGCTATGCGTGAAATGCAGTCTGTGTCTGCTCAGAGAACCTGTGAAGACAAACTCAATGAAACGATACACAACTAGACTACCTAAAAGTAAATAAACCACAAAAAAAAAGATTTTTTTCAGTGTTCAGAGTCAACTGTGCTGGCAAAAGAGATATGGCATCAGCATACTGAACAGTGAGAATGCCAGAAAGAGTGACTGAATACTTCACTCATTCAGCACTGTTACCTAAACAATGCTGGAATCTTTGGGGAAGACAATGTAGTACATAATACTACACAGCAACTTCCATTATTGCGAGAGTCACTGGTAAACTTCAAGGCAAGCTCAAAACATGTTTTGACAGCACTAAAATCACTGTATCTGTTTCAGCAGTATAAGCACAAGATTTGTTCTCTATATAGTGAACAACAACACTATGTGACACCCTAGAAGAGACGGGTGCATAATTTTCTCCAGAAAACTTCACTGCTATATGCACCTCAAGCATTTTTCAGTGATCTTGGGACTCTAGCGAGGTCTCAGTCAACTGGTAGCTAGCAAATGGCCCAGGTTAAGATGGGTAAGAAATAAGAATTCAAGGAGCATTTGGACAATGTTTTCAGAAACAAGGTTTGATTTTTGGGTGGTCCCATGTGGAGCCAAGCGATGGACTCAATCACTGTGGGACCTTTTCAGCTCGGGGTATTTGATGATTCTGTGTACAGGGATGAACTGTGCAGCGTTTTCCAGTGCCAGCCTACGGTCTGGAGCCATTCTGTTGTCCAGACTGAATAACTCTGTGTTGCTGAGCTTGACTTGTCCCTGGGATCTTGCTCTTCAGGTCACACCAGCCACAGAGGTGAGACTGACTGGCCTGTAGTTCCCCAGGTCTTTCTTTTTCACCTTTTTAAAAATGAGGGTTATGTTTCCCCTTCTCCAGCCAGCGGGAACTTCACCAGACGACCTTAACTTCTCAAATATGATGGATATGATCCATCCACCAGGTCTCTCAGGACCCTCAGATGCATCTCATCAGCTCCCATGGACTCATTCCTCAGACTACAAAGTCTCAACTACCACAACAAACACCTTTGAGATTTGTCATGGTTGCTGATATTCTCCTGTTACTACAATGCATGACAGAGTATATATGAAGTGAGGGCTGGCACTGAGATTGCCTCCCAAACGCTCTCAAGAGGTCGGAACGTTCAGCAGAGAGAACATCTGACTTACTGTGAAGTTCACCTGGTTCAGACACAGCTCAAAAGCTGCAAGACCTGGCTCAACAGTGTCTTAAGACTTCTCATTATCTGTTAAATATATAAATTGGTAGTTAATAAAGTTTATAGTTGGAAAAAAATATATGTATATACACACATAGTTCTTACTGGGAATTTGCACTTTCAACCCGCTAATACTGAGACCAGTTTGCTTCACACAAACTCTGTATTAAGATTGTCCAAAACCTTTTCTGAGAATCACTTGTCAATTACCACAGAAAACATTAAAATAACACTTAGACAACACTTGCTTCTGACTTGCTTTTGGTAGATAAAATAACTGCATTTTTTATTTCAGCGCTCTGACATATGTTGGAATAATAAAAAAAAGTGTGGTTGTGAAGTCATGATGTTAACACAATGAGGACCAAGCCACAGATGCAGAAACAACATGAGCCACCATTATAATAGGATTATTTCTAGCATGAGTCAGCCAAGAACCAATAGCTGGAAGTAACTCCATCGTTTCACCATCTGCTGTTGAGGCAGCCACCAAAACAGGCAGCTTCACCCATTTCTCATCCCTGACTGCTCATTCCTGTCCCTGTTCCACCTACTTGTTTGTTACAGCCCCCTTCGCACAGCTGTGCTTTGAACCAGATCTTGGTACCAGTCGTGGCCAAGACTGATGCAGTTGTTGCTGCTGGTTCTGCAGTTGGTTCCCCATACAGCTGTAGGAAGACTGGGCCAGCACCAGGGGCCAGCACTTCAGCCATGCCAGCTGGCACCAGAGCAGGAAGGAGCGACTGCAGGACGCTGACTGCTTCTTTCACAGCAGCTCTGCCATTTTACGCCAGCTTAGAATTGCTGTGAAGTTACAGGAAACTGGAAACTAGATATATTCAAGTTAGAAATGCAGAAAAGCACAAAGAAGAAGAAAGCACAGAGGGTGTTTAACCAGCTGAACGAATTACAGTCACCATTTTTTTTAGGAACTTCAAAATAAAAACAAAAGCACGCCTTTCTGAAGAAGGTTTTCAAATATCTGTTAGTTTTTCAGTCAATCATGAGCTCCTGAGCTCAAAATAGGGTGTAACAGTTACACATAATGACCTACAACACCCTAAATGTCAGACTAACTGATCCAATCATTCCTTCTGCCTTACATCTGAGATGTATGCCTGTCTCAGTTCTCTCCCTGGTTGGCAGGTCCGCCTGCTTTAACAGTTGGAAGCAACAGAGTCAAGTTTAATGATATTCCTGTCTGGAACACATTCAGGGGTTGAATCTGATTTCTTCATGCAGAAACAAGAAGTTCTAACATTTGATCTGGAATTCGTACCTTGTTACAAGGGAAGCAGAAGTCTCACTTGTTCCTGTTACCACAGGCAGAGAGGGAGAAGGAGCTGTGCTGTGCCAGAGCTGGGTTCTGACCTCATCACAACTTTCAGCTGCAAATGCAGCAAATGATAATGTTGCTTGCCACAAGCAGACCGCCTTGGTGAGCAAAAGTCCTCACGCGCAGAAGCAGAAAGCAGAAGAGTCAGATCAGAAGTCCTGGCTTTGAGCACAAAGTATCTTTCTTCACGCTTCAGTATTTTACGGGTAAAGGCAGATGCTTTTTCTCTGCTTAGTAACTGCACAGTATTTCATCATCTGCAGATAATCCACAAATTTACAGGACAAAACGCTGCCAAGTGATACACTAACTGCAGAGTGATTAAGTTGACCTCATTTAAGACAATCTTGAAATAAGGAAGTTTTAGATATCTAAAGCTATACATTCTGCAAGGCAAAAAAAAAATGGAAGAGGAAAAGGTGATACAGGGCATGGCGTAACAAGTGTGGCCAGCTGCCAGTGCCCACATACACTTATTCTTCTGCAGTCACTACCATACACACACTCCATCTTGCAAGAAAAACACTTACTATGCAGTAGTGTTTTTCTAGTGCTGCCAACTTCTGTCAAAATTCTATTATTCATTTTAAAATAAAGATTATGCTCACTGAAGCACTGGGTAGTTAATTTACACAGGAACATCTGTAGAAAAAGTAGACACAGAGCAAGAAGAAACATAGTAAGGCATCAGAACTCTTCATCCTTGCTCTCCATATTAGCATCTCCCTGCAGCATCACTGCCGAACTGCACATTGAATTCCAACACGCATAGACAGAATATGGATCGAATAAGTGTGGTCAGGTAGTGGAAAGAACAGCTATCAATATCCAGGATGTGAAAAAACTGTTGGGAGATAAAAGATCACCATTTACTACACCTCACTTGTTTGGCATTGTATACCTTGAAAACCAACACGAACATACTGTAAAAGAAGACCTCACACAACACAGAAGCATCATAACCATCAGGAGTCTTCAAAGTCTTGTTACACTTTCTATACATTCACATCCTTTGTTCTATGTTTGCTCTTTCAAGTGGTTCCCTTGTGGGACTTCAGACACAAGCTCCTAAGCAGAATGAACTGCTGATAGCTCACGCTGGAGGTAAACAAGGCAGAACCAAAATCCAGTGGCACACAGGACTCCTCCTCCGCTTGTTCATACTGTTCAATATGAGTCACAAAAAAAATTGTGCTTTTTTTTTTTTTAAATAATCCATAACAAGAAAATGGCTGAAATTATTAACCTCCAGTAAACGCACAGAAAAATACTAAGAGATACCAGCAACTTAAGGACAGTGAAGACTCGTATTTCTACTGTTTAGTTCCAACACTGACTGCAAAATATATTCAAGGATTTTGGGCTAGGCAGGGGACAAGTGGCAGGCTTTTCATGTAAGAGGCCAATTCATCCAGGCTGATTTAACCAAGAAATAGGATAAATTCAACTATTTTCAGCTTGGGTTGTTTGTTTGCATCACCAACAAAAGCTAAAACTAGCTTGGGAATCAGAGTGGTGTGCAACAGATGCTGCCGTCACTGCAGAACAAGCATGTGAGAGACCAGAGGCATACTTCGAACTTAAATCCAGTAAGGAACTGTTCAGGTACTAATCACACGTTTAGCCCTAAACACACATATTTAAGCAACAAATGCTTGTAAATGGACAGATTTTTAAAATAGGCAGTTGCCCTTCTGTTTTAAAAGTCAGACCTCTGCCATTCACTGTAATCAGGGCTGACAATGCCCTGATGGCACAAGAACTGAACCAAATCAGCCTGTGCACTATGCTGTTTATGGTCCAAGTAATGCCAAGGTCAAGCATGAATATACCCAGAAAATAAAAGACACTCATTCTTATGGGTTACGGTAATATGCTGACTCCATTAGTCATAAAGAAGTTAATTCGCCCCCTCAAATGACTGAAAATATTTTGAATTGCTTCAGCCTTGCCTTCATTACACAATAATTACAGGCCCCAGTCAATTCCATGAAAAAAAGTCACTTCTAACCACAACTAAGGCACGAGTATTGCAAAACCTACTCATAGAAAAGGATTTACATTAATTTAAATATAGCAATGGAATCATCATTATTTGTGATAGGTGGAAGCTCACAGGAACTTACTAGTTCAAGGAAAAAAAAAAGCATGTCTTAAAAGTTTATGCAAAACCATTTAATTTGTAATAAAACTGAGCATTACACTAATTCAATTTTACTGTATGAAAAGAGAGAACACTTCACCTTTTGCAACTTCTACTAAAATTGAAAGATTTGTGTGTATGACGACTAATTTACAAATCAGCACGGCAAATTTTATCACTAAAAATTTAGGGATGAAATTATTTTTTGAAGGAAGTAGAAAAATTTAAAAATAAAAAAATACCACAGTAGTCATGACAACTCCATTCTGTTTCCTTCTGCTCACTCATTTCATCAGTATCGTACCTAAAATAACCTACGGTAATTAAACTATCTACAAGAGAGATCTAGTGGTGCAGAAAATAGCTCTGGAAGAGCCAACATTAACAACCAAAGACAAGCACCAGCATCCCTCAGAGCTGCAGTGGCCAGTGAAGAGGTCTCGCATCTTGGAAACAACGAGAGCATGCCCCTAGCCCAAGTCCCACCATCAACTCAGAAAAGTTACACTGATTCTGATTCACTGATGTGAAAACATGCAAGCAATCATACCTTGCCCTGAAAAGCTGCATAAATCAATTTCAATCCACTTTCATGTCTGGAGAAGCAGAGGGAACAATGTACAGTATGTCTTAATATAAAGAGACAGACTTTTCTACCTAACTGCGCTAATTAAACAAGTTTCTTAACAGGATTTAACACTGAGGGCAAGAGAAACAGCCATCCCTTTTGGTATTCTTATAAATGTAATATTCATGATTTTCAGTAAATTACACCTCTGCTGTTAGTATCATAAATTAGGAGCTTCTCTCTAAAAACTTCGTATCTTGACAGCTGAGAACCACAGTCCTTACTTTATTTTGCATATATCCCACACAAATTGGTTCAGCTTGTTATACACATTGGTATAGAAAATTCTGCTGGCTTAACCCTCCAGAAAATT
>VXAV01000935.1:128165-143437 GCA_013399715.1 Alectura lathami
GGGGCTCCTCCGCCCGCAGCCGCGCTGCTGCTGGGGCCGCGCTCCCCGCACCGAGCGGGCTCAGCAAGTCCCAGCAACTCGCTGCTTTCCCTTTCTCTATCTTCTCTTTACTATTTCCCCCCTATTCTTACCATTACTATTTTTTTTTCGCTACCCTTATCATTACTAATTCTTCCCCCTATCGTTGTTCTTGCTATTTTTTTTTTTTTCCCCCCTCTCCAGTCCCCTCTTTGCGCTCCCAACATCCCGACCGCCGGGGCACCTTGCGCAGCACGGATGCACCCTGCGGCTGCGGGATCCAGCGCGGCTCCGCTCGGCTGCGGCTCCGGTGCTGAAGTGGCAAAAACTTGTTTGTGCCAGCAAGGAGGCAGAAGATGCGAGAGGTGCCATTGCTGTGCTTGTGCAGAGTTGGTGCGTTGCTTGCAAGCCTGCTTTTAGATCTGCAGCTCAGCCGGCTGATGGAAGAAATGTTTAGTGATATAACCTGTAACAGCATCAGCTTTCTAATCCAGGTTGTAGTGAAAGATGCTTGAAGGAGCTGCTCCTAGTGATGCCTGGCACTACCCTAATACAAGTCCTGCACACAAACAGCTTCTCTTTACATGAGAAAAAGGGCAATAGCAAGACGTTTTCCACGCTTCGGGAAGCCCCTCGCTGTCCTACGCACACGGCGGGGGTCTCCCGATGGAGGCCCCGCTGGCGGCCGGCGTTTCGAAGGCTGCTGTTCTGACTCCAGTGCTGAAGCGGCTTGAGCTCAATGCCCAATGGGTGGTGGGGATGGGGCTAAAGCCCACCCGCTCCACGCACCCGTCTTCAGTCCTTCGCCCCACAGAGGGAACTCTTGTGATGCCTGGGCTTTATCCGGGAAAAGAGGCATGCAGTTCCCACTGAAACTCCCCAAATTCAGCTCCCAAATCCACGACATCGCAGCGGTGTTTGCAGCCAGATGCGAGGTTCAAGGGGGTGCTGGGGGGTTAGGTATCCGCTGTATAAATACACAGGGAGGAAAAGCTTGCTGCATTCCGTTCCTTACAGCTTTTGCTGAAAATCGCAGCCCCTCGACAATCCAAAATGTGACCCATCCGGAGTTGGAATCCGATTTATTCAGCATCTCATGGAGTTCCCTTGAAGAGAGCCATATGAATCACCTTTCCCACCTCTGGCTGACACCGATGCCCATCACTCTCCCACGGGACATGATGCCCCAGCCTCAGGATGGGAGTAGCGCTGTTTGGGCAGGCCTTGTCCTGGTAAATCTCCTTTTGCTTTCCTGCTTGAATTTTTGGAGTTAGAATTTCTGTACTCAACCCCCTGAAGATTCAGCAAGCCCACGCAAGGACTGTACATGTAACAGATTGAAGTTTCAAATGCTTTATTATTTTTTTTCAGTGTGTAAACAGGACTTTTGTAGAAGCTATTAATGATTTTAAGAGTTAGCTGAGTGAGGAGTAGTTCATGCTCCCTTCCTTCTCTTCTCCGGAGGGCTCACATACTTCCCTCTATCCACCCTATGCCTCATGCTTGCTCATCTTTCCTTCCTTAACTATTTTTACGGAGTTTTCTGCCAAGCAATCCCACTGCCATGGATTCTAGCTCCCCTATGCCTCACTTTCCATTTCTACAGTCTTTATCTTCCTGCCCCACTAAGCCTCTTTTTATTCCATATTCACTTTTCAGGATCGTTCTTACAGGAGAAAGAAGCAGGAGCTGGGATATAAATTAGCCTCCTCAGAGCACTGCCAGAACCAATCTCTTTTACACTGCTGCTGCTGCTGTTCTGCTGTGTCATGGGAAGAGAGTTACCTCGCCATGCAAACCCTTGCAGACGTGGGGGCTGGAGCAGGCACCTCCAACAACTGCTCGCTGCGGAGCCCAGCTCTGCTTTGCTGCGCTGAGGTTCGCCTGGTGCAGGATTTAGGCTGGGGGAAGGCATCGCTCCTCTCCGCGGCTCCGACAGGAGGATTTGCAGGAGGCAGAGCAGCAGCAGCAGGCACATCGTCAGGTGGCTGTGTTTCATTCTGTCAAGCCCAGATACTTTAGGTTACAGCTGAGCAGATAAACAAAATGATGCATTTCTGTAAAAAGGCACTTTTTCACCCATTTGCTCTGAATTCTTACAATGAGGGCTTGGACTAAGAAAGAGAAAGGATTCTGCCTCCTCCTAAAAACTTTGCTTGTTATAAAATCTTTACAAGCTTGGCTGCATCCACCTGAGCTTATTTGCTGAAAAACTTATTTTCAAAAATGTGAGGTTTAAATATAATTATTCTCTCTCTCCCTCCCAAGTTTATGTTTCTCTGGAAAAGCCGGAAGGAGCCTCAGGCTGTATCTGGCTGTGAATGAAAACAATTTGAATAAACACTGTCATGCACATGCAACGTGAGTAAACACGCGTACACGCGGGATTTAAAGGATCCCATTGAAGTGCACATATAGGAAAATCCGTCATCATGTGATAGGCTTTAATATCTGCCTTAAAATTAATCCCTAACTGATGGAGTCTGTCTCTGTGTTGTGGCAGATCCCAGGAGGCTCAATGGCCAGGGGTTCTGTGCAGTTTTGTTGAAACTGCCAAAATTAATCCCCCTGTTTACTGTTGGATTCATTTATGAGTGTTTTCACCGCAGCTACCTGGGAGATGCTCATACAGTGAAAGCAAGTAAGGATACTTTACTGGTTCTGAGCCATAGCGTTTGTTTTATAGGACTGCCTCCCAAGTTTTCCACAAAAACATAGAAAAAGACTTTGTTGTGGGGTACCGGCACAGGCAAACCACCGGTAGGACTGGAGTCGGTGCCATTCCCCAGGGAAATGGTTACAGGGCTGGGAAGAGTTCCTTAATTCCTCCGGTACAGATAAAAAATCTCTGGGTTTTATTGGAGCTAGAGCTCCGGAGATGTTCCTTCTTACTCGCCCGTGTTGTCTCTACCTCCTTTTCGTTCATCTCAGTCACTGAAACTAAATCTTGTTGTTTCACTTCTCATTCTAATCTGTTTCACTGTTTAGTTCCCATGTGTTAGAAAGTGCAGTTTCTTTTAGATTCTCGGTAGAAGAGAAACTCTGATTCCAAAAAGCAATTTGCAGTAATGTATTTTCTGTGCTACTCACATGAAAACATCGCTGCTCAAACACATCTACATGTAAACAATGCTGACAGGCCCTCAAAACCAAAACCAAATAGTGAAATTGAGGCAAACAGCCCGGGGAACCTGAAATGTTCTGATTTCTAAAACACTGGCTGCTGTCAGAAATAGAGTAAAATAAAGCTCTGTTTACATGCAGAGCACAGTGTTTGTTGATCAAGTTTCTAAGGTGATGTAGAAGGAAATACTGATCTTAGGAATAATGACACGAGCAAAGCATGAAACTGTAATTCAGCAGCTATTTGTCGACTGATAACAGAAAATAAAAAGATATTTAAAAAGCAATGAGAGGTTTTCATTGAACTTTTTCTCTCCCTTACTGGTACACACTAGTGGGGCCTCTCACCTGCTCTGCTCCCATATGTAACTATTTGCAAGAGCAGCACTGAATCATTTATCAGAAGGGATGTTTCCATCAGATGCAAATACCTGCACTAGCTGCTGTTTTTACATCGTGTCACAGCCGAGATGGATGCTTAAGCAAGGTTATAATGTACCTGTGTTTCCTCCAGCTTGGTGCCAAGCTTGCTGAGTCATTTTCCTTGTTCCCATTCTGCAGTCGGCTGTTATTTGTGTGGGTCGTGAGCCGAGCAACAGATGAGAAGAGACGCCTATGTTTCTTTGGGCTGTCTCCCTAAGGAAATAAAGAGTTCTGCCATGCTGTTCTTCTGTTTGCAGTTTTTTCTGTCACCACGCCTGGTGTCTCCCCATGGACAGCAGGAGCCATGCTGGGTTTCTGCCTTGGTTGGAGCGCTGCAGTTTTCTCAGCTGAGATGATGACTTGGGGGAGCCCTGCAGCTATGCCTGAGCGTGTGTGGGGACGAACACAGGGATGATGGGCAGGGGGCAGGCTCAGACCCAGTCTTACCTGAATTAATTTGTGTGGCCTTCCTCTACCGGCTGCACCTTGCTTGGACCAACCTCACTAATGCTGAGCATAACCATACGCTCTCATCTCTATTGCAATTAGTTTGATGCAGCAAACTGTTTCAGCATGACTGATACTGCAAGCTAAAAAAAGCCATGCCTTTATATGCAGAAAATAGATGTACAAATATGTATTGTGTGCTACCTGCCTTACGTCCCATTTGTTCCTGCAGCAGACACAAATGGCATCTGCTCCAGTAATACCATGTTGTCTGAATGGACTCTTGGAGTAAGCTGGCCCTGGTGCTCTTTGAAACGAAGGCACTGATTGTTCTGCCATGAGATGTTGCATATGGACCTCCACTGGAGGGAAGATTTTTGTGTTTAAGTTAAGACTCGTTAACCTCTGAAGATTAATCTATAATCTATATCTAATATATTATCGTAATCTATAGAGGTAGCCTCTCCACCAACAAGTATTTGTTATATCTATTGCAGCTGCTAGACACCAAACGAGAGCAGGGGCTTTTTCCTGGATGCTCTATAGCCATACCCAAGGAGATAACCTCTGCCTTGAAGGGCTTACAAAGCAAAAAGACAAAAGAGTGAGCAATACAGCTCTCAGGCAGAGCAAACATGACCTTTTGTAAATGTCAGGTTAATACCATGATTTGGAAGTGGAAGGGGTACATGGGTCAGCAGGGGTGGGAAACATTTGGGGCTGGAGGTGAGATGAAGGAAAAGAAACATAGCAGAAGCTGTGTGGTATGAGACTGGGGGGGAAGGACATGAAGGAAATTATATGGTCAGTCAGCACATCCAGGCTGAAAGACAGGGGTAGGTAGTCTGATGTCCCTGCCCACAGCCCACAGTGCCACCAGCTGTCTTCTAGCTAATCTCTTCCCCAAACCTACACAGCCTGAATAAGGGAGATGGAGAAGGAAAGGGGCTGACAGCATGGTTCCTCCTCTGCGCTGGTCCCACCCAGACGGCTGAAGGTGTGATGAGAAACCCTGTTCTGGGGTTGTGTCTCTCTGTGGCTCTGCCTCCTGCAGCTGCCTTGGTTACAGCTGAGCCTCAGGGCTGGTGCGAGCCGTGGTGCAGTGCTCTGTGTCCAGGCCTGCACTTAACTGGATGTTAAAAAGAACAGCTCCAGGAGTTGCTGGGATCTGGGAAGCCACAATTCCTTCTCTGCTGGTCCTTTGTCTTACTGGGAGGAGACTGCTAGAGAATTTTAGTGGATGCGAGACGTAGTACGCTTCCCTGACATTAGCTCCAGTTTGCAAACTGAGGCTTTAACCACATCCTACCCTATCTGATCATTTCCTCGTGAACCTTCTTAGCAACATGTGAAGTGTATTCACCAGAGCCACGCCAGCGTCCTGTAAGCGACCAAGCAGAAAGGCACAGAGACTGTACGAGCATTGATTTTTCACCCCATTTTTCTGATGAACGAAGGGAGCCTCGCCTTTTAAGGCTTATCAAAATTTGCCAAATGTAAATTATTGAACTCCGTGTCCCAGTTTCATGGTCTTGAGAATGTGAATGATTCTCTTGCAGAATGGAGATGCTGTGAGCATCATAGAAGATCCATAATGTGATTTTCGGTTGAAAAACAGGGTCTCATGCATTTGGTAGATATTCAAGGAGAAATGCAGCTACAAATTCATAGGCACTAGTGACTTTCCATGCTCCCTATCAGGATCACTCAGCACAGACCAGGGCTCAGTTGCTCCTTCTCCAAAAGCGGGGACAGACATCATTCCCTCCCCCAAACTGTGCAGTAGATCTGCATTGAGACGTTCTGTCTACAGTCAGGTTACTTGTGTGGGATGAACGAAGTGTTTCACAAAAAGAAAGATGCCCATAAAAACCTGCCCATTCAGAACTTGGTATCAGTCTAAGAGGGGGAAAGGTAACACCTTCAGAGTAGCAGAAATTTCCCCAAAACCTGAAGGACTACAGATAGCAACAGACAAATTTGTCTGGAATGCATCAGTGCATTCTCTTCATTGTGTTTATTTAGAGAGACGATGGTCCCTAGAAAATAAAAGTGGTGAAAATAGGCAATACATGGGAAGAAGGATTGATTTTGGTATTGGTCAGGAAAGGCTCCATGCTTCATATGGTCTCACTGCCTTTCTGCTGTTGTTTGGTAGTTGATTAACATCAACAATGTGTTTGAAGCTATGCTAAAATGCAACACCAGATTTGCATCAGTATTTCATGTTCTGAATGGTTGTAGGGAGATGGAAGCCTTGGCACACCTAGAGCAGCCATGGAAAGGGACAGCTGAAAAGGGGCTGCGAATCTCCCTCTGTGCCCTGAGCAGAATCAAACCATCCCCGGGAGAGGCTAATCCACATTCAGAGGGAAAGACATTGCAGGTCGTTTAGAAATTTTAATTTTAATTCAAATCATTGCTCTTTGAACGAAAAAGCTTTTAGTTTTGATTTGTAGGTTCTTCTTCTTTCCCAGATACCTAGTAACAATGCTTCTTGCAGCAAATCAATCCAATTTAGTTCTGTTGTACCCAGAACAATTTTCAATATTTTTTTTTATGTCTTCTCTGTCTTAGAAGATAGTTTTCATCTTCTCCTGCAGTCTCTTCCTTTCTAGACAAAGCAAGGAAAATTTGTCAGCTTGTCCTCTAGCTTTTCCAACCATCTGTAATCCGTGTTGCTTTCCTATGGCCCCACTACGATTTGTCTGCATCTTCCGTCTACTTTCTTCTCGTACAGCATCCAAACCCACACCTGGCATTCAAACTGACCCTCATTAGAGGGGGATAATTGCTTCTCACATTTTACCTATTACACTTCTGTTCATACGTCCCAGAAAAAGATTTGCCTCTTTTTCTGCAACAGCTACATACTGTTCGATGTCTCATTCACAGCTCTTTTTCTTCTGAATGGCTTCTTGACCAGTTTGCCGCTTTGCATTTGCATGTTTTGTTGTTTCCGTCCATATTGAACCAATTCTGGTTGATTTTATACTATTTCCCAGGATCATTTTGGAACACATCCTCCAGAGTAATTATATATTCTTTATTCCGACATCCAAATAACTAATAAAAATATTAGAATTAGGTCCAGGAGCAAACCCTACGGGAGCCCATTTGGAAAGCCCTCTAAATTCAGAGAAAGGGAATTAGTAATTCTTGTATGAATACATTATTTTTTTTTTTCTGTCTTTTATGCCTTAAGATGATTTCACAGAGATCATAGTTCCTGGTCAGCCTATGGAATGTGGTGTGGAAGGGTGCTCGAAACCCTGCTTGTTTCAAAACATACCACATATACTCCCTCTCCCTTATTCCATAACACAGTTGTTTTGATCAAAGATAGAAATAACTTTGACGTCACTCATTTCTGACGAATAGAAGTTGGTTGACTGTATATTTCTATTAGAAGTCAAGTGTTTAATAACTAATGAAGGGTTTATTGTAATATTTTTCAGCATTACATGCTAAACTGCCTGCTGGGTAATTCCCTCAGCTCTTCTTCTCCCTCTTTAAAGGAAGGCACTATGTTTGCCCTTCTCCCCTCCACACAGATCCCAGTGTTCTCCAGGATCTCCCCCAGATGATCACTGACTGTTTGGGAATTGCTCCAGCCAGTGCCCACAGCACTCTAGGGGAGCTCCATCCAGTCCTGCTGGGTTGATTTGGTCCAACTTCTTTGAATGATTTTGCTGTTTTGGATTAATAAAAGCTGCAATAAAAGCAGCTCTGATAAATATCTCCTCATCACCTCCTCATCATCCTTATGGCTGAAGCATAAATAATGCTTGTTCTAGTCTTTCCTCTGTCCTTTTTTCTAGTCTCTTGTTTTCCATTGATTCTTTTACATATCATTTCCGTTGCCTTTTTCTAATTCCTGATGCCTTTGCAGAGCATTTTTTATCACCCTTTATGTCCTTAGCTAATTGAAACTCGTTTTGTCCCTCGTCTTTCTCATTTTAGTCCTCCATAGTTGTGCCATTCCTTTTCAGATGTTTTCCTAATCTTGTTTCCAGTCTTCACACAACTTACAGACCATTCTCCTCGTTCTGCTTTCCTCACTCCTTCCTTTCTTTAGCGGGATAAACTCCATCATTTTGTTATCTCTTTCAGCTCAATTAACCTTCTCCTTTGTATTCTCAGCCAGCTCCTCCCCACCACTCACAGTCTAGCCTTTCCAGCCTCCTCCCAGCATAGCTCAAAGCCCTTCTGCTGGGCTTGCAAGGCAAAATCTGGTGTCTCTCCTTCCAGAAGTTCTTTTCCCAGATGGCAAACTATTATTTATTCCACTTTCTTATTGAAGATCTAATTAATAATCAATTTGTCTTTTAAATCCACCCTCACCTCTCCACTATGCCAGTCCTTGCCTTGCCTTTTACTCTCAGCCGTTAGGATGGAGGAGGCTATATCTCATACTTTAATCTCTCTCCCTCTTTCTTCCAGTGCCTAGATTTACTGGTCTTTACCTAAAACTCTTTTTAGGGTGGCAGATTAATGTGATGTTCCTGTAAGCATTACAGAGGCCGCCTGCATGCTGAGGCACCCCTCTCCAGCTCAGTGGGAGACTGAGCAGACATTTAGGAAAGGCAATTAAAAGGTCTGTGTGTACTGTGCATTGAAACATCCCTTTACTCTTTAAGATTTATAGCATCCAGCACACAGATGGTGTTGCTTTTCATTAAAAATTGTGTTGTTACCTCTTAGTAAATCAGACAACAAACCCAGACACATATGAAATGAATTAAATGAAATTTCTAGCTCTTCAGGTCACTGCTCTTCATAAAATGATGATGCCTTTAAACAAGGAAGAAGCTGAACCTGCAACATCGCGTGAGAACTCGACCTGCAGTTACACCTCCACCCACCCACCTCTCTTTTCTTGTTAACCAGACACAGGTGACTCTTGCTCAAGGCTTTCCTCATGCTCTCCAGACTCACTAGAACTCTCCACTGGGCACATGCAAGGACTTTACCCTTCAAGCCCCGTGAGTATAACTGTCAAGCTCCCTGTCGGCAGAGAACTGTAAATAAGCATCTGAGCATTTCACTACGTGGACCTACAGTGCTGAGCACTTGGTGGGACCCAAAAGTGTAGAGTTTGTTTGGATTTAAGAAGAGAAGGCTTCCTTCTGTCTTTAACAACCGCTTGGACATCGTTGGAAAGACAGTGCCAGATTTTTCACATAGTGGCACAGTGATAGAACAAGAGGCAATTGACACAAGTTGCAGCAAAGGGTATTAGGAGAAAAAAATTTCAGTGAAGGTGGTCAACAAGAACACAGAGACCTTTCGGGATCTCCTTGCAAAACTCAGCCAGGCAAGGCTCTGAGCAATGTGACCAGAGGCAGAAGTCAGCCCTGGTGCAGAGGAGTTTGCCTGGAGACTTCTGGAGTTCCTTCCCCACCCAAACTGTTCTGCAGTGCTGGGATCCTGTGTGGATGAGCCTGGGGTGATTGGGCTGCTGTCCTGCTCCTTGCAGAATTACAGAATGGTGGAGGTTGGAAGGGATCGCTGGAGGTCATCTGGTCCAACCCCCCCATGCTCAAGCAGGGACACCCCACAAAATGGGTTGATTCTGTGTGGGATTCAGTATATCTGAATCAGCAGATACAGTATATCTGCTGTAATAACAAAATTGCAGGTAATTATGAATTCATTATTTAACACTGATCACAAACAATATCAAAGGAAACCTGATATAGGATATGGTTAGTAATGAATTAAAGGACAGTGACCTGATTGATATGCCTGAGCAGTTTCATGGAAAGTCTGTCGTGTCAAACAAATGGATGTTTTATTTAATGAGAATCTAAGTTTGGTTAATAAAGGTAAGGTTATTATTTATAAATTTATAAATTATTTAGACTTCTGAGACTTACTGAACAGTTCCTGAACACAGTCCCAATTAAAGAAAAAAGCATGAAAACTAATCTGGTACACTAAATGGATTAAATCTATTTCAGCAATACATCTTATAATATAATTTGAAATTCAGTTATACTGGAGTTATTGCATTCTTCCATTTATTTATCGTGGACCCTGGATTGTTTGGTGTTTTTAGGACTGACCCAGAGGAAATGATGAAAGTCATCACTGAGAAACTTGCTGATGACGTGAAAGTCAGTGACACCGGCCCCATGGTAGGATGACTGTGATCAAATAAGATGAATCTAAATAAAACAAGGTACAACATGGTGAGAAGTATAGCTCATGCTTGCAAAACAGAAGACAATAGCCCAGAATGTGGGAGCAATGAAACAGTCAAAAGAATCTGCTAAATATGACCGTGCTGAGAATAAGAGAATTGTGCAGCAGTCCCAACACAACTAACAGCACTGAAAGCTTTCTTTGCAGGAAGAACACTTTGTGATTGGAAGAACACTTTGTGATGTTCCTGAAAACGGAGAAGAGATTGATTTGCAGCCCAGGATGTCATTCAAAGAGCTGCTTCAAGGAGGTGCAGATTACCAACACACGGGATTTACATCGGTACAAGAGAGGGATGCTGCTGCTGCTGCCCACCTACCCTGCACCTCCAGGAGCTGGGGGCACCGCTCGCTGGCACCGCAGGGACCCGGGGTAGCAGCTGGCAGCTGCAGAAGTGAGCAAACTGCTGTGGCACACTTCAGGTTACTCTGCATCATCCCCTTTCCTTGCTCACCATCATCAGCCACCGGCTAGCTTAGTGCGAGGGAGACTGCAGCCTCCTTCAGCTGTCACATCCTGAATCCCCGCCAGACTTGTGTTGCAAGAAGTTATGCCAGTGTTTTTAACCCAGAGTGTATTTGGCCCCTAATGTTCTCCATGACATAGAATAAACATTAGGGAGGAGATTGAGGCTTCAATGAGAAATGCTTTCCCATGATACGTTTTCGTTTTGGCACGTACACAGTTTATGATGAAAGGATCCTAAAATAATTGTATTAGATGAACCGTCCGTTCTCCTAGCTTTGAGGCCAGTACAGCATGACATTTCAGAGATAAAATGTTGTGGAACAGCCTCTGACTTATAGCCCAATGGAACTTTTCTGAAGACATTCTTCTTTCTGCTTTTATTTGCTTTTATTTTATTTTTATTTGTTTATAACCTCAAAACGTCAAGCTTGCATCACAACGTTGCCGAAAGATCATCCTGTGCATTAGCTTAATCTTAAATTATAAGCAAATTTAATTCTTCTTCAGAAGGCTGATACACGAGCAGTCTGCTCCCCAGTGTAAAAACTCCTCCTTCCCATTCAAAGGAATTGCAGGATTCACAAGAAATGTTACATTTCCAGGAGAAGGCTCTGTGTGTCCTTAGGAGAACTTGTTTCTGTGTACAAGTTCAAGTGAGACTACAGGACATTAAATCAAAAGAGACTGATGCCAGATCAGTTGCTGAGTAACTGATACTGATCATCACATCCTGACCAGCTGGATGAATGACAGCAACAATTTCTTGGGACAGCATCTGAAGTCTTCTGCATTTTCTTTCTGTGCAATTAACTCATGGCTGCAAACTCATTAAGGGAAATTAATTTGTGTTGCAGATAGATGGCATTGTATTGCGTCCTTTGGAGGAAGGTACGTAATTATAAAAACTCTGAATCATTATGCACATTGCTTAGATTATTGCAATTATCGGAAAGCAAAGAGTGTGCTGTGCCAAATGTTTTGAGAGTCACAGGTGAAAGGGGCTAGCCAAAAGCCACGTCATTCCTGTTGGGCCATGCCCGGTCCTTTGGGAAGCACTGCATGTCTGGAAACAGAAGGTGAAAAGGTCTGGGGGGTCCTTGCTGCTGTTATCCTTTACAGACTGTGCTTTGTGGAAAGGTGTGGGATCCCCTCACGCTGGTTTTGGTGGAGGGAGATGGTGCACCTTGAAGGAGCTCAAGGCCAGATCTCTACCCTCCCATCCACTCAACAGCACTTTTGAGACACACTTCTGCCCCTGCCATGTGATGTGGCAGACGATGCACCTTGATGTAAAGATTCCCTTGATGTAACATGTCTCTGCAGCATCTTTTGCTGTAGACAGTGACGACATGAGGCACAAGCGGAGTGTCTACCAGCACAGCTGTTTATGTTACACTCGGGAATAGTTGCTTCATAGCTGGGATTTCTGAAAGCCACAGAGGACAGTGATGAATGGAGGATGGTGGAAGCCTCAGCCTAAAACATGACAAGTCCTGCCCCCAAGAGCTTAGGACTGGCATTTCTGCCTGCACCTTAGTAAAGCAGTGGTACAAACCAAGCAAGGCATTTTTGTTGGATCATTTATTTATTGTTCTGTGCAAAGCACAGGGTGTAACTATCACCAGTCATTTTTGGCTATTGAGCTAGCTCCAGACATCACTGTGTTACTATTACAGCAAAACATATTAGCTAATCATGAATTTACTTTTAGCCACGGTGACTGCACGGCTTTCCTGTTTTTGTGCAATTCTGCAGGACATGAGACAGATCCCAGGCCCTAATTTCTCCTGGGTGGAGACCTGCCTACTACAAACAGCCCCATAGTCCAGATCGTGGGGCTGCACACAGGGGCATCGCTGGAGGCCATTGGTTGAGCTAGCTGCTCTGATCCAAGGGCTACTGGTGGCTATGCAGGAACAGGGCACAGGCTCAAGGACTGCCCATACTGCTTAATTTTTAGTATAGTGCCTGCTGCAGTTTTGGCCAAGGCTAACAAATGCTCTTCTAGACTATATCTGGGTACAGTTCTGAGCTTAATGTTCCTGATAGGTGGTTCAACTATAATTTCCCTGTTTTGGAGAATAAAATAGTTAGCCTGGTGGCCAGTTGAACTCAAGGCCAGGGAACACAGCCAGTGCATCTCGGCCAGTACAAAAGAAGAACAACTCGGTTGTTCTCTAAAGTCATCGCTGTCAATAAGCATTACTCAGGTGTACTCCAATCCTTTGATACGTCAGAGATTTTTAATGCAAGGAAGGCATATATTTCTTAGTGGCTTAATGCTTCATAGCTAATTTGCCCCAGAACACATGGAGGTACATCAGCCCATCCCAATGACCTTTTGTTCTTTAATTCATCTTCTTTCTCCAGCATTTTGTTTCTGCGCTCATATGACTTCTCTAGGTAAGCAGAGGCTGCCTGTTCAATGGTTGGAGTTCACCCAGAGCAGAGCTCCAGGCAATGCAGCCAGCGTCAGTGACACATGGCTGGGACATAGCCCAGGACACTTTTCTTCTCATCTTGGGGATTGTTGATGGGATTCACTTCAGAACATCCAAAAATGTCCTTTATGTACTTGGATTAAGCATTATGTGCAGATACTCTGAACAGAGGCCTGCCTCTCTGCATTTACCGTGTGGAATTGGGCTCGGCCTTGGGTGCTCTGTGCCAGAGAAGGACAGTGGTAGTGTCCACATGGATGCACTAACACGTGCACCAGCCTGTCCTCTATACAAAGGAAACCGGCTCTGCTCTGCGCTAGTGCAGCCTCACCCCATCACTGGGTACAGATTGGGCATGAAAATATCAGAAGGACATAAAGCTGTTAGAGAGCATCCGAAGGATGGCTATGGAGATGGGGAAGGGTCTGGAGGGCAACATGTGTGAGGAGCAGCTGAGGTCCCTTGGTTTGTTGGGCCCAGAGCAGAGGAAGCTGAGGGGAGGCCTCATGGTGGCCTACAGCTTCCCCAAGGGGAGCAGAGGGGCAGGTGCTGAGCTCTGCTCTCTGGGGACAGTGACAGGACCCCAGGGAATGGCATGGAGCTGTGTCAGGGGAGGGTCGGGCTGGGGGTTAGGAAAAGGTTCTGCACCAGTGGGTGGTGGGCATGGAACAGGCTCCCCAGGGCAGTGGGCACGGCCCCAAGCTGCCGGAGCTCAAAGAGCGTTTGGACACGGCTCTCAGACACAGGGACTGGGTTTTGGTGGTGCCGTGTGGTGCCAGGGATTGGACTCGATTATCCCTGTGGATCCATTCCAACGTGAGATATTCTATTTTTCTCGGATTCTATGAAGCCCAAGCCATGGTGTGCTCTGTGCTAGCAGAGGACCAGCACCTACAGCATACCACAGCAAGTCCCAGCAGACAGCACCAGCATGGACACCCCATTCTCACTGCCTGCACCTCCTGTGGCTCTTGGGCAAGCTCCTTGCTCTTTAGGCACCTCCCAGCCACCCACTGACATTGGACATCCTTCAAGGCTAGTGCCAGCTCCCTGTTCCCCAACCCATTCCCCATTACTTAGGGAAATGCCATGGATGAGGAAGGAGCTACTCAAGCCTTTCATGACCCATCCTAGAAGGCAGCAGTGGTACAGCCTCAATGGAGATGTTACACAAACTTGTCTTTTGTTAACATTTTCAGTTTTGTTAATTTTGGGTAAACTAGATCCCTCTAGCAGAATAAGCTGCCTTTGCATTATGCTGACTCTTTGCTGGTATAATATAAAAAGCAAATGGGCTTTTGCTGACACTGTTATTCCAGGAAAATGTCTAAGCATGGTCTTAGCCTAATTTTTCAACAGCGTTCCCAGGTTTATTACATGCATTGAGCAAGCACAGAGCAAGTATTTCACTGACAATCTCTGGGTTGGAAACAAACATAAAGAAATAATTTCTCTTCTCTGCAACAGCCTAATTGCTCCTTTTACTCTCTGATGGGCTGCATGATTGCCATTTTCCTAGGAGGTTTCCTTACTGTGTGTCATATATTAAAAATTTCCTGTTTATTCTAGTGCCCGTTCCTCTGTGCTTTGAATTGTCTCAATATCCAGGTTATAATAGATTTTCTAAGGTTTAAACCCCATAATTTTAAAAGATTTCTAAACATATTTCTTCCTACATGCATCTGTGGGTGTTTTGTAGGTTTTTTCTGTCATGCTACTCATTTTTTAGTACCATTGAGATGTATATTTTAATAAAGACTAGAGTAGCTGAAAGGCAGTCCACTTACTTACAAATGAAAATCAATTGCAATTTTAATGTTACATAATGCACCTTTATGGGAAAAGTCTCATAGAGCTGGATAAGCAACGAAAGCAGTGGGAGTCAATTGAAATAATTGAAATTTAACTCAGTTTTATAGAAGTTATTTTAAAAGGCTGTAGAGTTAAACAGAGAATGATTTAATTTTTACAGAGTTTTTAATAATCTCTAGCATCTTATTTCAGTGATTTAATAACATGAAAAACTCAACAGAAAGGTATAATTTTCTGCTAAATTCTTTAGGATCATAACATAGTTTTATATACTAAAAATAATTTTATGGCCAAGAGAGCATCTTCTCTGAGCACAAGACTGCACCCCCCCCC